>VZTM01011702.1:0-71939 GCA_013400555.1 Jacana jacana
TGTTGTGGTTTCTTTGTGGAAAAATCACTTTATACACAGATTCAGTTTGTAGAAATGTACTTGAGATAATTGGTATTTCTTCCATCTGCTGGTGTGGGAATTATATCCCAGCTGGTTCTGCAGCCCAGTGTGTAAGGGACTAGTCATCAGTCTAATAGCAAAGCTGAGAAATGCATGGTGAGCAGATGCCTTCTGAAGACCGTCTCTGGACCTGCTGAACTCACCCAGAAGCTGTCTTCCAACAGAACCCCAAATGCCTGGTCTGCTGCTGGCATGGCTGTGATGTCTGGGAACTAAGCACCATCAAGAATGGACATTTTTCCTCCTTTTTCCATGCTTTCTGCAGTACCTACTGTGGCCTCAGATGTCTGAAGAGAGTTTGTGGTGGTCTCCTGAGGTGTGACAGTCTGTGCCTCTGTCACAGTCCTGCACTGGAGGAGACCCAGGCAAAGCTCTCCTGCCTCGCCGAGGTCTGTGCCACCAGCGTATTTATGTGCAGTTGGATTTGCTTCTCCAAAGCACTTTTAAGGGAAAGGTAGAATTATATGTCCAACAATTATCTTGTCTTTAAATTGGGAATGTTTTCCAGTGTTCCATACGCATGCCAGAATTTTGCACCCCAACACAACTGTTTATTCCTCTATTTCTGCTTTTTTGCTTGGAATTGAAGATGGTATCCATCTCTTGTCTTCTCCTGGCTAGGGCTACACTGTTCATTAGACATATTTATTAGCTTGTCTCAGGGCTTTGCTATTATTCCTCACTGAGTTTTCTCAATTCCTCTAGTTTTATTCCTTGACAAAATAACAAAAGCCTTACTTTCGCTGTCTCATTTTTATCCCTTGTCAGCTTCTCCTTATCACACTCTTTTCCTCTTTCCATTATCAACGTGCTTCAGCAAGGTCCTCTCTCTGCAAATCCGGTGTCTGTGCCCTGTCTGTACAGCATGTCTGGGGTCTTCCCAGGTGTGGCTTCATTTTCCTCTAATTTCTTAAAGTTGGGCTCACTGGCCCCTGGTGCCCATGTTTCATGTGCTGCTGCTTGGTCAGTGTATGAGCCAGCTCCATATTTCAAACAGAGTCTCTGTGCAGAAGTACTTCTGAACACACTCCAATTAACAGCCCAGCTCTGGGTATGACTCTGTCTTTAGAGGGATCTCCATTAATCGCACTGTTCCTTCATCTCCATTTATTTTCAATCTTGCTGGGGTGGGGATTACTGTCAGTGAGGAAGGAAAGTGCAGGACTGCATCTCATCTCCCCATTGTAGGTAACCCTGCACCAAATGCTGAGCAACCCCAAGGAAGAGGAGGGACTCAGCAATGTCCTTCCCCATGTGATAGGCTGCCAGCATGGCTGTGTCTTGGTAGCATCCCTTGACTCTGTCCTCGGTTGGGCTAGGGATGGCAGCAATTGCCATCTTATGTCTGGTTCAATATAGCAACACACACATAGATTCATAGAATCATTTTGGTTGGAAGAGACCCTTGGGATCTCTTCTCACAGGTAACTAGTGATAGAACTAGAGGGAATGGCTTCAAGCTGCAGCAGGGTAGGGTTAGGCTGGACATGAGGCAAGAATTCTTCCCAGAAAGAGTGGTCAGAGCCTGGACTGGGCTGCCCAGGGAGGGCGGGGAGTCCCCATCCCTGACTGTGGTTCAGAGTGGATGAGATGTGGTGTTGGGGGATCTGGTGTAGGGGAGAACTTTGTAGAGTGGGGCTGATGGTTGGACTCGATGATCCCAAGGTGTCAACATCAGGTCAGGGGAGGTCAATCTCCCCCTCTGCTCTGCCCTAGTGAGGCTGTATCTGAAACACTTATCAGTATTTAATGGGTTGGGGTCCAGTTCTGGGCCCCCCAGTTCAAGGACAGGGAACTGCTGGAGAGAGTACAGCAGTGGCTGCAAAGATGATCTAGGGACTGGAGCATCTCTCTGCTAAGGAGAGACTGAGAGACCTGGGAGCTGGAGAAGAGCAGACTGGAAGGAGATCTCATTGATGCTGAGCAATAGCTAAAGGGCAGCTGGCAAGAGGGTGAGGCCAGACTCTTCTCAGAGTTCCCAGTGACAGAACAAGGGATAACAGGCACAAACTGTAACATGAGAAATTCCATCTCAACATGAGGAAAAACTTCTTTACTGTGAAGGTGGTAGAGCCCTGGGACAGGCTGCCCAGAAGAAGTGTGGACTCTTTCTCTGGAGAGACTCAAACCCTACCTGGACACATTCCTGTCCAATCTGCTCAGGGTGACCCTGCACGGTGGGGTTGAACTGGATGATCTGCAAAGATCCCTTCCAAACCCCACCAGTCTGTGATTCTATGTTTTCCCATCTCTCCTTCCTCTAAACAAGCTTCCCTCCCACCACTCAGTGTTTCTCCGCCTTCTAAGGGATTCTCCCCATCAGCCACTCTATCCCCATTCACCTCCTGGACCTGGGCAGAACCCTGGGCAGGGGGACCATCACCAAGGTGGTGGCCACGTAGTGGTGCTTTCACCACAGCTGTCACTCCCGTGGCTGGGGTAGGGAAACGGACGTGTTCCTTCGCTCTTGGAGGGCATCATTAAAGAAAAATGAAAGATGCCAAAAAATACAGTGGGCACCTAAATCCCACAGCAGCCTCCTCACTCTCAGGTTACCGTGAAGAAGACAACTTACCCCAGAATCTGTGAATACCGAGGGGAATGTGCAAATAAACAACCAGGCAAACATTCCTCTCCTGCTTGGCTCTACATATTCCCGGTGCTGGGTGGGAGGAACAAAGATGTCTTTTGGGTGAGGGAAATGCAGCGTTTGCTACATGGGGAGGCTCTTGCAGAGTAAATTAGGGCATGAATATAAAAGAGCTATAGAATCCCTCCCTGATTCACAGCGAGGGGGGTAACGGGGACTCTGCAGGAGAAATGTGTATCTCCCTGTTAGGAAGACAGCTCACGGTCTCGGAGAAGCAGAGCTGAGATCAAGAGCCCTTGGCAGTCCTCCCAAGGGGGCTGGCTGGGGTATTTTGTGCTGCAAATGCATAGCTGAAAAGTAGATGCTGGGAGCCAAAGTGGGGAAGAGAAAGAGATGTGGTGACCAAGCAGCAGTGAAACTTCAGTCAGGTGCCAGCTGAAATAATAAAACATGGGAAAGGACTCCAGAAGGTACCAGAGGAAAATGAAGGTGCCGTAAAAGAGAAGGGTGAAGGCTGAGAAAAGGCAGCACCCAGGTCTATCAGCTGCCATAATCAGAAAGGCTGGAAGCCATCCGGGGGGAGCCGTGGATGGGCTTTGATTCCTCCCAGGGAGCTGTGGGAATGCACATGCTTTGCACAGACGGTTACCAAAATACACTCTTACATTTCAGAAAGCTGTTCAGGATGAGAAGGTGTTATTAGTGAGGTGGCTGCTAGTCAGCGGGGTTTGTTGGGTGAAACTGCTTTGGCAAGGCCACGTCCGGGTTTGGTGTGAAGGGACATCATCAGAGCAAGAAAAGAGAGATAAAGGTATTTGTGGCCACATTTTGTGAGGAAAGGCATCAGGACCGACTGGTTTCTAAACAGCCTGGGAGGGATTTTTTTATCCTGATTGGGCACTGCAGGATAAAAAGTATTTTATTTCCTTTCCTTTGATAGCACAGACACCAAAACAGGTTAATCATAGCTCTAGATGCATGGCTTGATATCACAACAGGGCAGGTTGAAGGTCATCTAAGTGTTCTGTGCACAGATGCATTTTAGAAATTGGATTTGTCTCTGGAGTAGAGATAGACGTTTCCAGGGGACAACTTGGCTCACCTGATTTAGGAAACAGGGTATATATATGTCATATATATATGGTATATCAGGGCATTGTAGAGAGGTCAGTGATCATCTCTTCTCACGGGCAATGAATGATAGAAGGAGAAGGAATGGCTTCAAGCTGCAGCAGGGTAGGGTTAGGCTGGACATTAGGGAAAAAATTTTCACAGAAAGAGTGGTCAGAGCCTGGACTGGGCTGCCCAGGGAGGTGGTGGAGTCACCATCCCTGACTGTGTTTCAGAGTAGATTGGATGTGGTGTTGAGGGATCTGGTGTAGGGGAGAACTTTGCAGAGTGGGGCTGATGGTTGGACTGGATGATCCCAAGGGTCTCTTCCAGCCAAAATGATTCTATGATTCTATACACCATATAAAGGCATACGTATATGGTATGTATGTATTCACACACATATGAAGTGTGTGAATCAGCCCCATGGCTACTCCATGTAATCTGGATTTGTCTGCAGTATTTTCTCGCACTTGGACATACATTTCCATGATGGCTAAAATGTGCAGTGCTCATGTGTAAGGCCATGCTCAGCTCAAACAATGATGGATGGTGGTTATAAAGGTGATGGATGAAGTATGTTAATTATACAATTATAGGGGAAAGTGGAAAATGGTTCTGGTAAAAAGTAAGTAAAATTACTTTTCAAGCTGGTCCCAACTTCTGGAGCAGAGGTAGGAAATACAAAATAGCACAACTCCAAGCTCTGTCCTCAGCAAGGCTCTCCCAAAAGTTCCAGCCAGCTTGGGTCAGTGAAAGGTGGGAGTATTGTCTGTTTGAATTTTATAACCAGGGCTACAAGATTATTTTGATACACCCATTCCCTGCATTAAGCTCGCTGAGGGTGGAAGCTCGGATGGGGCGGTAGCTCTGAGCACTGGGGTGGTAACTCTAAGCACCTTCTCGAGAGGTGAAGCAGGAGCTTTGGTTTAAACTCTCAATTAAATGTAAGCGTGCAGCATCAGTCAAGCAAGCATTTCCAGCAGGTCCTGTACGTAGAAATAACCCTGGGAGCCTGCGAGCCCAGAGAGGCTCAGGAGGAGTCCCCTGGGACCCAGCTCCTGCTGACACTGGTCTGCATTGTATTCTCATCACGTCTGAAGTTGTTGTCAAGGTTGCAAGTGCCCCAGTTTCTGTAATCAAAGCCTTCCCGGGATTTGCATCCTGAAAGGCAGATGCCAAGGAAAGAAGCAGATTATATAATAGCCAGCTCTGTTTATTTGCCTGAACTCCAGCTTGGGTTACACGGGAGAGCAAACAGATAAATGGCCCTTTTTTTTTCCCGACCAAAACAGTCAGATGGTGGGATGCAAAAGCCAGCGCTCGGGGGCAGGCAGCGGGGAGCTGGGAACAGCCCGGCCCAGGTGGGATCTCCCAGCCTCGAGCAGGAGTCTGTCAGAGAGATTACATGTGAATTAGTGTCACCGGAGAGCCCTGCAGGGGAAATGCCGTGGAAAAGTCACATGCTAATCCAGAGGGCTCATCCAAAGAATACATTTACATTTCTCTCCTACCTTTTATCCTGGAGGATCCCCTTAGAGCATAGCGTGAGGTTGCCGTATACAGAGGGCTTTTATTCCCTACTGCCTTCACCTGAACAGAGAGAAGTGGGGGGAAAAAAAACCCCAACCCACCAAAAGATTTCACTCACACAAAGTTTTCTGGGAGAAATCAGCCCATGGACATGAAAAGCAGAGGTAGAAAGGTACTGCCACAGAGAGGGGGCTGCTGCCAATGCACAGGTACCTTCCCTGTGCCAGGAGGGAAAGAAATTGACCTTGGTCTTCAGGCATCTGCCTCTCCTGTGGATCCCTCCGACAAAGGGAAAAGGAACAAAACGGCATTGCAAGGGCACGAGGAGCAGGGTGACACAGGTGGCTCCTCTGACAGGTAATAACACAGAGAACTTCTTGGGGGGAAGCTGAGGGAGGGGAATTCTGCCCCTCTGCTCTGCTCTGGGGTGACACCTCCCTAGTGCTGCCTCCAGGTCTGGGGCCACNGACTGGTTGGCCTTTAAAGTCCCTTCCAACTCAAAGCATTCTATGATTCTATGAAATACAATTTTTTGCCATGTGTCTCTGTTTTCACGTGATAGGCAGGTAATCAGTTGATTATTGAGTACCCTTCTAAAAGTCAGTGCCTCCCATCTGGACTGTACAACAGGAGTGAGAGGAGCACTGCAGGAGTGGGATTGCGAAATCGGGGTTGGGGGCACAAGGGTCTGCCCATATATTATGGACATATATTTTGTGCCCATAGATATGGACACATAATTTACGACACAGTAAGGAAATGAAATCCCAGATAAGGACCCAGCCAACGGACTATTCTCTCAAACAATGGGGTGGGGAAAAAGAGTTCGTTTTTGCCATGTGGTTTGTGACACAAAGTGCTCCTGGCAGATAACTCACATGGCCTCATGTGAGAACAGCGCAGCATCTCAATAATGTTGGGGCTGAAATGCCCTTTTTTGCAACTGTTCATTAATTGGATCTGAATATGCATAAAGGAAAAAGGCTTAGAGGAATAGTCCTTCTCCAAATTGGAAGTAAATATAAATAGGAACTGTTTAAAATTAAAGAAAGGCAAGATAAAGGTAAATGCTAGAGAAATGTTGGTGTTGAGACATGTGAAGTTGGGATCCTTCTACATAGCTGCATCACTTAGAACTGTGAAATCCAGCCGGAGGTTGTCGTGGGAAACTTTCAAACTGTCAGAAGTGTGTGCTTCTGGAATAACCTTCTAATAGTAGCTGCAAATGTAAGAAGCCTACATGGCTTTAAGGTGTGGTTTTTTTACCATAGAAGCTTCTTTTGGGTCCCATGTTAGAGGAGTGTGTTTGACAAGCCAGGAAGACCTATCACCCTGCATCTGTGAAACCACAGAGGATCACCCACGCAGATCTATTCTGTCTTGTCCTTCCATGGAATGCAGGTGTTTCCCAAGGGTGCTCCTGCCATTGTCAGGATAAACAAAAGAGTTTTCTCACCACCCTTCCATGTAACAATACGTGCTCCTCACCTCCCAGTGTGAAGGCTGAGGATGGCAGAGGAAAGCCCTGGATGTATGGGCTGTGGTCCTTCCAAAAACATGAGTCCGTAAGAAGAGCAGAGGTGGCCATGACCTGCAGGGCAGGGACATCTGCATTTTACAGTGCGGGCTCCTGCTGTGTGTACAGCAGGGACAGCTGCAGTGCATACTCCGAAAAAGCCTTTGGATCAAAGCAGACAAGCCCCAAAACTTGACCTTTATCCGGAGCTCGGCAGTGCGGATCAATATATTTCAGAAAAGCTGAAGTGGTTGAAAGGAAAGAGCGTTGGGAAGATTGCCTGGGTTTAATGAGATGTGTGTCCTTTCCCAGTGCCATGGTTTGTTTCTGAGGGCAGGGAGGTCTGTGTCCCAGCAGCATCTGCTGGTGCAGGAGAACTCACTGCATCTGGAGAGGTTTAGCCTTTGCTACTTGCTGCTCATTTGAAGCTTTACTAAACGGATCAGAAAGGAGAAAATTCAGTGTCAGGTGATGGTGTCCAGGGAAAAACTTGGGGTTTAACCCAGGATGGGAAGATCAGTCCAAGCAGATGGACAGGGTGAACCTGCTGCTTGTCCATCCTGGAGGCGAGAGGGACCTTTGTCACCACAAACATGTTTTTGGTTGCAGATGCATGACCTGGCTGCTGGCACACACACACACACACATGTCCCTCTGTCCCAGCCGTATCTCTTCTCCCAGCCCCACACATGGGCACCAGCAAATTCTCTGTGCAATAACCCCTTGCTCCAACCTGTTTTGTTTATGTGGTATTTCCTCTTTACTCAAACCAAGGGGTTTGGGTGGGGTTTTTTTTGTGTAAAAACTGTGAGGTCATCTCCCTTGGCTTATACACATCTACTGAGTATCTCCTTAATTTAATGACTTTGGACTAACTGTCTTTTGAAAAGACAAAATGTTTAAATTATATTATGAGCTGGAAGAATATGAAACATTAAACCAACAGGAAACTACAGCAATAGTAAGGATGAAAACCAAGAAAATAAGCAGTAAAAGCATTAAAAATTAATTTCTCGTTAGCTGTCAGTGATGCTGTGCTGCTCCACCAGGGATACACGGTTCTGTTTTCCCAACACTGAATCCACAACAATGCCCCCTGTGAAACACTCCTGGATTTTATTAGGTCCAGAGAGAGAGAAAACTTTTATTTAAAATAATAATAATAAAAAAAAAGCAAGCAAGAAAGAATAATCTTCTATTAGAAAAGCTAAGAGAAGTGCTCATCAGTCATGCCCAGCAGATTCCAAAGTCCTGCCTGGCTTATTTTCTCATCTCTGTGTCTGGATGCAGTGTTGGACCCAGATGCTTTCCCTGAAGGACAGTCTCCTCTGACCGACCTCCCGTTTCTCCACCCAGCTACAAACAGTGAGCATTTCCCTGACTGACCCATCCAAGGGCTCTGCCCTTGGCCTCCTTCAGCATCAGGCACCCAGACAACATTTTCCTGAGTGCTGTTGCTCAGATAATTCTAAAATCTGAAGGCAGACACCGTGTAGGCATAACTTCAGGTGTCTACAATATAGAGGTCTCTTCTTGAGCTCATAATTTAGGCTCCTATAGGGAGTTAAGGAGAGAATGGGCACTGCTGGAGCCATTCATTTGACTTCTTCTGGAGATCTATCTTCAGAAAAAACAAATTGTGCCCCAGAAAATTACTATTTCTGTCAGCAGTTAAGGGTCTGGTATTTATTTCCTACTACGCCTCAGCTGGTAGAATTGGGATCACTCTGGAGCACTCTGATAAACGGGCAGGAACACCTGAGATGTGGCCAACTGATTAGCAAAAAATAATGCCAGGGCTGTAGCACACCTCCCAAATGAAGGAAATCAATAAGGATCCTGTTGCCCAATACAATAGCTCCCAGAAGAAATGCTGATTGTGTTGGTTTTCAGGATGATCTTGGTGAGAAATACGAGGAAAAACTTCCTCACGGTGAGGGTGAGGGAACCCTGGCAGGGGCTGCCTAGGGAGGTGGTGGAGTCTCCTTCTCTGGAGACATCCCAACCCCACCTGGAGGCGTTCCTGTGTGACCTGCTCTGGGTGTTCCTGCTCAGGCAGGGCATTGGACTGGAGGAGCTTTCAAGGTCCCTTCCCATCCCTGAGATTCTGTGGTTCTGCGAACATGGGGGAGATCAGCACCAAAGAGGTTGATAAGAGCTGCTGTAGCAGGGAAGGTGCACACTGCCGAGAAAGCGGTCGCACTGCTCTGCTTTTTGGAACTGGAAACGGGAAGGGGAAGCTGGATGGAGAAGGATAATGTCTGGAGCCCAGACTCAGAGGTCTCAGAGGACCAGGTGCCTACACTGGTGTTGAAATAATCATTCCTACATGCAGTATCTCCTGCATGAGTAGCTTCATAGGCAAAGAGATGTAAAGAAAAACATTGTACCTGTAGTAAAATTTGCACAGAGGTACATATATATATTTATATATATATATATATATAAACATATATGTGTCCATTTTGCACTCCTGCTCATCTGAAAGAACTCCCTTTACCAGAAAATAACCTCCATTTCTGTTGAGAGGGAAAAAAAAAACCCAGAAAAAAAGTGCTTAGCCTAGGGAGACAATAGTTCTTGTGAGAAAAAGCTCTTTAAGAACAGGCTGCTCTGGTGTCCCATGAATCCTTCGTTTGTAATTTGCATGGCCAAGCCCTTGGGCCTTCTCTGTCAGGCACTAAAGCTGGTACCATATAATGGGAATCTTCGCAACGTGCAGGAGGGTGGGTGGAGTGGATGTTGTGCAGGCTGGGAAGGTCTGACTGTGTTTAAGAGCAGATTAGATGTGGTGTTGAGGGATCTAGTGTAGGGGAGAACTTGTAGAGTAGGGCTGATGGTTGGACTTAATGATCCCAGGGGTCTCTTCCAACCTAAATGATTCTATGATTCTATGTGGTTAATGCACCGGGCTGCAGCCTCGCTTACCGGGAGGGGAGCTACAGAAGCACAGTCTCATCCTGCAAAAGCAGCTCATACCACCAGGTTTGGTGGAGCAACTCCAGATTCACACCAGGGCACATAAGAGCAGGTTTTACCTTCAGACCAGTGGTTCTAGAGTACTTTAAAATTCAGCTGCTTCATCCGGCCAAGACCTCTAAATTTTATGTTATAATAGTTACATTTCAGCGATAAGCCATTCGAACCTCAGCCAAAACCTTGTTAAACTGCCATGACCCCCTGAAGATATAAATTCACCTTTCTGTGATTCATGAAACATATTAGGAGTCCCTTAAATATCTTTTCCACAAATCTATTCCCCTCAGCGCAGCGGGATGCTGAGCTCACACTGATGAATTGCTCCGTGGGACAGATTCTGTGCTTCCCACACCATCCCATCGCTTACTGCGGCAGGGAACATTTTGTGAGCTGTATTTCTAGCTGTGCAGGTTTCCAAGAGTGGGGCTCTCTGCTATTTCTGAACCATCTCCCCCTGAAGAAACATCGTCTGTCTGCCTTTGTCTTGGAGACCTATCAATTGGAGAGCCCGGAGACTCCAGTCATTCCGTCTGCCCCATTCATGAGCTGGGCAGGGCATCTCCCTGTTGCCATTTTATCACCCAACCCAGGCAAACGAGCTGACCCAAAACTCCTGACCCATCTGTTAATCCGGCTTTATTTTCAGTGCACAAACACCTCCCCCTCTCATATATATATATATATATATATATAAGGATATGTATGCATACTTTAAAAAAGATCTCTACTCCCACTCTGATCAGATCATGCAAATCCTTCAGAATAGAAAAAAGTTTCTACCCCTCTCCCCATCCTGAAAATCCCACTTTAGCTCTTGCCTAATTCCCCCACCATCTCACCCTTGAAGCCCCTCTGCTAACCTGGACGCCAATTTAAATCCTTCAGCCGGGATGCTGGTTCCCAGCACTCCTCTTCCCTATGGCGCAATGTCCGATTTCCCATCTCTTACAGCACCCTGAGATGTGACACATTCCCTGTTGCTTCTTTCCTCCCAGAAATGGAGCCAGAGGCACTCACCTTCCATTAAATCTGTACCTTTTTATGAGAAAAACTATGGTCCTGGATTTATAAATGGCATAGCCTAAAACCTAAGTTGTCAGCAGGCTGGACCAAGGTGTGTTTATTGCATAGCTTGCAGCTATTTAAGCAGGGAACAACTGAGCCCCAGAGTTGATGAGCTCCAGGAAACTAGTACCTCAAAGCTTCAAACGCCCATCTGGTTTCAGTCCCATTATCACTGCGAGAGGGGGATGCTGTGCCTGGGGAGGGCAGCCAGGAGCCACAGGTGTGCAGTGGCCTCACTGGCCAGCGATGCACTCCCACAGCCCATGAGCAAGCACAATAAAGCAGGTCTGGTGACAGTAACCTGGGTCAGCTGAAAGCTCAGTGATGGCCAGAAAAGTCTGCAGTGACATGACAGGTTCCATGGTCAAGGCAGGACCTCAGCAGAGTGAGCTCAAGATCAGTCAACAGCAAAGCCTGAGAGCAGCTCCGGACTCAAAGAGGGCAGGCCACCAACAAGGTTTCTCCCAGGTCTCATGGTCACACCAAGTCAGAACTGACCTTCAGGGAGGCAGCCAAGCCTCCAGGGAGGAGGAGAAGCAGCTCCAGAACCTGTTGGAGTGCTCAGAACCCCAGCAGTAATTCTGCTTTGGTGAAAGGAGCTTCCAGGTCAGATCTCAGTCTGGATATCTGCAATCTTCACAGCTCCATCAAGGGCTTGTTCACAGAGCTTATTGTATAGAATTGAGCCCTTGCCAACATCAAACCTTTAAGTACGAGGACATTACAGAGAATGCACCAGTTCTAAGTGGGTGCCCCCCACCAGCATCTGGGCTGCTTTGTTACACACACAGGATATGAAACCCTACCTATAGTGATTAGTCTCAAATGAGTTTTTGTCTTGTCATTTGATGACAGATACAGGGCACTACATTCCAACTTACCCTTAAGGAGGGCCATGAAGATACTCTGAGGACTGGAGCACCGATGAAAACCAGCTGAGAGAGCTGGGGTTGTTCAGCCCACAGAGGAGAAGACTCCATGGAGACCTTACTGCAGCTATCCAGTATTTGAAAGGGCCTAGGTAAAAACAGTTATTACTGAGAGAACATTTTTTTCACAAAATGACTACTTCATCCTTGACCTCTGTGTCCCAGTCTTCAGAAGGAAGTGAAACCTTCACAAGGAGAATGTAGGAACTGAAATTTCATAACTTTGCTGATAATTGAAAATCAGGGACGCTGCGGAGACACCGTATTTTCAGCTTGTTCCTATTGACCCTTCCCTGTAACACAAATGCCAATGACTCTTTTCTCGTCCCGCGCTGCAAAGGCCTGTGACGTTCCTCCCTGCCAACCTCCTCCTCGCTCCACAGGGGTTACCCACTCTTTCATCTCAGCACTTTCACAACTTTTGCCTCTCAGAGGTCCCTCTGGCAGCTGTTTTCCTGAACTCCTCTCATTTCACAGAATCACAGAATGGCAGAATCTCAGGAACTGTAAGGGACCTTGAAAGCTCCTCCAGACCAATCCCCTGCTGGAGCAGGAACANAATGCACACTCTGCCCTCACGTCCACGTGCTCTGGGCATTCTGCACATTCCAGCATCAGCCACCCTCCCACCCCCTGCACACCCTTGCATGATGGTTACCTTCCAAATCAGCACTAAATCGCTGACACAAGTTGCTAAATTATTGTAGGAAATCCCTGCCATTCACTGCTGACCTGCTGGGCTGAGCTGGCATGTGCCCTTGCTGTCCCCCACAGTGCTAGGGGTGCCTTTGCACAACCTCACCCAAAGCCTACCAGAGCAGGTTTTCGTCCTCCTTCTTTGTACCCCAATTTATCCTGTGACCAAGCTGCTTGCTTTATCCCCCTCTCTATATAAAAAGCTTAATTCTCAAGAAAAATGAGATTGTTTTTTTACATACAGCTGCCCAAGCACCATTGCATGAACTTGTGAAAATATTTATATTCATGTGAACATGGAGCTTTTTTTCTTTTTCTTCTTCTTTTTTTTTCTTTTCTTTCTTTTGGGGTGACACTACTTGGTTATTTTTTTTTCTCCTGGAAAATAACCCATTTCACTGAATGTTTCTCAGGCCAACCATGAAATTTCTTCTCAAACTGAAAAGGAAAAAAAAAAGGTCAACTTTCAGCTAGCCACTGTTCAGGGTCCTCAGTGGACCTCTGGGAATACCGGTTCCATTTTTCACATCACACATTCACATCCTGTCACAGAGGTAGGATTTTTAGCTGCATTTCTTCCACTCCAGGTACGTGTGTTGCAATCCACTCACTCAGACAGTCTGGGTAATGATATTTATTCCAGCTGAGCAATTCCAGGAGGAGACAATGATGGACTTAAATTGAGGTCATATTTTGCAGATCCCTGTGTCCTAAATTTTCCGGAATGACAGAAATCCATTTCAGCCCGTATACCGTGTTGTTTATCATCATTAACAAAACTTAGTGATAGAAAGGCTAAATGAGTCCAGAGGAAAATGCCCAGAGATAACAGCCAAGATCTCTGTCAAAATCATGTGTGGTAAATGGGAGGTGAGTGATGCTGATAGTGAATAGCTGAAGTTGGTGTCTTGGAGATGAAGCCACTCAAAATCTTGGGAGTGGGCTGCTGTGCTACCCAGTCCTATACATCTTTTAGCAGAAAAGCAGGGTATAATAGAAATCCCTGGTAAGAAGAAGGTCATTACCACACCTCAGAAGAGTAAACCTGACTTGGGAGAGGCTGCATGTGCCTGGCAGGACTGTGCTGGAGGTTGCAGCTCATCACAGACCCAAGGGAGGTGAGCAGCCAGCCTTGAGGACTTGCATCTGGCAGCAATGAACTTCATGGGTGGCAGTGCCCTAGCAGAGACTGCCCTTCTCTTGAGATCTTCAAGCCCCACCTGGATGCCGTCTTGAGTGACGTTCTCTGGGCAATTCTGCTTTAGCAGGGGAATTAGACTGGATGATCTCTAGAGGCCCCTTCCAACTCTGGCAATTCCCTGATTCCATGGAGGTGACCAGACAGTGTTTGCTGCACCTCACAGAGTCTCTGAGTTGCCCAAAAATCTGGCAGGACACAGATAAAATGGGTTGTATTGTGCTTCTCCATCAAACCCTTCTGCAGTACTGAGTACAACGGTGTAGCAAGGAGGAGGTGTAACATCTCCTGGAGCCAGGAAGAAGAGTGCACAGCACGAGGAAAGTGTTATGGGCCTTGCTGAACCTTCTCCTTGTCCACAGGCTGTATTTTGAGATGACTGTTGACACATGTCCCTGATTTGGGAAGCAGAGCCCCAGTGTGGCAGATCAGGTCCACTCCTGTGAATGTTGGGTACTTGTGGGTCAGGGGACATTGCACCTCAGCTTGCCATAGGGCTGTTTGGCAGTTTGATTCCAGTTCTCCTATTGCTTCTTGTCTGTCTAGGGACTGTAAACTGTTCCTTTGGAACCTTTAATGCCTCTGTACTTTAGGGGTTGTGATACCCTAAATGATCAAAGCTCCAGAGCATTTAGCGTGTAGACAACAAACTGAACTGGGTTCCAGCAGAGCACCTGAACTGTTGTGTGTCCAGATGCCCTGGACATTGTGAGTGTCCTAGCACACACTCAGTCTCTGATCTGTCATGGAAGAGTTGTGCCTTTGCTGACAAAGTGTCCTGCCCTCCTAAACAGAGTGATCACATGCCAAAAGCCTTGGGAATGGTCCCCGGGCTGTTCCTGCTCCTAAACCATGCCTGCAATTTGCTTGGACCAATGCTATTTTGCTATTATGCCATCCAGAGGGACCTGGACAGGCTGGAGAGGTGGGCTTGTGGAAACCTCATGAAGTTCAACCAAGCCAAGTGCAGGGTCCTGCACCCAGGACATGCCAATCCCAAACACAAATACAGGTTGGGTGGAGAATGCCTGGAGAGCAGGCTTGAGGAGAAAGACTTGGGAATGACGGTAGATGAGAAGCTTGTCATGAATTGACAGTGTGCACTGACAGCCCAGAAACCCAACTGCACCCTGGGCTGCATCAAGAGAAGCATGGCCAGCAGGTCACAGGAGGTGATTATACCCCACTCTGCTCTCATGAGACCCCACCTGGAGCACTGTGTCCAGCTCTGGAGTCCTCAACATAGAAAGGACATGGACCTGTTGGAATGGTCTAGCAGAGATGATCAGATGAAGATGATCAGAGGGCTGGAACACCACTCCTGTGAAGACAGGCTGAGAGAGCTGGGGTTGTTCAGCCTACAGAAAAGAAGGCTCCTGGGGAGACATTTTAGCAGCCTTCTAGTATCTGAAGGGACCCTACAGGAGAGCTGGGGAGGGACTCTTTGTCAGGGAGTATAGTGACAGGACAAGGGGTAACGGCTTTAAACTGGAATAGGGGAGATTTATATTTAACACTGGAAAGGAATTCCTTACTGTGAGGGTGATGAGGCACTGGAACAGGTTGCCAAGAGAAGTTGTGGGTGCCTCATCCCTGGAAGTGTTTAAGGCCAGGCTGGATGGGGCTTTGAGCAACCTGCTCTGGTGGGAGGTGTCCCTGCCCAGGGCAGGGGGGTCGAAACTTGATGATCTTTAAGGTCCCTTCCAACTCTAACCATTCTATGATTCTGTTTGGCCCACATCAGAACCATGCTGAGGAGTGTTGCTCTGTGTGCTCTGTGACGTACTTCCTAAAGAGCAGAGATATGCAGAAGGCAAAAGCCATCTCCCCAGAAATGAGATGACTGGTTTAATTTTCCCAGTTTTCTTGCAGGGGGTTATCACTTACTCCTAAAATAAGAGACTGGTCCTTATGATTAGCGGGCAGACCGGTTACTAGGTCTCTCAAACCTGAGCTGATTCATTGAGGTTCAAGCTGAGCAAGCAGAACAAAAGCCCCACTCAAAGCCTCTTTAAATGAGACTCTTGGTCTTGTGCGGTCTCTAAAGGTGGAGAGAATGTGAAAATATTCACAAACAATAGACAACTCCAAGCAACTTCTCGCTGAAATTCATCCTGGACTTCTGTTTTCTTAAGTAGAGCAGATTCCCGGTAGAAAACTGGATTAAATTGGGCTACAATAGAAATTAACCTCTTTAGGACAAGAAGAGCCATTAGAGTCAGAGTATGACAGTAGGTCCTGTTCAAGTTGTCACGATTGCATTTCAAAACACCCAAGCATGACAGGCATTTGCATGAGTACAAGATGTTAATATCTCAATGGATTACGGTGAGAAACCCGGAGGCAGCTTTTCAGGCCGGTTCAGCACAAAAGCAGGGGCTGCATTTGTCTGCACCGTTACCCCAGTGCCACGTGCGGCCGGTGCACCTAATTAGCCAGTTCCAAGGACTCAATTTGCGTGCGTGACCATTAACATCACACGGGCACTTTGCGCCTGTATTTACACAGCTGAGGCTGGATTTTTCTAAAGAGCTTAGCCCTCAGCTACCTGTTTTGTGTCACCCACTGAAGTTGACCGATTTTCTGGAGAAAATTGATTGGTTTTGTAAAACTCCTGTAGCATCAGGGTCTTGTCCCTAAATTTTTCCACCCTGCACTGCAGAGAAGCTGTCTGTGATATAAGGTTATGGCAGATGTCACCAGATGGCACTCTTACATTGATTCTTCCTCATTCGTTTTTGTTTATTTTGGGTTTATGTAGAGGCAAATGTTTGGGACTGAAATGACATGCTCTGTAGTGGAACTCATTTGTAGTTTTGGTTTAGAGGCAATCGGTATTGGAGGCTGTGTGGAAAAGCCTGTGGAAAATTCAGAGATGGCCATGGCTGTTGAAGTGTAATTCCTGGAAGACATGGTCATACAGGTCCCAGAATTCCTTTGTGTGGGTTTCTCTGTTTATGCACTCGTATACTGGTGACACTCAGAATATAACTAAAACCTAACATTCCTGATTTCTCCCTGAAAGCTGGCAAGCAAGGGCTCACTTTGGGGACAGCTGACACTGATGGCTAATTGTATTACAAGGGGGAGAAAAATTGTAACTAAACAAAACATAGAGAGACTGAAAAAGTGCTTTTATATCCCAGTGTATGAAAATGCTAATATTGGGGCAGAAGCATGGAAGGTTTCCTCCCCAGTGTATCAATGAATTAAATATAACTTCACCCAAGAAAGTTTGGGGTTTGGGATTTATTTTTTTTTGTCTCAAAAGGGAACAGTTAGACAAAGGCGTGATTCATCTCAGAGATCTGCCAGGAGGACCTCTAAAACATCAAAAGAAGATTGTTCTGAAATAAAATATGCCTCAGAGAGGGTGAAACAATAGATCAAAAAATATTACTCCTAACAGTCAACAGAATGTATCCAACATGCTGCTAGGAGTTAAAAATGAATCCCCACAAGAGAAGGTAAATCCCTGTGTTTGTTTTCTCCTGATTGCTTCCAGACTCTTATTGCTTGAAGCCAGCTAAATCCATACTCTCCACTTTGGGATATTGATTCAATAAA
This sequence comes from Jacana jacana, assembly GCA_013400555.1. Lineage (NCBI taxonomy): Eukaryota > Metazoa > Chordata > Aves > Charadriiformes > Jacanidae > Jacana > Jacana jacana. The sequence goes on from VZTM01011702.1 coordinate 17,265, forward strand.
ATATAGGACATCCCCACCATAGAGAAACATGTGAGATTGAAAGATAACAAAAATAGGTAATTGTCTCTTACTTAGGCATCATTTATGATTATGAAATTCTAGAGTGGCTTCTGTGGGAGCAGCAGCTCCATGGCCTCTCAGGCACACTGTAGGCGAGAAATCATCTTGGCATGGAGAACACCTTTTTCCTTCTCATACTTTTTATTACTGTTGCTTGTTCCTCACAGAAAGGCTGCCTGCTGGAACCACATCCGCCTCGGAGCGTCAGACACTCCTGCCTGCTTGTTCCTGGATATGAAAACATTCTTAAGTGGATATTCTCCTTTTGGTTTACATTGTCCCTGTTGAAATCTGTGAGTTGCAAATGCTCCATAATTCTAATTAAGCTATTGCTATTACTGCTATCACTATTAACTTAGTGCATTTATTTGGCAATACAGATGTCACAACAGCTCTTGTGCATCTCCCATTCCACCAGTGAGAGAAGGAGTCTTGCTGGGCACCTCAGTTTCAGCCCTGACCTTCTAAAAGTCTGTGAAAAGATGGGGAAGGTTGTAGGAAACAGTGATTCAATGACTGAAGAACATACCATACACAGAGGGTTTTCAGAGCTCAATCGGTTTGGCCTGTTAGGGGGAGGACGGGAAGGTGATGTCCTTATGGAAGACAGATGACCTTGGGTGTTTTTTTTTTCCCTTTCTAGTAAGAGAAGGCATCATGAGAAGAACCAGTTCAGGTGCAGACTCTGCTGGTGGAGGATTTGGCATGGCCTATAAAAGCCTGGCAGGAGGCATGGGCTGCAGTGAGACCTCCAAACCCAGGCACTTCACAAACACCACTCGCATGCGGTCACAGGGGCAGGAGTGGTGCAAATGTAATGACAGATGTGATGATTCCAGGTATAAGAGGCAGGTCCCCTGGCAATGAATGCTATGGGGGCTGGGGGGACAACAGGACACTCTGCCCAGATGGTCAGCCTGGGCCAGTCTATCCCCTGGAGCCTCTGGCAGTTTGCATTCAGTTCCTCAGAAACACTCATGCCTATCCCCAAATGGTGGAGTCCTTCCAGGTTCAGTTGTGTGGCTTGGGGACATTCCAGTCTCATAACAGGATGAGGGCTTTGGAGTAAACCATCCTTCCTCCACCTCCTTGCCTGCCTTCAAACAGCAAGAACAGGCTCGTGCAGTCAAACACAGTGAGGGTGTTCAGACCACCAAGGTGAGAGCTGCAGGGTGCACTCTGACTACTCTGTGTGGGTGCAACCTTGAGACCCGATGTGCAAAACTGAGAGGGACCCATTGTTCCTTTCCTGCATACACAAAATGGCCACTTTTCTTGTCTTTTGGCTGCATGGAGCGATTTGTTGCGTTTTTCACTGGTAATATATGCAGGCACACACCAAACAGCCAGCTATTGTTCTGCTGTCAGGCTGGACGTGTGCTTGGAAGTGAAGTCTTTCAGGCTTGTTATAGATTCAGACATCTCTTCATCTGGATGTTGCCTGCGGTCCTGGAAATAATCATGTCTTTCAGTAAGAACATAATTCTTAGGTGAATAAAAATCACTCAGCACTTTAATGAGACCATTACATTTAGTTTCAACTGTCTTACCCTCTTCCACAAGGTCTTTCAGTAGGAGAAACAGCTTTGATCCACCTGCTAATAGAAACACGTTGTGTGCCAAGTTATGGATTCATTTCACTGGGTGCTCTCCCTCCACCAAACTCCACAACTTCACCTGTGCTGTGACCCTGGGCCTCCTGAGGGAGGTCTCTGCCTCTCCTTACCCTTTGCCTGACCCCACTCCTGGAACTTCCCTTCTGATGAAGATAAGGTTCCTGAAGGACTGTGGAGGAAGAGGCCCATTAAAACAGCACCCTCATGTGATGTAACTTATGTTCCTAATAAAAAAGAGACTAATTTAAACTGCACTGGCAAAGAGTGAGCCTTCTTGGGCAGCTCTGCCCGAAGGGGTGCACCACAGAGGGACTATCCCTACCTGCTGGAAGTTCTCCAGCCCTGGAGCCACTGAAGCAGGAATGTGGTGGGAGGGAAGATGCTGCAGCTTGTAAGCACCAATTAACCCTTTGCAGATACAACTGCTTTTTCACAGCTGCAAATGATCCCTGATAATCAGATTATTTTCCCATGCATAAATTTAATCCTATTACTTCTAATTATGCCCCAGTGTGCAACACTAAACAAATCCCATCTTTTTGTTACATATACCCTCCAAGAAACTGATTATGTACCATCTCAAGTCATTATGCATAAGTATCTCTTTTAATCATTCCTTGCATTCAGCCCTTCCAGACCCCAATTATTTCTGCTCCTTCTTAATGTGTTGTGATGATTGTGCTACTGAATGGACTACAGCTACTTCACTGGATGTTATGGACCCTAAGTAGATAACCAGGGGTCATGAAATATTTTAGAAGTAACCATTTTACAGACAATATCTCTATTTTTTATATGGGAAAATTGCAGCACACCTGACAGGTCCTTTTCTTTGGAACATGAAAGATTTTAATCCTAATGCAGCAAACCTCAATGTGATAATTATTGGCAAAACTATTTTTGTTGTTCTTATCAGCATTTTGTCACTGAAAACAGTCCATTTCTATAATTGCTGGTTCTTTATCATAAAAGTCACACTTTTCTGCAGCAGCCAATCATTTTAAGGCTCCTTGCAGAACAAAGCTCCTTAGGAGAATAAAGGAGCAAGGAAGCAAGGGGTTTCAAGTTATTTTTCCTGAAGAAAATAATGAAGATGATTAGGAACTGCCATTGTGGTGGGTATCTGTGGCCATCAGAGGTGGCAGGAATGATGGACTAGCTCGTGTCTTCCATCACCTCCACAACCCTCCGGGATTCTCCTGAGCAAGCTGCTCTGCTTCTCAGTGCCAGGAAACCTCTGCATCACATCCACAGCCCAGATATGGACTCGCTGGTTGGACTCAATGACCCCAGGGGTCTCTTCCAACTGAAATGACTCTATGATTCTATATGGGTTATCTGTGGTTGGGATTTACAAGGCAATCACTGGCACAGGGTCAGAGCAGATTCACTCTGCACTTACGCTTGCTGCCCAATGAAAAAGCCTGAATTACAGAATGCTGTTTTCCTGGGAAGCTTTGCTGCCCCTTTGTTTGCACTGGTGTTACCTCTTTAGCAGTGGCCTTTCTCTAACCATCTGAGTGCCACACTTCCACTTGGACTGTCCTCCTGGGGCTTCTGCAGGCATTAGTGTCCACATGTCTTCATCTAGCCTTCTGCTAATGCCTAGACACGGCATTTTCTCCCTTATTTTACGCTTGGCTCTCTCAGGCTGTATCTGTCAATGTTTTGTCAGATGTAGAATCATGGAAAGTTTGGTCGGGAAAGACCACTGGGGGTCTCCTTTCCAGCTTCTCACTCTAAGTGGGAGTATTTCCAAACAGTGGGTTGACCTTGAAGATCTGAGATGTTTCTGGCCACTGCAGCACTCTACCAGTGCTGTGCCGACCTCCTGGTAAAGAAGGTTTTCCTGATGCCCAAACTGAAGTTCCCAGTCTGTGGCTGCTGCCTCTCTTTGTACCATCTGCCACTGGGTCTAGCTCCACTGCACCATCTGTGTAAATGATTTTCAAGTATTTGCAGACTGCAGCAGCAACAATGCAACATAACCAAGAGGTATTTCAAATTTCTTCCCAGAATGAACCCTCCCCAGGTTCCCTGAAGACTCAGCCTTGGGCTTACTCAGCTGGAAATGGGAATGGGAGGGTCTACCTCATTCAGAGGCCTCCTTGGTAAAATTGGTGACAATTCCCAGATCAGAATAGTGGCATTTGCTTCAGATATTTCCACAGTAGAGACTGAACCAGAAGATCGTCACATCCCCTGGGTCTTGTCCTCTGAACATGGCACAATCTGTTGCCAAAATTATCTTCCTCCCTGGGGATTTCTTTGTGTTCAAAGATTTCTCTTGATGCTGTATTTCTTCAGGGGAAAAAAAAAAAAAAGCTTTAAAGGCTCATTTTGATGTGTTTGAATCTAAATTAGATTCATTTCATTTTGAGATCAGCTTGGTGGAAGAGTCTATTAAAAAATTAGGAGCAAAAGAAAACAACTGAATTGCAACTGTGGCATGAAAGCGTGAAGGCTCTTGTCAAAACCTTGATATAAAGGACAATGCTATGCTTCATTGTCAAAGGGAGATAATTGAAAATAGCATTGAGTCATGTCATCACAGAACTCCAGAGCTGAGAGAAAGTTCAGAAGGGGTTGATTTTTGTAGCAAATTATTTTCATTGTCAGAAAAACCGCTTGAACAGAAATTTGATCTTTTAGAAATACTAAAAGCTTTAGAATACCATACAAACCCACTCCACAGATTGATATTTCAGAGGCTTCCTTCTTCTATAGTCTCTTTTACATTTCTCTCTGAGTAGAGCAGACTTAATTTGGTCTTATTAGGAAAAATCCATGTATTTAGAAAAAAAAGAACCCATATTTGTTGATACTGCTACAGCAACAACGTAGCTGTAGAAATGCTTCCCTTTGAATGCATCTGCCATCACTCTGGATGCCTCTTATTCATCATCACTGCACAGAATCACAACAATGCCAAATCATAATTAGCTATATGGCTAGCAAAAAATTGTGCGTGATAGCCACCCACCAATGGTAGAGTGGTCTGATCATCCCTACCCTAAATAAGCCCTACTCTGCCAGTCTCAGTGCTGTCTGTTCCTTTCTCCTGAACTGCCCAAGGAGATAGGAGAAGATGGGGTATTTTAAGCAGAACACCGTCAGCCATCTGGAAGAGATTTGAGATCTACCCAAAGGGACATAAAAGAAAAGCAGCTTCCTCCAGCCCAGCAGTTCACATGGCTGGACATCCATCTCTCAGCTCGTCGCTCTCAGCCTCTTGTGCTGGCACCTCCAGAGGGCAGTTCAACCTGCCTTGTCTCCACCGGTGAGTCACCATTAACCATGAAGGGACCCTGATAGGTAAATGCTAAGAGGGGGTGGAGGAGTCCGAGAACTCTTCCTCCACCACAAGTTTTGTTCCTTCACCCTGAAACCCAGTCCCTCACTGCAGGTGCAGTCCCTTTTGCCTCGGTTTATCTGGGGAACCCAGATGGGAGCTCATGGAAAAGCAGTGTTCCTCATCCTCCTTCTCTGCTATGAGTCTTCTTAAAGAAGAACTGGGAGAAAAGGCTCATAACCTGCTTCTTCTCCAGCATGAAATATTTCCCAGAAAAAAACAATTTTTTTCTTAAACCAATAGTTTCCTGAGAAATAATGAAAAAAATTAAAACTGCATTCTTCTCAGTCTGCATGAAAAGTTTCTTATTTTGGAAGGTTATTACTTATTATCGATTACATATAAGTGTATTAATAATATCACTTATTAATAATTAGTATATTTACTTATTTGGATGGTATTATATGGGAGTGAAAAATATCTTTTTCATATTTTGAAAAATACTTTTTTTCCTGCTTTAATATAGTACCACCTGTTCCAGTTCAAATCTTTTCCTAAATCAAAACCAAATATTCTTGTTCTCACCTGTCCCCCCCTTTTCTGTAATTTCTAAATGGAGAAGAACAAAATTGAAGTATTTTATCCTATTTTCTAGGTTCTTGGTTTCTGGAAGTGAAGTGGAACCAAAGCCCAAAGTGAAATCAAATAGAAATTATTTTTAGCCTAGTCTTCAGGTTTAAAAATAATCATAAAAATAGCATATAATTCCATTTTTAAAAAAGAAATCCCAGCATCTTCTCTCTAAAAAATGTTGATTTCCTATTTTTCTGGCTGCTCTCAATGATAAGCACCCAGCCACAGGAAAACCAGGAGCCACAGCCTTGCTGCCATCCCACAGCAAAGCCACCCTGGTTTCCTGCTGCCCACCACCCTGCCTGCCCTATGTCCCATCCCGCCCTGGTTCCTTCCCCAACAACACACAGACACCTGGAATGAAGACCTCCCTCCATCCACCCCCCAGGCGCTCCTGAGGCTGCTCTGAATAGTGCTTGCTGCAGTTTCACATTAATTTCCTCCAGGTGCTGAAGACCTTGACCCATAGTGAGTGCTGCAGGGACAACTGAGTGGAGCCACTCAGGCTACAAAACCCCAGGAAAACATTTCTACAATCCTCTTTTTTTTTTTTTTTTTTTTGCATCTTTATTGGCCTGCAGTGTTTCACATGTTCTTCTAAAGCTTTGAATTATCATAGAAACACAGAGTGGTTTGGGTTGGAAGGGACCTCTAAAACCATCCAGTTCCACCCCCTGCCCTGGGACACCTCCCACCAGACCAAGTTCTTCCAAGCCCCCTCCAACCTGGCCTTAAACCCCTCCAGGCATGGGGCAGCCCCAGCTTTTCTGAGCAAGAGCCTCACCACCCTCAGAGCTAAGAAGTTCTTCCCCAGATCTCAGATCCATCTCCCCTCTTTCAAGTTAAAACCCTTCCCCCTTGTCCTGTGGCTCCCCTCAAGGATCAAGAATCCCTCCCCAGCTTTCCTTGAGGGGGCTGGTAGGGGCTGTAAGGTCTCCCTGGAACCTTCTCTTCTCCAGGCTAAAAGCCCCCAACCCTCACAGCAGAGGGGCTTCAGCCTTCCCATCATCCCTGTGGCCTCCTCTGGCCCTACTCCAACAGCTCTGTGTCCTTGTGCTGTTGGTGGCCCCAGAGCTGGAGGCAGCACTAGGGGGGGGGTCTCCCCAGAGTGCAGCAGAGGACCAGAATCCCCTCCCTCACCCTGCTGGCCACGCTGCTGGGGATGCAGCCCAGGGTGTGGGAGGTTTATGGAAACCAGCCCACATTGCTAGGATGTGCGGAGCTTCTTTCCCACCAGCACCTCTAAGCCCTCCTCCTCAGAGCTGCTCTCCAGCCATTCTCTGCCCGGATTTGTGTCTGGGATTGCCGTGACCCAGGTGCAGGACCTTGCACTTGGCCTTGCTGAACTTTATACAGTTGGCATGACCCCACCTCTCTAGCCTGTCCAGGTTCCTCTGGATGCCATCCCTTCCCTCCAACTTGTCGACTGTGCCACACAGCTTGGTGTCATCAACATACTTGCTGAGGATGCGCTCAATCCCATTGTCCACGTCACCAACAAAGATGTTCTTTAGCATTCAACTCATTGCTGGAGTTTCCCAGTCCTTCCAGAAAACAGATACATCCTGTCTGGATGGGAGGATCTTGCTGCACATGATCCAATCTGTCTTTACTCTGCACATTCCACAAAGCCCTAAGCCCTTGTGTGGTTGGAAACTCTTAATTAAAAGTCCAGGATAGGGCTGTGTCTCCTGCCAGTGCCTTGTGTAAGGCCCTGAAGGCCTTCACAGTGCTGAGCCCACATCTCCAACCTGACCCACTTTAGAGGGCTCCTCAGGAAAAGCTCTGACACAAGAAGACACACTCTGAGCATTCTGGGGAAACGCTCAGCAGTGGGCACTGAGGGTGGGCTCAGCATTGCAGGAGCAGCACAGCCCCAGGAGCTCAATATCTTCCCCCCAGCCTTCTCTGCTCTGTCCGTTGTGCAGGTTTGCTTCTTACCGTGCCCAAGACTAGCTGCCATCAAGGTCACTGCTTTACCTTCTCCCTTTTTCCTGATTTACCTAGAATTTACAGGTAATTGGTTGACTCTAAAATGAAGCTTTCAACTAGAATTTCTTAGTTTAACAGGAGCGGACTCAGCCCTTGGATGGAACCACGGAACCCACATACATCAGGCAGAGAAAAATACAAATTTCCCCGACAACCTCCAGGTTTCCTTGGTTTCATGCCAAGCTAGAACTCAGCTCACTTGCAAATTGTGTTTCCACTGACTGATAAGGGAAGCAAAGTTATTCCGAGGCGTGGTAAACTGCTTTTCAAGATGAGTTGAAGAGCATGAACAGTAATAGTAGGCTAGGAAAAGTGGACACTTTCAGAGCAGAAACTCAGCTCGTGGAGAGTCTCTTAACAAACTGGCACACAATCACAGGTTTGGTAAAAGTTCATCTGTGAAAGTACCGTCCTTGGAAGTGTCAGTCAAAAGCCCTGGAAGTGGCTGGTTTCATCTGCCCTCGATGTTGGGACGTAGATGGTTACGAGCCGTGGGCGATGCAGGGAGGTCCCTGGCGTGGCCGTGAGTCAGTGCCATCTTCTGGGTCTCGGCCCCTTCTTTCCCTCTTGTGGAGTCAGAATGGTTGAAGTTTTTTGCCTGTCTCCACCTCACCTCCTTTTGAGGAAATGCTGTTTATATCATTTACAAACTTTGCTCTTCTTTGCCCCTGCACAGAACAGGCCTAACCAGGGTGTTCCACAACATTTCGTGCTTTTATCCATGGAAGATCCCCTGCTTGGGGATGTAGGAGACCAGTGATGGCAGAAATCCCCTGTTCCTTATTAAAAATACAGATTTGTCAAGGGAAAAACCAACCCAAACCCCTATATTATAAAGAAAATATTTAAACACAGGTACAAATCTGCAAAATCCTGATTCAGTGTCACTGGAAAGACCCACTGACTCCAGTGAGTTTGGAATCAGATCCCAGTGTTACCCTACGCACTCAGCATCGTGTTGTGGAGATATGAATCAGCCAGAACAAATCCAAAGGAAACCACAGAGAATGATCAAAGGTCTAGGGAACACAACCTGCCAGGGAAGACTGAAGGGATGGGGCCATCTAGTCTTAAAAATAAGCTTGAGGCTGGACTTTATGGTTGTCTTCAAATACAGTAATGTTAGAAAACAAACTGTAATTCATATCTCTGTGGAGAAAGGAACAATTTTATTGTTAGAAAAAGCTTTCCATATCCTAACAAGACTTTAATAGCCTGACTGGGGAGGTGATATTTCTGCCACTGATGTTTTTAAGTTACAGCCCAGACAACTATCAGTCAGAAATCACATAAGCAGAACTCACCAAGCCTTGGGGCAGGAGGATGGCTGATGCTTAGTTTTCCCTAGATCGGGGCTTTGTGCAAAGTGAAAATGGTCATCAGTGACTGCATTAGGGCAACACAGACCATGAGTGCTTCACTGGTGGCAGGAGATTGACCCAGGAGTGACTGCTGTGGCTGGACTCTCTGGCAAACGGTAAAGCTGTGTGTGCAGATCATGCCCCATGGTTTAATTTCGAGCTTGATGACCGCAACACGAGCATTTTTATCATGTTTGCAGCCATGAATTCTTCACAGAAGTCAGGGCTGGATGGAGATCTGGAGGCAACACAGTGGTGGTGATTTTGGGGGTTGCCCTTCCAGCAGAAATATGGTGAAAAGTGGCAGCGTTTTGTAACACAGGCAGATAAGGAATGAACTTTCGGTGAATGGTGTAGCTAATACTAAGTCTGGACAATTAGCATGCATCCTTCAGGCTGAATGTTGTGAAACCCAACTGAATTGTCAAACAATTCTGAGTCACAATCATGATCATTTACAAATGATTTACAATAATTTGTAAAACTCATGATGCTCAGAGAGGGATGATGAAAAGAACTAAGAGGCAAATTCATTGAGTTAACAATATGCGGGGAAGCATCAAACCTGGATCAGTCCCCAATTGTCCTGGTCTTTGTTGATCCAGATGGGGACAATCTAGGCACAGCAGTTGTCTGGAATAATAAGGTGTGACCTTAAGACTCAGAGCCAGAGGCCTCCTTTCAAGAGCAGAGGAGCATCCAGGAGACCCAGACCAAGCAGTCATCTTCAGGATGGAGGCTTGTGTTTCTAAAATAATGATAAGGTTGCTACTCACCACTGGCAGAGGTAGAAGTTTTGCCAGAGGAGACAAAAAGGACCAGGGCTTGGAAGGGCCAGAGTGGAAGAAAACTATCAGTGAAATGTGAAACTCTCTGGAACTCCAGTGGATCTTTGTGAATCAGCAGATTTGCAGGTTAATGTATTGCCACAAACAGTCTGTGACCTCAGGCTGTTCTCCAGCAGATATTTCCCAGAATGCCATGTCCTGGCTGAGCTTTTTGTTGGCATGTGATCTTATTAAGGTGAAGGCAAAGGAAGAGAGGCAACTCCTGGAGGCTGGAGCATGACTGGTAAGAAGAGATGCCACTCTTTCATTGGCTATAATGCAGGCCATGATGATGGTAAAGATGATTCTGCTTTTACTCATTTTAAATCCCACCATTTTTCTGTGAGATGTTGCCATTCTTGCTTTGCCTACCTACCTCTGATCACGTCCCAGCCCAGGGTGATGACTCAGAACTGTCCCCAGAGCTGCAGAGACAAAGCTTGGTACCTCACTGAGCTCTGTGGCTCATGGAGAAGAGAAACTTCAGAAACGCTGTAAAAGATGCAACAGCCATTTCTCTCCTGTTCCTACTGAGCTCAGACCAGGTTCTGTCTGCAGAGGACCCATGGCCAGCAGGGAGGTTGATGGCCTCTGTTTTGTTCAGCTGATAATTTTGCCAAGGGTCTCACCTGGGAGTCAGAGCATCACCTGGAGCAAAGGCACCAGGAGGAACCACATTCCTGTTCCACCAGCATGGGCAGAGCTGTCCCTGCTGTGACCCTGGAGACGTAGGAGCTGTGCTGCAGTTGTGTCCCTTCTCTCCCTCTTCACCTAACACAATGAAAGAACAGCTGTGTTTTCACGCCATCTCTTGGGGCTCTTCCATATCTCACTGAATATTGCCGCAGAGAGACACATTAGTTTGTTTACAGCATTCTGTTTACCGAATATGTTCTCTATTTAGGGTTTTTATTATGATATTTTATTTTTATTGCTCTCCACATGATCTGTTTGTTTGTGTTAACTTGATTCTAAGGTTTCATAATCTGATTACAGCGTACCAGGCTCAGGAGGAAGTTATAAACCACGCACGCTGCAGCGGTCTACCTGCATTACTGAGCACCAGCCGCCTTCACTCCTTGAGCCTCAGCCTCTTTCCTCCCCAAGGTCTTTCCTCAAGAGTAAAAATTGATGATGAACCAGTAGGCAGCTGGACACTGAGAAGGGGCATGAATGCAGGACTTCCAAGTCTAAAGACCTTTTTCTTATCTTTCAAAGGGGCCCATGGCCATGTCCATGAGCGGGCTGGGATTACGGGTCTGTGGGTCAGAGGGCCAGAGTGGAGCAGGTGGAAATGGATCTGCCTGGCTCTGGATGACAGAGATGATCCAGTCTCTTTCTGTTTGAGAAGGAATCAGTGTTATGCTCTGCGAGATCACAATGAGGTCTCACACAGACAGCACACTTGCCATGCTGTTTTCACCTCCGCTCACTTGTACAGGATCAATATGCACTTGTCCCATGATCTCCTCTTTGTGCCGTGCATAACACGAAGTTTTTCTTTCTTTTCAATAGATCCATAGAACCTATGTCTCCTATTTTCTTGAAGTGGGAGGTTTTGATGTCTAACACAGATTCTGGCTCAGAAAATTGCCAAATGCTGATTGCCAGAACCAGGGAGGGTATCATGGGCAGGGGGACTGGACTGGATGATCTTTCAAGGTCCCTTCCAATCCCTGATATTCTGTGATTCTGTGATTCTGTAATTATAATCCCTTCTCATTCTGCTGTGTGGTTTTTATTTAAGTGTTTGCTCAGAGAAATAAAGTTCTGAAGTGGATGATCTTAGGTCAAGTCAGTGGTTATCTGCCACTTATGTGAGTGTGAACACGTGCACTAAGCTCCGGCAAGAGGGACCCAGCTGAGAGGAAGGCATTTGCATCATTCACTAGTACATCACTTTTACCTTCAGCAACTTTTCTTTGCCTAATTGGATGCAAGCAGGTAAAGAGCTCAATAATTCTCTTTTTCACTCATGCCAGCAACTGGCAAATTGCAGAAAAGATTAGTCTGTAGCCAGATGTTAGCCAGGAAATAAATTTGCCCTTGAGCAAGGGGACTCCTAGCCATTATGTTCAACACTGAACATGGAGCAGAATGATGCATGAAATAATATCATTAGATCTTTTTCTGTCTATTTTCTCAGAAAAGGTTGAGGGAGGGGTTGACCAAGAGCTCAGATATCCCAGGACTTTTTATTACAAATAACAGGACTTGCAAATTTCCACATGAACCTTGTGATTCAGGGCTTCATCCTCCATCTGTTGAAGAATTTCAAAGGGATGCCAATGCCTACAGAAGCAGGTGTATGATGAATTTTCTCCAACTTCAGAAGCATCTGTAACCTAGAAATCCATCTTGCAGAGTTTGGTAGCAACAATTTTCTGAGCCCCAAGAGCTTGTGTTAGAGTATCTGCTCTGCACCCAGGAAAACGCCCATCAGCATCTTGCAGATGTAAACCAAGAAGACCCAGAGTGGAATCTGTAATTCATTTTGGATGAAGAGAGTTCTCCAAAAGGATGTGGTTCAACAAGCTAAAGAGTTATAGCCCTCTGGATTGCTCAGGCCTGGAAAGATGGACATTACAGTATCACTGAGCCTTCCTGCAGCATATTGGATTAAACACAGTTCTGTCCTATAGGGATGCTGGAAAGTAGAGGAATGTTATGACTAGTCCCTCTTAACTTGTCTTCTCCTGAGAAGAGTTGCTAAAATGGCTATGCAATTTAGACACAGCATCTAATGCAAAATGAGGTGAAACCGAGGATGGAGGTGGTTGAACACTGGGGCAGAAGCCCGGAGGAGCTGTGGGAATCTTCATCCTTGGAGGTACTACTTTGAAGATGACCCTACCCTGAGTGGAGGGTCAGACCAGGCAACCTCCAGAGGTTCCTTCCAACATGAATTAATCTGTGATTTTTCTGAAAAGCAAAAAGCAGGCCATTCAGCAAGGTGTCCTGCTACAGCACAAGAGGCAGATGTCTTGGTGTATTTTTCATAAGATTATCAACCTGCTTCTGTGGAGTTGGGGAAGAACACCTACAAAATCACCATGAAAAGAGAAAGCGTGCACAGAAGTGCTGCTGCCCCCTGACAGGGAGGAATGAGCTGCTCAGGGCAGCCAGTCTGGCAATCCAGCTCAGAAAATCATTCCTTTCCTGCTCATCCAGGGTAAAAGGACCATCCATGAAGCTCAGCTCTGCACATCTCCCTGCACCATAGTGTTGGATGTCCTGCCTCCATTCTCATTTTCCTTTTGATTGTTTAAATTTCTGCTAATTGCAGAGACATCTGCTTTCAGCAGAGGATGAACAAACAAGTTTCAAAGCCAGCCTGGTGCCAGCAGCAGCTGCTGGTCAAACAAAGGATTGCAAGTTCATCCCTCTGTGCTTCTCTACTGGAGATATGTTATTAGACATTCCCTCCTTATCAGGCAGTGGACACTGTTGCCAAATGAGTGGCTTGACCCTGGGTATGAACGTCAGCCTCTAAAGATGAACTTCTTCAGCACATCAAAAAGCATCGCTCTGCCGTTCTTAACTGGTGTGTCACATCCTTTCCTCCCCTGCACCGAGGCAGTGACCGGAGAACTCTCTCCAAGTCTGCAAAAAGAGGCAGAGGCCAAACCACAATTTTTTCTTTCTTTGCTGCAGAGACTATTGAGGTGTTGCAAAGAAATCTTTCTGTTAAAATATTTTTTGGAAAATCCATTTTTGAAGGAATTTTTATTGCTATCCAAATTGTAGATTTAAAAAAATTATCAGTATCTTCATTCCAGCTTGCTTTCTGGTAACAAAACAACGATTTTTTGCCCATACATATCTTACTTTCAAGCAGAAAATAGGATTTTGCACAATTTTGTGTGATTGTCATGATAATATTTATGTAAAAAATAAAGCAGCAGACACGATGAGCGTGGCAATGAGGTCTGTTTTCCACCCTGCCAAATGGTAACAGAGTTATCATTTAATATTTCTTGGATGAAATGTTTTTTGATTTCTATCAGGCAGGTGGATCCAGTGAAAGCTGTGCATTGTGTGGAATGCTGAAGATGAAAACTAAGGCTGCTAATTTTTGACTTTGCTTGATGCACCGTGATGATGCAGATGAGCTGTGAAGGCATGTGAAGGGTGTGCAGGGGTGAATGCTGTGGGGACAAAGCAGCTTCTCTAGAAGCAGAACCAGTAGCAGGGAAACATCAAGAAGAACATTCCCAACAGGGTCAGTTAATTTTTTGTAAGTGCTCCAAGGAAGCCTACCTGAAACCATTCAGGGGGTCTGCTCTGGCTGCCAGGTGTCTCTCAGGCTGTTGCCAGTCCCATTTCAATGATAACAGCTCCCTTGTCAGAGCAGCTGGACCATCCCTTGGGCTGACTCCCCTAGGAATCTCGCTGACCCATCTAACAGGTCTAACACCAGGTCTTCTCTCAAGTTTCAAAAGCAGGAGCTTGCTCTCCTTCTCGGCCTGATGCCCAGCTCAGAGGACTCCAGTGTGGGACAGAGTGATTCCCAACTTACGTGTTCCTTCACCAGCATTTGCTGTGTGTCACAGCTCCAGAGATGGCAGCTGTGGTGCTAGGCTAAGGCTCAGCTTAGACAGCCTGCCTGCAGGGAAGTTTTGCTCAGAGCTCAGACCTCCTTAGACCTGAGTGTCAGTCTTCCCTTGACCACCTACAGGAGAAACAGGTGTCATCTCCGTGTAGGTTACATCCATCCTTATCCCACCCCATGCTCCTTGGTCTGCAGCTCCTCCAGACCGAGTTCCCCACACCCGTTATTGTAAGACAGAGACAGTCTAACGTGCTTTGTTGCACTGTCAAAGTCACTCTTTCCCACCTACAGGTTCCCTTTTTACCCAGGAAACACGGGTCTTTGTTCCCAGGAGCTATAGACAGGCCACAATGTATTTATATCACTGGCCCTTCCTCCAGATCATGACCTAACAACTCCCAAGTCCTCTCCTAGGACTACCATGCTGTATTTATATTAGACTCGAGAACCATCTTTCAGGACTTACTGATGCATCTCAACATTAGCAGCTCTGAAGGAACCATGAGAGAAAGAAAGCATAGATGCAGTGATGGTTGTGGACAGACTGCAAAGGAACCTGTTAATAAGGCACCACAAATACAGTGCCAGCCCTATGCCACCAGACTATCAGTATCATATGGTTTCTGGGTCGCAAAAGTGACCACAATCTTGATGTCTCCTTTCCACCTGCCTTGAGGTTCCTCAAGGGTTTCAACATTTGAGGCTCTTTGAAATATTTTCTCCTGCTCAGCCTTCCCCCCCGCCCTCCACACTGCTCTTCATTGAATTCATCTGCGGGGAGCTTTTAACACGAAGGAAAGGTGAAGGCTGTCTCTAGACAACTCTGAACGTTCCACCCCTGAGAAACAATGGCAGACAGAGCAGGGGGCTCTGCAGGTGAGGGTCTGCTGTGGGTAAGGTTCTAGTATAAAGAGCTCTGTCCTGTGTTATCAGTGCCAAGGGCTGATTTTGGCTCAGAATTGGCACAACCTGGGCTATGGTTTTGTTTTCAGATGTTTTCCCTCCATGCTTCACTGGGATCATGCACCACAGATTTGCATCCAGAAAATACACCCTACTGCACACTGAAACTATTCAGAGAGATGATTCTTGAGTATTAGTAGCCCTTGTAGTACTTCTGTCTCCACTGTAATTGCTGCTAAGCCTTCCTGATAGTCCTCTAAATGAGGAAGAGATCAAGTACATACAAATGCATATGATGTGTTGCAAAATAACAAGCCTTTAGGAAACATTAGTCTTCAGCACTGAACATGGGTTCAGTTGATGTGGAACTGTGCTCTTTGCAAGCACTTTTGCTTATAGTTTGTGGTCTTTTTGGAGACGAGTAGAAGAGAAGGAGGAAGGGGTTGAGCAACTGAAAAAGCACTTTAATCCACAGCCACAACCAGTCCCAGTCCTGGGCCCTGCTGAGGCTCCTCTGGCCAGTTCCTTAGGTCAGCAGGGCCTGATGACCAGCTTTGCTTCTTGGCCCACCCAAGTTACCTGTTTTCAGCGTTAAGTAATAAGCTCTGGCCTTATGTGCTGCAACTCTCTTGAATACAGCTTAAAATACTCCCATTACTATGAAAAAAAAAAACAAAACACCAAAACTCTGGCTGAAATCAAAAGTTTCATTAACTTTTCTTCTCGAAAGAACAGACTCTTTGGGATGGTCTCTCTCTAGTTACGTATGGTATCTCAAGACATCAGCAGGAGAAACCTACAGGCAAAGCAACTGTCTCCATCCTGTTAAATGTGGTCTAAGACAGAGCTTTAAAAGTCCTTAAGATGCCAGCGCTCCTGACTGTAGCAGGGGTCAGAGAATACCAGGCTAACTTTAATCTTAAGATACAAGCTATTCCAGGCAGTGAAAAGAAAAGACCCCAGTTCCTCTCCTGGAGCTCTTCCTAGTTCTGAGTATTAAGAAGAAAACCACACACAGCCGGGGCTATAATTAGAAAGGAGCATTATGAGAAAAGGAGTGAAAATTGCTCTGTCAACCTCAGTTCTATTTAGGCTGCATCTACTTTCTCCATAATGTGCTTTGTCAGAAATACTACACTGGATTTATAATGGCTGTGGAGTCTAATACTGATCGCAGCACCAATGCCTTCCCCTGGAGCCACACTGAAATTAGAGGTTTCAGCGTTATCTGTAACAGGAAAACTAGATTCCATTATCTGGGAACTGCCCTGCAATGGATCAAGCCCCTGCACCAGCAGGGAAACCAAAAGATACTCAATTCTATTTTTTTGATGAAACAGTAGCATTCCTCTTCCGTGCACTTGGGTTCATTAAACAGGTCACTGTTCAGAAGCGCCGCTCCGTTGATTTTCAAAAATGCACGCGGTAAAATTCATTTTTCCTTCTCCTCCAAGAGAAGAATGAAAAACACTTGCTTTTCTGTCAAGCCTTGAGAATTTCCCGGGGAAAATCTGGACAACGTGAGCTACAGCATTGTGTCCTAACGAGGCGTCGAGTAGGATGGATGGGGATGTTCAACACCGCCAGCGGCCACCGGCAGCGGCATTTCTACGGGTGTTATTCTCACTGCGGAGACCGGGCGTGAATCACTGACTTACAGCCAGGCACACAATCTCATTCTGTAGCCACTACATTTTTTTTCCCCCCCTGTTTGGAGATGTCTTATGGCTGGCAGTTTCCTGCTGCATATTTCAGATACTTGGGGAAATTTCCTGAAAGTTGTGGTGGTGAGCTGAGCCCTGGCAGCAACGCTTTCTCTGGCTGGAGCAGTTGTCTAGGCGATCTGCTGAGTTAGGCTTGACTTTTTTTCTTTACAAAAATCTTCATCTCTGCTGCTGCTGCTGTGAATCTCCTTTACAATGTTTTGTTCCTTCTTTACCTACAGATATATTTCACTTAATGAAGACAATCACAGTCTTTACATCATAACATCGTAACACCAGGTTTGCTTGGTGATGCTTTGTCTGTGATTGCTTTTCAGAGCTGCTGAGAGTGTCTTTGTTGTTTTATGGATTATATATCTTGGTTATATTTCTCTATATTTTCATTACTGTTTCTATTGCATTCGTAGAGCAAGGCTTTTTCCTTCAGCCTTCCAAGAACATCTTTACATTCCCATGTGTGGTGCTTAATGAAAGACTTCGTAGCTTAATTTAGTGCCAACAGTATTTGTCTTAAGGTTTTGAAGGTAGTGAGACCAAATCCAGAAGGAGTTCTATTTTTATTAAAAAATAACTCTGGTTTCTTATTCTCTGCATGTCAAATGGATCACAACAGTAGCACTTAATTATCTTTATCTACCCCTCTACTCTCCTCTTAGCATTATTCAAATTGCTTGTGTTCAAGATGCAAAGCTTAATCTGCAGCAGGTGCTTGATCTTTCAACCCTTATTTATAGGAGAAGCTGAAATCAGCATCACTGGAATTTTTCTGACAGTGGGCTTCACTTTCTTTACATCTAATCAGCTCCTGGGTGGTGCAGGGGGAGTGCTGGGGATTTGCATCCCCTGCTCTCCACTGGTGGTGTACAGAGGATGGCTGAGGAGCCTGCTGAGAGCCTCTGGGAGATACATGAGAGCTGACAGGGGAGGATGCTTTCTGTCCTTTCACTCAAGGGATGCACGTTTCTGTCAGGACAGCCCAAAGTCAGAGCAGAGGATGAAATCTTCTGCACCCACTCGTGCCACACAGGGGCCACCCTGATGTTTTGAGAGGAGGCAGTTTTTCAGCTGAGTCTGTGTTTTGTCTCCTTCTGAGGCTTCATTTCTGTAGTTACAGGCTCGCACATCCTTGCAAGGAGAATAATACATACCTACAGGTGCTTATTGACTGTGGTACTATTGAGTAACAAATAGACTCGCCTGTGCCTGGGACGGGAGTTGGGGAATGAATTATTGATAAGGGCTGTGGGTGTAATGAGGGAGGGTGGAGATGGCCCCTCTGACTCACACACTGGCTTCCCTGCTGCAGCTCACACACACCAGAGGGATGTGCGGAGAATCTGCTGCTCACACGCTCGTGCCAATGGCAGCAATACATCTACAGAGGCAGCAGTAAGCACAGGGCTTAATTACCAGACACTCAAGCCCTGAGTGATTAAAGGAGGGGTGAGGTTAATCATCTGGTTCCTCTGAGCTGAACACACGGCCTGGCAGGACCTCGCCCAGATCTCTGTACTTTTCCAGTGAAAGCAGAAATTGTCATGACGTGCCAGGGCTGGTGATGGGAAATGAACTTTGCCTCCAAGTGCTCCCTAAACAGCAATCAGGACTTAAAAGGATTACTGACCTGGAGGAAGGAGAGATGATTTGTGAGTGATCAGGAAGACCGATGAGCCACAAATCATTTTCAACCCAGTGTCCTCTGCAGATGACTCATGGACTGTCTTTGACACCCCAGAACGAAGAAGAGCCCTCTTCTGGACGTGTCCCTGAGGATTTCCTGGTGCAAACTTGGCCGGCAACACAGTGGTCCCGGGGTGTGATGATGAGCACATTGATTTGTGGGTGTTACTTACATAGGTACGCAGTGCCTACGGGAGCAAGGGTTGAAGAATTAGTCCTCTGTGAAAATGACATTGTGCAAAGTGTTCTCCCTGAATTTCAGACCCACCCTTAGCTTCTTCTCCTCTCTTGGCTGCAAGATGCATAAATCATCAAGCTGTTTCTGGGTGTCTGAGCCAGTGGGTGTTCAAACTTCATCTGGCTTTGCAACCTCACGATAAAAAAATCCCATCAGTTCCCCTCCCATTAGAGCTTGTGTAACTCTGCAGGGTAGAGCATAACCAACTGTTTTGCACCAACTGTTTTCAGCTCATGGCTGTGTCCAAATGTCAAGATACAGAAAGATATTCTTGCAGCATATACAGAAATACTTAAATAAATGAAGTGTTTTCATTACAGCAAGAAGCAGCTTGTGCAATTCCTGAAATACTGTCATTTCATCTTCCAGAGACCAAGAAATAGCAGGAAAAAAATTACCTCCTCATTCCAATCCGGTCAAAATTTTTGTAGCTTGTTTCCTTAAGAAAAATGTGGTTAAAATTTGTCCCCTTCACTTATTTTTTTCTTGTAACCTCCCTTCCACCGATGTCAACTTCCTTCGCCCAGATACCTGTCAAATAACCCAGATGCCAGTGGAAGACTTTAAAGTGAAGATATAGGGTTAATTCCAGCTAAATTTGAATATGTTCTGGTATAAAATGTAATCTCCTATCATCAGCAGCTCTCATAAATGCTACTTGCTAAAATGCTCAGTTTCCAATCTGTGCTTTGATATACAGTTTATCCATTCACCGCTCATTTTTGATTGGTAGTAAAGGCTTTTAGTAAGGATGACAGAAATGTTTTATCCACCATCATAAACACGGTTTTATTAAAAAGAAGAAAAAAACATGGAAAGGGTAGGAATGAGAAAAATGCAGGTCCCCAGTCCTCTTTTCATAACTTATTGGGAAAGACCTTACAGCTGAATCAGCTGCTGAGTTGCCGTGTTTTTATCTAGGAGGATGCAAATTTAAGTGTTTCTGGGCTGTAACTGCAGTACGTGCAGGCTCTGGGGTACCCACAATTACTGTCTGAAGGCTTAGTTCTGTGGGAGAGAAATAGGCACTTTATTGCATTCGTCCTTCCAGGCTGGATATTTACAGAGAATGCAAGAGCAGCCTGGCTGCCTTTTACCCCAGCCCTCTTTGTAATGCAGAGCATTTATCTTTTTGGACTTCTCTATCAAAACCCCCCTGTGTATTTAATTTTTTTATGCTCTACTGTGAGTGAGCTCTTTCAGAACCTACACTAAATTCAGTGAGGTATCGCAGCAAACGCCCCCTTGGATTACCATGGACCCTTCCGAGAAGCCAAGGGGCAGGGAAATATCACACGTATTTCAGGACCACTGAACCCCCCAGTTTCTGCTGAACTTTTTCCAGCTTTCCCCATGTCAGTTGTTGGTGCAGGCCCTTTCAGAGGGATAGACTCTCGTTGGGATGCTCCCCAGGGAATATTGGATAGTGCCCACCAAAGAAATATTTTTCAGACTGGCTTTTTACTGGATGAGATTGGACCTGCTTGTGTCTCATAAATCTTAATGTCATCCACTACTCTCACTGCCTGGCCCTTACCCTGCACATTAAAATTTGCTGCAACTCCTAACAATGCTTGGGAGACCCTGGGCAGGCTCAGAGACCTGCTCATTATGGTGTTGTTCATGCAAACATCTCAACATACCAACAGCCATGTCCATCCTGTGCAATGCAGCAGCCAAGCCTACCACTCACAAGAAAGCATCTCACCTTCCCAAACCACCCTTTCCTGAGGGTCTCTTTGCATTTGGAGGAAGGGAGCCGAACAGTTGATTTTATGATTGCAGAGATCTGGACTGAATCCCACCAGATAGTTTAGCACAGGCTCCTGCCCATCTGTCAGAGAGTTGGCGTGGCAAATCTTGACATTGTGCTGTGCTGTACCTTGCATATTGATCCAGATCTACTGCATCTCTCGATCTGGTGGGGAGATAAATGTGTGGCTGCTTCTGTGCTGCTAAACACTGAGTTTGGTAGAGTGCCACCAGACCTCAGGAGACCCTGCAAGTCTCCAGAGAACAGTGCTGCAGAAATGGATTTGTCAGCAAAAGAGAATGGTGATGTTTACTGAAATTAATCAAATAAATAAACAAGACAATAAATTTGGAATTGCTGCTGAAATTACTTGTAAGTGCTGTATATTGAATTTTACCTATCTTGGTTGTTTGTGGAATGGGCTTCTGTTTTATGCATCATCATCTTTTTGATATACTGATTTTGTATGATTTCATCATGTATCCCGGGAAAAAAAAACAGAAGAGAAAAAAAATTACTACCAGTCTTTAAATGCACAGATGAACTAAACCAAAATCCAGAGATAAAAATGAGATTATTCTAAGACAGTGTGACAAAGTGAAGTGGAGGTCATCCTGGGAAACAATGCTGATACTTGTAAGATGAAACACTTCAGTAGCCTCCTTGGCACCACTTTCCTTCTGACTTTCTGAGCACAGTAAGTTAATAACTAGGAAATATAATTGTTATAAATCTTCCAGGGTCCTTCTTCTCTAACAGGCCTCTTCTGTGATGGGAGAAGCAGTCCAGGAAAGTGGCTGGTCTGGAGTCTTTTCTCAATATATTTGATTTTGCAGAATCAAGACTTGATTAAATCCTGCTGAGAGATTTAGGCTTTTCATGTGAATTTTGAAAGATTCTTTAGTTTTACCATATGTTTGTAATATTTCCCCCCCTTCCTCATAATCCCAGGGAATTTGGAGAAGATTTCTGGAAAGAAATCCGAGATGATATGTGGGAAGAATTGTAACCATTTGGTATTTGCTACCTGTTCTTCTCACCTTTTTTGACTGAAATTTTCAGCAATGGGCACAAGCAGTACTGTGGGACCAGGGCAGCCAGTCCTGATTCCCTGGGGCTTCAAGCCAAATTCTCTGTAAAACCAACATAGCTGTGTTTTCTTTACTCGCCCTTTCCTCAGGAACATCCTATGCCATCTCTCTGGGATGGGCCAGTTTGATCTGATTTACATGGAACCTTCCTACCAGAGTGGATGAATGACCTCCCCGCCCCATCTCCCAGGACACAGCAGGGAGAAAAGTGAGCACTGATGAGCTGGGCAAAACTAGTGACCAGACCCATGGGACTGAGGGGAAAAAGTTGTTTTGGCAAGACCAGGTCACTGTGCATGGAGGGATAATCAACTGGAGCATGTGAACAGTCTTGGTCAATGAGGACTGTCAGTCCCTTGATTTCAAAGGTGTGAGCATTTGGGGATGAGCAGAGACTTATGAGTTGCCCCAAACCCTCAATGTGCTGATATCAGAGAGGAAAGATTCGGATACAGGCTGGAGACCCCTGTGGGCAAGATGAGCTCCCAGAGCAAAATGTGCTGGGCTGTCTGTGACCCACAGGTGAGGACCACATGAGGGGACTGGTCAGAAGACACCCTCAGCCAGCACAAGAGACTATTCCATGCTTTCAAACAGTTGTGCCTGGAAAGATTCAGGCAAAAAAAGATAAAGTGCTCAATGTTCAGCTGCCAGCTGGACCCTGAGGGTTGCCTTAAATCAGCTCATTGTTCTTCCTGCTTTTCCTAAATGCGGCGGAGCCAGTCCCAGCAGAAGTGTATGTGCTAATCGTATAAGGATGTAATAGCTCTGGACTCCCCTTGGAGAGCTCTTTGGCTCCCGCGCCTCTGTTCCACCCCTTGTGGGGAAATATATTAAGGAATTTAATATTATTTGGAAAGCTGATCACAGGAATATGCTGCTTATCCCCTGGGCACCACTGCAGTCTCATAGCGGCATTAGCTTTCCTGTCCACAGGCCCCTGCCAAGTGCCTGCCTGTCCCACTGCTCCAGCGCATTTTGAACTCTTTTCAGTTTTATAGTTTCCCTTTTATTTATAACTCCCTGTTATGCTCCCCTCCTTCTTCCCCAGCATCTGCAGCCAGGCAAAAAAGCTGGAGAACACCGGTTCCCAGAGGTACCTCCAAAGTTTGAGTTGCTTCTTCGCTGTCACAAGCCTGTCAATAAGGAGCTTGATGGGGTCTCTACCTCCCAGTCAGGGGTGGGATCTGATTTCCCAGGTTATCAGCATGACACAAGAACAGATTTGTTTTCAAGCCTCTTTATTAAAATTCTGCCTCACACAGCAGAGCTGAATGTTCTCTATTTCAAAAGTTACCTTGTAGTTTGTGTTTGAATAAAAAATGGCATTAGAGACTGGAAGCTGTTTTGGTATTTTCGGTCTTCTGGCTTTAAGGAGAACACAGGGGATTTCCATTTCAAGGCTTTGGAAGACGAAAAGTCCCACCAAGCATGCATATTATTGACTAAAGCAGGACTCTCTGAAAAATAATATACTCCAAAGTACACACATCTCCCCCTGCGCAGGTGAGAGAATAAAGAACACATGACTGCTTAACCCGTTAGTGGAGAGAAGCCCCACATGGCTGTGCTGATCATAGTGTAAGAACCCATTTAGAAGAGAAACTGATAAACCTGAGCATGTAAATTCAGATTTGAACACTATTTGACAGGAGTGAGTGATACTTTCACAGTGCAGTGCGAGAAGCTGAGCCTTTCTGTGGGCAGAACAGTGTTCCACGCCATGCTGGAGGCTGAGAGGAGATGTCCCCACATGTTGTTTTTGAGGGGTTATGGCTAAAATAGAAAGGGCATTCAAAAGCTGTAAAAAAACCTTTCACTGAACTGAAGGTGTTAGTTATTTAAAGCTGGTGAAGAACACGCTCCTTCCAGTATACCACACCATCACCGAATTCATTCAGTAGTGAGGCCAGTAAAGATATGGTAGATTTTTACTATTTTAGTGAGAAACCCCTCACTTTTTAGCCTTGTTTTCTGAGGAAATGAGTTTTATGTGAGTGGGATGTCTGTTCACTTCCCTGTCTCTCACCTCTTTTTCCTGATTATTGGAGAATGCATGAGGCAATTGAGCAAATTTGACACAGAAGTAGAGGCTCCAATGACAAGCACTTCAAAGGAAACCCAGAAGAGATTTTTCCATAAACACAACTAGAATCCAGCCCTTACCTCTTTCTAAAAGGAGTAGCCTGAATGAAACACCCTGTGAGTTGGTTCAGGGAAACAGACAAAAGAGGAACATGGAGGGCTGAAATACAGGAAAATAACAGAAATCCAAGAGAATTCCAGATGAAAGAGATGAGGAGGGATGCGGGTCACACATCCAAAGGTGAGAAATTGTCCTAAACTGGAGTGGTGGAAACAAACAAACAAACAAAATCATTTTCTAAGTACATTTGTGTTTCAGTTTGGAACTTGAAAAGCCAAGAAATAAATGAAATAATTTGGAGACTGAAACAAGAAGAAATAAATAAACCCCAGAAGATAAAAAGCCAAAGCCCTATTTTTAAGAAATATTTTGCAGTAGATGAAAAGTGAAAGGCTCTCTCACACTGCAACGCGCACACACAGACCCAGACAGAGGTATTTAGATTAGCAGTTTTGGGAAGATTTCTAGAAAAAGCCAGTTTTAGGAATTTTCACTCTCATGTCCAGACCTGTTGGACTTCTCACACTATAAACTTCTGAATGGTAGAGTTCACTGCCAGGATGTTTCCCAGAAAATCACTTTTCTATAAGAAAATCCTAAACACATACCAAAACCATAACTAAATCGTGTCAGTATTTCTTGTTGGTCTTCTAAGACTAAAACTATTTTTGTGCCCTCAGCAACACTTTCACTAGGTTCACAGCTATGTCACCAATCCCAACAGACTGTAATGTCTTGATATCTGCCTGCCATAACGAAGTTAGGGCAGCACAAGACCACTTGAAATGGTAACCACACCGTTTTGGGGGTGGGATCAATCCTTTCACTGTTTGGACAGCACAAATGCTGCTGAAATTAGTTAATTAATGGAATGACTAGTTTTAAATTCTTTGCTCAGCTCTGCTTGTGGCCTTGAAAGAGCAAGGTGTAATTAGTGTGGTTCCTAATTAACTATACATTTCCAGACACTCCAGATCAGCAGCTAATGGTTAGGACATTCATTGCTTTCGTGAGGCTGTTGCATGGCTGGGAAATGAGGGTGCTCTTTTGCCAGTGCTTCCAGGAGTTAGTGGTCCTTGAAAAGACACCTTTGCAGATGCTGAAGCCTTGGAAAGGCCCCAGGAAGGATTTTGCAGCAGCCTCCTTAATGGCAGAAAGGATAATTCTGTGTTTAACTAATTCAAGTGAGGTCAGTCCAAGGGAAATTATTCAGCAGGATTTACCAGTGCTGTTAGGATGGATAAATTACACAGACACCTGAAGTCTGTTGGTAGAAAACAACACCAGGCTTTTGTTGCAGCTGCACTGAGTGCTTCGCATCTGTCTCTACCTCCCAGCTATCCAGGACTTGCAAACTAGGCAGCCTAGCAATGCTGTGGTGACTCCCCTGGGCAGGTATGCTCTGAAACTACTTTCAGTGCTACATTCATCAGTCAATGAGTGAAAGAAGGCAGGGAGGGGGCCAATTGTATTCTGAGGAAGACAGTAAGGCTACACCAGAAGACACGTGGGTTTAATCTCTCTTTGACTTGGTGGGATCCAAAGAAGAAGGAAATGGGGCTACGCTTCAGTCCCTGGTGGGGCCAAAGTAAGGCCTTGGTCCAGAAAAGTATGGGTGTCGTCGTGTTGGAGAAAGAATGAAGAAACAGGCTGGATGTTGGGAAGCCTCTAGCCAGTGGGGTGCTCCTTCGTGGTGCTCCTGATTCTCTTTTTGCATCTTTTCCAATGACCTTTCAGTGCATCATGTATAAGCATACAGGACTTTGCTTCCCAGAAGACCCATTTTAATTGGTTATAGGAGAGCAGCCATGCTGTCCCAGGTGAGAGCTCCCCAGCTAACTGCGCCTCTGCTGCCCTTCATCACCGTGTACGTCCTAGTGGCTTGGTCTTGTGTACTGCTATAGCTCCTCTGACTTTATCCAGAAGTCCAGCACTGATTTTACAGTGTGGGGAACTGCACCTTTAAATGTTCTAGGTGACATGACTTTCCTTTTCTTTTGACCCCTTTTTCACATTGCCAGCACCTTGGTTCCTCACCTCTGCTGCTGCCACCTTGCCCTTTCCTGGACTGTCCTGGACTGTCCTTTTGGACCCAGACTACCACCTCCTTCTATCTCTCACTCCCAGTCCCTGCTCCTGCCTCCTCAGGCTGCCACAGACAACTCATCATCTCCTTCCTTGGATCCTTCTCCTGCCTCCACATCTCCCAGCCCTCTGACATGACCTCCTTAATCTCCCTTGGCAGCCACAGGCTGGGTGCCTCACCGAGAAGGTCATGTTCATCAGGAAACATCAGACAAGCTACTCTGAACACGTGTGTCAGGAAGGGGAATCAGGTGTTCATAGTAGTTTTGTTCCTGGGTGGCAGACAAATTTGGAGAGTCCTTTCTAGTATTTTGCCACAAGTTGATGTCAAAGCTACATTGAGAAAATGTGCCTGCTCATCTCAATTTCAGTTTGCTGACAAGAGACTGCTCGTGCCCAAGATGTCTTGTTGAACCATTGGACTGTTTTGTAACTAGCTGCTGGATAAGATGGCATAGACACAAAAAGACACTTGGACAGCCAAGACCTGGGAGCACAGCTGGGAGATGAGATCAGCGTGAGACTTGGTGCAGAGGCTGAATGTAGGAAACTACACCTGGACCTGCAATTCCCACAACTGCTCCAGAGGCTGGGAAAACTGGAATATCCTCACAGAATCAATCTCCAACAAGTGCTCAAGCCTTTGTGCTTATAAAGTCTTGCTGGCTTCTCCCTCCCGTGACTGACACCATCAAGTAAGATATCCATCAAATGCCTGTGCAGGGCTCGGAGGTGGCATATGGACCTGGCTGTGAAGGCAGGGCAGTATGAGAACAGAGGCAGGATGAGGTGGATGGTGCCAAGGTGATGACAACCAAGGCAGTAGCTTTCTCCTTCTGCTTTCCATGGATGGGGCTGTGAAAGAGGGAGCTCCATGGCAGCGACCAATGCACCCAGCTTTCCATGTCGCAGACAGCAGCAGGGCTGGACCTTCTCACTGTTCTGATTTCTGGCTCTTAGGGAATTATAAGGAGACAGACCTCTGCTCTCACTCCGTAAGGCCACCCCAACCTTCAACACAGTGTATGGATTTTGATTCTTTGCAATGTACCTTGGATCTAAACTTCCTCTTTTAATGTGCGTTAGCCCCTGCCCAAGGTCTGACTGAAGACTATGGAAAAATAGCTATGTACTTTCTGAAAAATGGTGGAAAGTCTCCTAACAGTATTCAGTAAAGTTAAACTACAGAGGGGCTTCAGAGACCAGAAGCTGTCAGCCAGAATGGAGCTCACCTCATGTACTTTGCCCTGCAAGTCAGGCATTTAGTCTGAGATAGTCAGCCAAGCTCCCTCTACAATCAGTGGAGACACAGAGATGAAATAATTTACCCCTAGAAGTGCCCATCTAACCCAGGAACAGCACACTACTAGCTTAGATCAGGCATTAACACCCCGTCAACCAAATTTAACTTGATAGAAAACTTCAGTCACAGTGGCTGCAGGGCTAAGAACCTGGTAGCAGCTCCACAAGGGACCTGCAGATGCCTGGAGAGATTGACAAGGCAGATTGAAAATTATGAAATGATCTATGCTACTGGAGCATCTACTACACAAGATGTCACTGTGGGTATGTACAGTGCAGAGCAACACAACTACCGGAGATGTTCCAGAAACCCTCATGAGCACATGAGTTGTCTGACAGACAAGACATGGTAATAACAACGCAGTCACCTGTGTGGCTTGAGAAGATCTTGGACAGCCACTGACCAAGAAGAATTACATTGCTAAGCATCAGCAGAATTAACAAACAAGTGGGAAAGGAAATCTCACAAGTCCATGTGATGGGGAGCAAGGGGTCTCTGGCACTGGTGGAAATGTGTTTGGCAGTATTGGACAGTGCTAATGGTTAATGGTACGTCTGGTGGGAGAGACTTGTTCAAGGAACAAACTGGAAATGACAGTCACATCGTGCAAGGCTCGTGTTGCAGAGTGCTGGTCAGGGAAAGTTTCAGGGACTTGGCTCTTGGTCCTTCCTGAAAAAAACACAGTCTCACTTCTGCAGCACTTCTCCAAAGACCCAGAAATCATCTTCCCCACCACCATGTGGTCTGCTCACCTCCTCTCACATCTTCCTAACCTGGTGACACAGATCGTCCCATAGTCCTGTCAATCAAGAACACAGTCCCTGTCTGCCTGAGCCTCAGCCAGAGGCACCAGGCTCTCCTGGACATCTCTCCCAGTGGTCCTGATGGGTGAGCATCCTTGTCACATGTTGTGGTTTAGCTTCAGACAGCAAAAATTAACTACGTGGCAGCTACTCTCTCTTGAGTCCACAGCCAGGAGGGCAAAATCGGAAGAAAAAGGCAAAACTCGTGGGTTGGGACAAAGTTTAACAGAACAGCAAAACAGAAACAGTAACATGGATAAAGAAGTATAAAAACATGATTATGATGCCAACCGCTCACCGATTGCAGCCTGGACTGTCCCCAACCACGGCCACGGGCTACCCCTTGGGCATGGCTCACATGGGATGGAATATCTGTGGCCCTGCTAGAGCCAGGGGAGAATTAACCCTATCCCTCTGGCAACCAGAACATCACCACATACAAATATACAGTTGTATGAAACCTGTTCGAGTAATAGGCTGCCAATGTCTGCTTGAAACGGACGAAGAAGAGGGCATTTCTTCATCTTTTTTAGAAAAAAATAGCACTAATGAGCTGAATTGTCTCCCTGGAACAACAGAGTGATTATCCCACTCAAGGATAAGGAAGGGAACATAGGTGTAGGTTCAGCACTTCTGAAGAAAGACTCCTGAGAGTTGCCCAGCCTCAGAAAGAGTTTGAGCAGGATTTTATAATGAGGTTTTGCAGAGACATATTACTGTTTTTTCTCTTTTTTTATTTTTTTTTTATTTTCTTTTTCCCTGTGCAGAATTTAAATGCAATGACAGCAGGACAAAAAAAGTGCCCAGCCACAGACCACTTTCTGTGTTATGTTATTCAATAATAATTAAAGTGCTCATTCATTTAAAAACAAATCCCTCCAAATGAAACAGTCATGCTTGGCATGCTGGATACAGCCCTGGGTGCATGCACAGAAATGGAACAGATTTCCAGTCTGAAAAAGCTTTTTTATATTAGTGCGAAGCTTAAGTCATTTGTCTTACTCTATGTGAAGTTTATAAACAGACACAGTTGGAAGAAGTTTAATGGGAGGAAGAAAATATTTTAGACCCTAAGGATCAAGTTGGGAAGATTTTAGGATCAATTATTCTGCCCCCCAAAATTAAAATCCAGTAGTACTGATATTTGTTCAGACCCAACAAGAAAACTCTCTCATCCACACTGCCAGTCGTGTTGTTGCAATAAAACTCTGAATGCTATTTCCTCCAGCTGCTCTTGTAAACTGTGGTGCTGGTCTGGCATACATCAGCACAGATGTTTTGGCACAAAAAGGTGGTAATGAATTGAAATTGTTGCTAATATTAAAATTGGCTGTTTTCATTTCAACTTCCTACAACCCCCAGGAACAAAATCAATCCCAATTTGCCAGCTGAAGGGCAAACCTCCAAAAATGAAGCAGCATTCATTTTCAGCTCCCGTGAGGATTCTGCAAACACTAGAGAGGGGAAGAAACATAATCCCATTGCTTGTTATAGCTTTCTTAAGGCAGAAAGTATTGGAGGAACTCTGGAAATCTGAATGATTTTCCATGACAGAAGACAAAGACGTTCTTTTGCAAGGAGAAACCAGACAGGCACAATGACTTTGTGGTCTTCTGTCTACCCAAAGAATTTCCCACTTCCCACTTCCCACTACAGCTTCTAGCTCTCCCAGCCCTGGTAAGCTGCACTCCACAGCAGCCAGACAGGAGGTAGCCAGCCTCCAGGGAAAAGGCTTCATTCATCGACCTGTCTCTAGCCAGGTTTTCACCATCAGGGGTTCCTCACCCTTCAAAGGCTCTGTGTAGTGAAGAAGGTGTAAGAAGAGGAGACTGAGGGGTGACCTTATTAATGTCTTAAAACCACTAAACCCAACACATATCAGAGAGAAGAAAATGGCTGTAGCAGAGACCTCAGTGGCCCAAACCAGCTTGGACAGGACTCCTAGTCCAGGGAGACATCTCCTGCCTACCTGTTTCTCTCCCTAACACTGGGGATAGAAGAGATTTGCAGCCAATTTTAAACCGTTTCCAGACTGTGATTTGAACCATGTGAATAACTTGCACAAGAACCAAAAAATAAGCAACAGGGGGGGGCTTTTGTCTCCTCAGGAGGGAGGTTACACCATTGGCAGAACTTGTGCTGGCAGGAATCTGTGTCCAGCCATGCAACCAAGAGAGACGGGGCTGCAAGCCTTCTATAACTTGGTTGCCCATCAGCTTCTGTATCTATATGCCAGCTGGCACGAGCATATCTTCCAGCCCCTTCCTCACTGGTGCCTGATAACTGCCACAGCACACTGCGAGCATGAAGGGATGGTGATTCCTCTCCATAAGCTGTTGCAAGGGAAAGTACTTGAAGCTTTTGTCTCCCCCTCTCTGCCTGCCCTCTTGCTGCCCTGTGCCCCATAAATGCTTTGGCCACTGGAGCTGAAATTCTTGGATCTTGGTGACTTTGCCCTTCTAAATAGCAGCATTTTGTCATCAGGCAATAATCATCCCATAGCTGCTGCTGTCTTACGTGAAAATAAAATACTTCTGACCAGGACTTAAAAGAAATGTCACATGCCTCAGGCCAGTGCGGGACAATTGATCCTGGTGATGAGAATTGCACAGCTGTGGAGTTGTATTTTTGCCAGCTGGAAACGCCATCTTATAACTCCAGCATTTCTAAGCCTTGTTCAGGCCTGACCCATAAGGCTCTGGGCTCCTGTTTCCCACTTTTTCAACCTTGAAATACAAGGTTCGTGATGCTCTTCATCACCAGCATCACCCACAGTTTTGCCTTCCCATGACTGTTCTTTCAGTCATCCTGCTGCCAGGACATGGCAGAGCTGCCAACACAGAAATGCCTAGAGAGAAGGCAGCTGCTTTGCCTCTAATCCAGGCAGAGGTGTGTGTCCCAGGGAGAGGATGTTGATAACACATGACAATGCCCTGCAGAGCAGCCCCATTCACACTTTAACAGAGAAGCATTTTAATTAATTGTCAACAGTTTTTTAATATATAGATTTAGCAGCTCTGCCTGAGTAAATGCTGTTTGAGAGATTAAATTCTGTTTGGATTAATGGCCTCTGACAGCTTTTCCTCCTTTGCAAACAAAGTGGTTTTGAAGTGTAATAAAATGGAGCGTGGGATGCATTGAACATGGAGAGCTGTTCAAGCTGGCAGCCAAGTGAAACATCAGCAGCCTCCATCCAGAGGAGCCCACAGACAAACACACCTTCCAGGCACAAAGGCTTTTATCTGGTGTGGCTTCAGGCTCTCCAGATGCCTCAGCCTCCTGTACGGGGTCCTGTGGCAAAGCCCAGCAGTTGTTGTGTCTATGGGGTTTTTGAACATAGGGCTGTGGGGCTGACATCTGCAGCATCCTCACAAGATGGATACTGAGCAGCTTTGTTTATTCTCCTTGTGTCATGGTTGAGAAGGGGCTAATCCACAATAGGGTCACATAAACAACTGGGATCTACTACCCAGGAAAGAAGAAATTGTGCTTATCCTGGGGCTGTAAGGGTCTCAGAGGAAGATGTGGGTTTTCTCCATGCTTGTAGCCGGCTACCAGCTGGGTCAGCCTTTTAGATGGATCTTAGTAATGATTAGTGAAACCTTTCTACCAAGGCATATGTAGTCCAAATCCCATGTTTTTGAGGCTGAGCAACAATTAGTTTAGCACCCAGACTGCTGGGGTGGGGTACGAATGAACAGCCTCCCCCATGAACCATCCTGCTGTGCTTGTATGCACGGCTGCATTGACTAGGCCAGTCCTGCATCGATCAACTGCAACCATCTCTCAACCTCAGGCCCAAAGCTAAAGCAAAAAAACCCCAGTATTCCCTTTTCTATGGTACAGGCAGATGTCCTCTGGGTCTGCTGAGAACAGCAGGAAAGACATTGGAGACTGCCATATTTGGGGCATGGATATAGAAAAGTCTAAAGGCATCTGCTCCTCTTCTGTCATGGGTACATCAACTGCCCTGAGCTAGGGCTGAGACTCAGGAACAAGCAGCTCTGGAAAGAATGTCCTGCCTCCTTAGTTGTGGAAATAATTGTGTCATTTGCACGTAAGCCTGACATGTCTATTCCCATGGCACTCTGTACACAAACCCTGAAGTCCCTTCATGGCACTTTTCAGCAGAATAGCTCAGTGATGAAGTTCTGACTAGGTTAGCCATGCCTAGTAAATGACGTATGGTTTGTTTGAATGTATCTAAGTTTTTAGCCACTGGTGTCTCAATAAGAGCTTTAGTTCTGAGCTTACCTACTCTGAGGGTCATCAGGTGGGAGAAGAATGGAGAAACTGATGTGAAAGCCATGTTAGCACTTAGAAACCTGTACACTCTTGGCACTTTTTCCCTGTAGATCACGGTACACGGTGTTTGAACTACTGAATATTTGTTGGAGCAATCCCTCTTTCATTATTTCAAAATGAAGCAAAGGTTTCCTTCAGAATGCAACTTCTGGAGAATGCTCTTCACCATGACTCAATCACACGGGTGCATCTCCCTCAGCAAATGTAGGCTCCTGTGTGGATGTTGCTTTCATTTCCTTAGAAACACTTCTGAGTTCAAAAGCACTGTAGCTCCCTAGGGCTTCCTGTGGGCAGCACACCCATACTGGCTGCAAGGGTTTTGGCTTCCCCTGTTGCGTGTAGTCCTTCTGACACTGTCACACATCACTCTTTGCATCTTCAAGGACCCTCCGCAGTGCCTCATACCACACCACAGAGCACACATCAGGGGACCCTGCTGTCATGCTATAAAAACCAACATTCTGCTTTGCTGCTCTGCAGCCCTCCAAGGAGGCCCTGGTGTCTTAAGGCCATGGGGGCACCACACAGTACAAAGGAGACCCAGGGCCAAGTACAGCACAGTGCTCATGGCCCAGTTCACTCAAGAAGGCAAGTGGCTTTGAGGACAGAAGGTCTCAGCTGCTCTAGTTCAAGGGTGTGAGGTCAGGCAGTGGTAGATGAAATGTAGATATAACCTTATACTTTGATGCCCATATCCATCTATTTCTGGTTCCCCTCTAGTTTGGTTTCCAGACTGGCCATGCCTACTGCTTTTGCAGCATGGAAACGGGGACAAGGGGTTCAAAAAGTACTAGTGGAAGAAGCGCTGGCCAGTACACCACCTTTAGTTTGGGTTATAAGCAATTTTTTTACCTATTTGTAGTGTTTCTCTTGAGACAACATTCTTTCTCACAGTAAGAAGAATTTAAAGGACCAATAGAAATAAAGGGGAAGGGAGAGTTATTATTTTTTTTAAATAAATGTTGTGTCTCGTGTTTAAGACTTTTGCTGCCTCTCACAATGACCCGGGAGAAATGAAGTTGCTGTTACTATATCACCATTCCCTGTGGTAGGACATCTAGAACTTCCAGCTTGTGGGATTTGAAGGTTGCAATGCATGAAAACATCAAGAAGAAACGTAGGAGAACTAGCAGCAGCACTCACTTTGATTGAACAGTTAATCAGATCATACTTTTAATGAACTTGTTGAATTCCTAATTGTTTTAAAGTATAGACTTGAGAACTCTTAAATGCGTATATGTTTTATTCATGAAAATGGAATTTAAAGACATTAAAGAACATGGTGTGTATGACAGCTTTATGAACTTTAAAAGAATTATTTTAACAAAGTATCCAAAATGTATTAGGAAGTAATTATCAAATAACTTGTTAATGATATCCAAGAGCTATATAGTATGACAGACCATTGCTCTGAACTCTGAGCCCTTGTGTGATTATTTTGGTGCTAGGAAGGAGCAATCTGCAGCTTCAAAGCCAATGAAAATTTTCATTAGAAATAACATTCAATAGCTAACAATAATCAGGATTAATGGCACTGTCATTGATGATTCAACTGAAGGGAATTTTTGAAGTTAAAAGTGTACCAAAAATCATTTGAAGCAAAAGCTGCTTTCCCAGATCACGTTATTTCATAGTAAAATTATTCCCTTTGACATACACAGACCTTCTCTGTCTGTCTGAACATGGAAGGCCCTTTAATACAGAACAGGATGGAGGGATTGGAGATAGGGTATACATTTTCAACAGTAACCCAATGAAGCATGCGGTGGATCAATGGGAGTCCTTAAACTCAAATTGCGTGTCTTCTTTCTAAAGGTCTGCTTTAAATCAACCCCAGGTTGAGATACCAAATGCAGGGTGGAAACTGTACTAAGAGCCAGTATAAAACTGAAATCACTATCCTTCAGGAAATTTTAAGATTGCACCATTATGTTTTGCCCTAAGCTGAGTTGCAAAGCAAGTTAGAAAAATCCCCTGAATATTTCATTTTGACACTACCTAAGCATTTTGGTTTGGTTGTGTTTATAAAACTTACTTTATATCTATATCAACTCTGCTCTCCATAGGCAGATCACCCATGTTACATATTACCTCTGCTGTTAGCATTAGCTTGGCCACAGAGCTTCCAGGCACAGCTCTTCCAAATTGTTCTCTTTCCCAGCACACGGGCATCACCTGCCTTTATTGACAGCAGGTTGTGTCTCTCTGCACGGTGTCGCCGTGTCTAACCCATCACAGCATCTCAGACGGAGCCAAGGGGAGCCCAGGAAGGAGACAGTGGTTTCCTCAGGACCAAGAGGAGGACACAGTACTGGTATTTCTGGGAGGGGTCACAGGTGCAGATGTGGTGCACTGCAAACATACAGATACTGTGATTAAGACAATTAGTGCCCTGGAAGCTACAGGCTGTGGGGAACGTGTACATACGCTGACTTGACTCTGCAGTGTGGCTTGTGTGCATCTGAGTAGCTCCACACCAAGTCCTCAGTGTGCTGGTGCCATCCTCGCATTTCCTTACCCGAGGTGGCCTCATTCCCCACTGCCCTGGGAAACAGAGAGCTGGATGTGTAAAGCAGCTTGCTTTATTCTAGCCAAACAGCGAGTGTTACAATAATAAATCAATAGGGCTAAAGCCAGCATAAGTAGTAGGGTTTTTTTTCCCCATGTTCTGGGCAAAGGTTCTCACCGTCACAGCAGAGCCCAGAGGGAGATGCCTGCTGCTGGTGAGGATTTAGGAAGTCAAGAGCCTTTTGTGTATCAAGCAATTATCTAAACAGAAGTATTCATTTTCATTATTTGCTTATTTTTCTGGGAGTGCCAAACTAACGTGCTGGCTGTAATGAAGGCAATGAACCAATGTGATTCTCCTGAACCTGGAGGCATTTAATCTGCAGAGCTCCAAGCAGAGTCTCAGTCTGCCTTTATTTGAGCCGTGAACACGTGAAATAGAAGCGCTCTGCTTTGAATTAGAACGGTGGACGTGCCACATCCTGCTGCTGCAGAGGGCAGTTCTCTTCCACTCCCTGTAACGTCTCTAGGGAGGCATCCTTAATTCTTTCACCTAGAGAAGCAGTTTTCTTATCGCAGAAATGCATTGCATTATTCTGGCACAATTTACCAGTGGTAGACTGTGATATATATAATTTCATCTGCCATTCACTAAACTGGTTTTGGTATTTTTCGTTCAATCTTTATCATAAAGCTTTTATTAACACTTAGGCCAGAATAACAAGCCAGAGGCACTTTTTTTTTTCTGTTTCAGGTACAGGTATTACACTCGTTACTCTGCAGTCATACCCATTCACACCAAACCCCATAACTCTACTGAAGGGATTTGCTACAAGAAATGTGGCTTGGCCTGCTAGGCCATTCCGAATTCTGAACTGAGGTTACTGAATCCCCTTTTCTGGATTTTATTCTCAGTGATTCTAAGATTTGCTCTTGCTTTAATTGTGACCACTTCTCCTACCCATGACTTTCCCTTTGGCCAACCCACAGTGAGTAATTACTACATCATTTGGACACCACGTAGTTGCTTCATTTAGCATGCTGCCTGACCCTGCCCTTAGTCTCATCTCCACTTCCATGTGTTCATGGCTGGAGGTCTTTCCCTGTTCTCATTTTATCTGAACAGCAAGATAAACTTTACTTCTTTTCCCTATATATCCTTTGTAAGGTCCAGCCCTGAGTGACATTTATGATTTGCATTGTATTCCCTCATTTCCTGATGCCAGGAAATGATTCCTCGTTCTTCTAAACCCACTTCAATATACTAAACTTTGCTGAACTATTAATTACTTATTAATTGGTTGTTGCATTCAATAAACATGCCATAGCTTCTCACGATCTAAGATTTAGCTCTTTAATAAGCACATGCAGGAGTCACAACTCTGCTGTTATTAAACCCTTCAGAGCCATAGCAAATTATAAATTCAGCTTCTCTTTCTCAAACGTACCCTTTAGTGCTGGAAATTTTAAACAGGAAAAAACCACAGAGACAATTGTGAACAAATTGGTCCTGATTATGGGTAGTTTAGCAAATAAAAAGTAATGGCAACTTAACGGAAAAAGTAATGGCAACTTTCCAAAAGCCAAGGGCTGAGCTCAGGGACTGGAAATCCCTTTCAATCTCTTTGATCTCTTTAAAAAACTGAATATTAACGGGATAATATGGAGAATGTTACCAAAGAAATAGTATATTCACTGGAAACTTGGAAGACCTTGGATCAAGGCTTGACCTGGCCAAACCATTCATGTCCGTGTTCTTCTGGACATCATGAATTCTCTGTGGTTTACTTTCCCACGTTCAGCTGTGGGAAACAGCAATGCCTTAGGCCAAGAGATGGTAGAAGGATTAATGTCTATAAGATGTGGTGGTATAGATGTGCTGCAAAAAAGATGTGAAACTCCAAAAGCTCTTAAGTCTGTCACATCAGCTTCCCCTTGCAACCACAAAGAAAGCAGCAGAAGGAGAAAGGAGCCTGCGTGAAGATTGTGTAACAAACTCCATGGGCACTCTGCACAGGGATAAATATAAAGGCTAGGCAGTTTCACTGCTGACTGCAAGAGAGCTGGCACGTCTGCCCAGCAGAGGAGTTACAGGCTAGTTAGTGGAGCAATAAAGGAAAATAAAGATTAAGCTGGTGGTTAGGAGACTCGAATCATGCAGGACTGCATATCGAGACCTCCAAGATAGTATCTCAGGATGTCTCTGAGATCTGCTGCTTGGGCTCCCGGCAGGACTTACTGTGATATCCTTGTACAGGTAAAACATGGGGCTGTCACTTTATCTCTTTACCCCACTCGCATCTTGGCCTGTGTCAGGGATAGTGTGGCCAGAAGGATGAGAGAAGTCATCATCCCCCTGTTCTGGGCACTGGTGAGGCCCCACCTTGAGTATTGTGTCCAGTTTTGGGCACCTCATTACAAGAAAGACATTGAGGAGGGGGTCCAGAGAAGGGCAAAGGAGCTGGTGAGGAATCCGGAGCACAAGTCTTGTGAGAAGCGGCTGAGGGAGTGGGGGGGTGTTCAGCCTGGAGAAGAGGAGGCTGAGGGGAGACCTTCTTGCTCTCTCCAGCTCCCTGAAAGGATGGTGAACCCAGAGGAGGTCAGTCTTCTCCCAAGAAACAGGCAATGGGAGAAGGGGAAATGGCCTCAAGTTTTGCCAGGGGAGGATGGATATTGGGAAAAATTTCTTCACGAAAGGGTCATTGCACATTGGAAGAGGCTGTCCAGGGCAGTGGGGGAGTGGCCATTGCTGGAGGGATTTAAAAGCCAGGCAGATGTGGTGCTGAGGGACATGGGTTAGTGGTGGTTTGGGCAGTGTTGGGTTGATGGTTGGACTTGGTGATNCTGAAAGGATGGTGAACCCAGAGGAGGTCAGTCTTCTCCCAAGAAACAGGCAATGGGAGAAGGGGAAATGGCCTCAAGTTTTGCCAGGGGAGGATGGATATTGGGAAAAATTTCTTCACGAAAGGGTCATTGCACATTGGAAGAGGCTGTCCAGGGCAGTGGGGGAGTGGCCATTGCTGGAGGGATTTAAAAGCCAGGCAGATGTGGTGCTGAGGGACATGGGTTAGTGGTGGTTTGGGCAGTGTTGGGTTGATGGTTGGACTTGGTGATCTGAAAGGTCCCTCTTCAATGTCTCTATGGTGGGAGAGGGCAGGAAGCCACATCTCCCACTGCCTGTGAGACGAGTCATACACGGGAGACCTGAGAAGACCTGGGGAGCAGGACCATCCTTCTGCCCCTTCTGCAGATGAGCTGTGGAGGCACAGGGCAGCTTCTCTCTTCTCTGCTGTCTGCCCTTGAGCTGCTCTTATGCCCAGGGCATCCTCCACTGCCTGCCTGAGAGAAACATCTCTGCGACCCGCACGTGGCAACACCAAGGAACTCACCAAGCCCCACGGTGCCCCTTCAGAAAGACTGAGTCAAACCCTCTAGACAGACACCCAGGCGTGATTTAAGGACCAACTGATGCCTCAACACAGCAAAAATGCTTTACGTGCTGCGGAGCTGCCGGAGTGCTACCACACTAAGAGAACCAAATTGCTGTACCTGTTAGTGTGCAACTGTTTTCCTCAGATAATGGGTTCTATCTTCAGCGAATTTGATGGTTTGTTATAAAATAATGTTAAGCACAATGAAATAATAAGCAGCTGGCATGTTTTCTTGTTAAAAAAAAACCATTTAAGTTGTAAACATCGTAAGAGTGGAGTGCTGTTATTGAAGGAAATGGGTGATAAAACAGATTTCTTTTTTTTTCCAAAAAATATTTTGTAGGTGATGTATTTGGAATGTATCAATTATTTATCTCCCTATATGGTTGAGACGGGCACTTTAATAAAATGTAGAAAGGTTTTTAATTTTTCTGAACAATAAATGCAATTGATTTTGTGCCTAGCATGAAGAATAGATTGACTCTAATGTCTTTTTCTTGTAGTATTTTGTATTGTTTTATGCAGAAATCTTGAGTTTAATAGATTTTAAAAAAATATTCCTCTGAAATGGTCAGAGAGAAGGATAAATCTCATTAACTCAAAATTCTTCATTTTCTATATGCAAATATGTAAGGATTACCATTATCTTTTCTTTCATCTGAATCACAGTGTTTTGTCATGTTTATTTGTTCTGTATTTTCATAAACATTTCGGATTATTAATAATTTAGAGAAGATGTTTAATTTTGGTGTAATGAATTCATGCAGGCGAAATAAATATGCAGGGTAAGTAGTCGCTATTAAACATACTTTACTCTTTCTGTTCATATCCACTTGAAATATGTGAGCCCGGTTTAAGCAGGCAAGAACGGTCTCTCACCTTACACCTTATTTTAGTGTAAATCCAGGGCAGCTGCTGTAGCCAGGGGAGTTAACTCTAATTTATATCTGTGCATTTCGGCACGGTTCCAGGCGCCGCATCGAAATTGCTCCTTACTTACAGCGCAGCTTCTCTGCAGACCATCACCTCGAGGAGTCTGATAAGCTCCGCTCGTAAAAGGGGTTGTGCTCAGTCAGGCACAGCTCCTTCACCTCAGCTTCCTCTCACCAATCATACCCAACGGCAGAAGATTACAGCAGCAGGGCATGCATATAATGATAATTCCCCGGGGGAAAATCTCTCACAGCGTAGGGAATTCC
Source organism: Jacana jacana (assembly GCA_013400555.1). Lineage (NCBI taxonomy): Eukaryota > Metazoa > Chordata > Aves > Charadriiformes > Jacanidae > Jacana > Jacana jacana. The sequence continues at coordinate 56,767 of VZTM01011702.1, forward strand.
TACCTCTTTATAGCCTTAAACAGCTTTTCTTCCAAGAGTTTGCTGCGTTGCTTCCGGACCAGCGGAGGCTTCAGCACTGATGCTCTGCATCTTCATCGTGAGACACGGGACATGTGCAGGCAACATATTGCTTCAGTTAGCTTTCATTAAAGCTTAGATATATGCAATTTAGGTTTGCACATGGTCTATCCGGATGCCTGACATTTTGAGCTTATGTTACAAAAGACTACACACAAATTACAGAATTAAGACATGATTAAAATTTTAGCTTTGAAATTGACAGCTCTGTATATTTAAGATTTAACTTGAAATTTTACTTGTCACTATCAATGGCAAATGTCAGCTTGGCCTGAAGTACTAGTTCAGAACTCTCTCTTTTTCTTTGCATATAAATTTGATATCAGGTTTGAGCCTCAGGATTCAGTCCCATCTTGTTACAGCAGAGCTTGAACACCAATGGCAGAACATGACAGCTTTTCTAAGACTTGTGTCTAGCTGTTTCCTTTACCATTAAAGTAAAAACTTCTGTTCCTCTGTCACATGCTGACTTCTGGATGCAGAAAAACCATGACACGTGCCAGCAGAAATTTGCCTTCATGTGGTCCTCCCTGCCGTGGCCAACCTTTCCAGCTGCACTGATCCCCGCCTGCTTCCATGTTCCTGGGGAAAGTCACATCTTGGAACAAGACCAAAGCATCCCCTGTCCACCCCGGTCCCTGATTTTCTCCAGCTGACAGCAATGTTTCCGAGCCTTAAATGAATGTTCAGCTTTCCTACTCGCAGTGGTCCAGTTCTGCCCCTGTTCTGGAGCTGCATTTATGCTATCTTCAGGGCTTAAGCTGATGCCCCTTTCAGGATTGCTTTTTCATCAGCTGCTCCTAAAAAAGCACTGGTGACTCAGCAAAAAAAGCCTTCCCACTTCTCTATAGAGAGAACTCTCTCATGGCCAAATTGTGCCTACCTGCAGCTTCAGAGATCAGCTCCTCTGTGGGAGAGTGTGGAGTGTGTGTGTGTGTGTGTGTGTGTGTGTGTGTTCAGAACTGAAGTCCATCCTGCTCTGGGTGTCAGCCACTTACTGACATCCCAGGCCAGCCAGAGGCTGCCTACAGTTCAGTGACACGGTTTCTATTCTGGGTTCCTCTCCTCTCCTCCTAAAGACATCATTGCTTTGCTGCACAAGCCATTTGTAGAAAGCTAATTTGGTGAAGAAAGAGGAGTTGGCTTAATTGATCAAAATGTCATCTACTTAGATACTTTTTTAGCTTCTAAAAATTAAGATGAATATTGTGTATGTTTTATGATGAAACAGATCATTTAATACCAAACCAATAATAGCTGAGGGCTAAATATGCAGCCCAGGGTGTCCGTGTGTGGTACAGTATTGAGCAAAGAGATTGAATGAAATAACAAAGTTTAAGCAGTCAGAATCAATATCGAGGAGGTGTCCTTTAGGCTGGAGCTATTTAACAGCAGCCAGATAGCATCAAGGTGGAAAAAGAAATGGCACAGAAGCAGGGAAAAGACACAAGGACATGAATTTTAAGGTCTCTTTATAAGCACAGATGTAACTTTATACCTTGGCTAGAGAGTGGCTGTTCGAATGATCCACAGCTGTATCTCTGGCAGGGCACTGCTTTAGCAATGTCAAAGGGCAGACAAGTGGTGTATTTCTGCCTCAGATGGAGCGACTGTAGCCAAGAGGAGGAACGTGAGGCACTGGCAGCCTCAGACATGGAGCCTGACCCCATGCACGCATCTTCTTCCTGTGTCAAGAGGAGCCAGCAGGAAGCCATGAGGCCAAGCTCCTCTCTCCTGGTCACACAGAGCCTGGCTCCATCCTCCTGACACTCACCCTCACCATATTTATCAACATTCATAAGGTCACCCCTCAGTCTCCTCTTCCCCAACCTCAAGAGACCCAGCTCCCTCAGCCTTTCCTCCTATGGGAGATGCTCCACTCCCTCCATCATCTTGGTAGCCCTGCCCTGGACTCTCTCCACCAGTTCCCTGTCCTTCTGGAACTGAGGGGCCCAGAACTGGACACCATATTCCAGATGGGGTCTCACCAGGGCAGAGTAGAGGGGGAGGACAACCTCTCTCCACCTACTGACCACCCCCCTTCTGATACACCCCAGGATGCCATTGGCCTTCTTGGACATGAGGGCACAGAGAACCTCCCTCCATAGTACCTTACCTTCTGGCTTATCCCACTCTTCCTGTTACGGTGGCTGCACTGAGCTTGTGCGCTTTCCCATGCTTGTTGGATGCAATAGCAAATCTACTTCTTTTAGGTCCAACATTCTTTCTACTCTACAGCTACTGTATCTGGTGAGGTAGCAGACAGGATGTCACAGCTGAGAAGCCGAAGGGTCTAGCAGATGCACCAAGGAACTCACCAAGGAAGGTGAGTTCCACAGCAGGTCCTCCACTCTGCCACCTTAATGTGCACATGGAAAGGTGGAGTAGACATCAAACAGTCTGTAGGTCGGCGGAAGAGCACTCTTTAAGAGGAAAAAGATCTGTGAGATCCTGTGATTGGAAAACAACACAAAACAGATTTCAAACACAAATAAGGTTCAGATTCTAAAAGTGAGACTTCAACATTCATCATTATCCTACTTGGGAACTGCTGTTTGCTTTGAAAAGGTGGCTGTGGTATCTACCCTATTTCTCACTAAAAGTGTGTCCAGCTTATAACTGAACATCTCTGTATCCAGTTTCCCACTGGATTTCTTGGACACATGGCCTGGGGACAAAGTGGCACTGGAGAGATGATTCTTTTCTAAATGGAGCCTGTATGCCAAAAGATGCCACACTATAGGCTGAAAAACTGGGCAGCATTTGCTGCTTAAGGTGACCTTTCATAGTTAAACAGGTTAAGATGCTGGTAGTGTTTGGGTTTATAGACTGCTTATTCTTGAGGCAATAAGCTCTACAAACCCATATCCATTCTCCACTGATGCCAAGGTAAACCAAGGTAATTCCTACTGAGTTACTCTGCTGTTCTTCAACGTCAGAGGAATTTGCTTCCAGATACCTTTCATGGTACATCTTCTCCTATCATGTGGCTAACTTTCTTTCCCCCCCCTCACCTTTTTTTTGCAGGTTCCATTCCTCACAAGCCTCCAGAGAAAGCTGTCTTTGCTGGTTGAAAAAGAATCCCATCAATCCAAAGGCAGAGCATCTTGGAAATTACTTAGAACCTTCTGCTTACATATCCTGCAGTCCATGGAACCACTGAAAATCTTTGTTCTTCTCACCATATTTACAGAACAAGAAGGTTTCTGTATTCCGGAAAAGGAGAGAGACCCTATGCTGAACTCGTAGTTGTTTATTAAATGTGGAGGATGTGCAGGAGCTATGACACAGGGCATCAGTACAATCCATCAAACAAAGGAACAATGTGAAGAAAGAGAGGGATGAACAGAGAGACTGAGGCAGTGCACACCAGGTTAGCTGTCCTCACTCAAATGAAAGGGACGTATGGACTATACATGCTCTGGCTAGTTCAGGGGAAGCGCATCAGAAACCATGGTCTACTTTCATGCATTTGTGTCCAAGAGCCAGACCCAAGTGAAGTTATTATTGTTTTTTACAGCTGACCACATCAGCAGCACCAGGCAGCAGCTCCAATAGCTTAACCTTGTGTGCATTACAAGCTCAACAAACAAAAAGAGGCAATCATAATTCTGAATGACTACAGAGGAGTCCACAAGGTGAAGCGAGCAGCAGCTTATGGGAGATGTGGGTTAACAGACTTTCTCAATGGCAGGACCTACAGAAAGAAGACTGGGTGAGTAAGAAATGGCACTATAAACGAACTCATGCCCACGGGCTGAGCAGGGATTCAAGGCCCTGGCAATCACAAGATAACACTGGAGCTCAGGGGATCCTTCACTGTGGAGGAATACCTCACGCACTACCCTTGGAAGAAACATCACAGCCGACTGCAGTGGTGTGGGTCTGCAGCCCCACTGGGCTGGGCTGCCCTTGGGTTCCAAAAACAGCTTTGAAAAATACCTCATTCTCATTTTTGGTGTCTCCCAGAGTAAGAGCTGGAATAGGAATAAGAGAATAGCAAAAGGAGAGAAAGGGCTATGCTTGAATAGGTCCTTGCTTGCTACCTGAGGCTCAATCTACATGCAAATGCAGAGCAGAAGCTGTCATGTTCCCGGTGGGGATGCAGCACATATTCCCATTAGGACAGGAACAAAATTGCTATATCTTCTCACAGCTCTTTCCTACCATTGCTCTGCCTTTCCTTACACAGAAATTACGTTGAAAAGGAGCTCGGAGTTAGTCCTGTGCTTGCACCGGTTAACCCAGAGACTCCTGCTGCAGATGCCTGAGGACACCAGGAACCAGGCATGAGTGTTCATCATTGTATTCACCCAGCAGAACATTTGTAGTTAATACAAATCACCCTAATTAAAATATCTATATTCATAAAAGGCCCCAAACCTTCAAGTAGGCAGTTTGATAGCTGATCTGCTTGAAAAGTAGCTCACCTGGGACAGGTATTTTGCAAATGCCATTAGCTCAGCAGGGTTCATGAGTTTTCTGATTTTGCCAATGTACCTTTTATTTGGTAATGTGGTGGGAAAGAGGAATAAATCCCCCCAGCCTGTCACTCTGTAGATACACATTGCACCAAGTTCAATTGTTCTAGCTTTCTGCCAAGTGGCAGGCTTGCCAGCTAGAGACAACAATGTTTAATTTATGAAGGGCTGAGTTTTAATCAGTTTTTTATTGTTTGTTCCAGCAATAGATCAGTTTAATGGCAGTCTAAAAATTGCACCGTAAGCAAATCTCACATATGCCATTCTTCTCCCCATTAGATATCTCACATCAAAAGTTTGACATCAGTGCATGCTGGGAAATAGGCAACCTGTGAAACTCAGTGTTTAAAGTAAGGGGCCAAGCTGCAGTTCTTATGGAATTTGTGGGTTGGTGGATGCTGCAGCAATAAGGGCAGATTTAGAGATAAATCTGTATTCAGAGCCTTTTCACACTGAATCATAAGATTCCTTTTTATAACCAAGAAAACAGACACTATTATTATTGCATGGTCACGGAGCTCGTGGTGGGACCTCATCTTCTATCATAAACTCAGCCAGGCTCTACTGAAAAGGACATTTGCTGACATCACTAACCAGTTCTTGTTTTTTTCATATGTGAGACTCCAAACCCACATAAACCGCACCTCACCCTCTCTCCAAACCGACCAAATTCCCACCATCTCCAGTAGAAACATGGCTAGGCCACCTCATGTGCTGTGTCATGAGATTGTGTGGTAACACAATTCTGTCACTTGAGCAGAACTGTGGAGAAGGGCAACGAGCCCCTGCTAAAGTCATTTATTTTCCAGCCAAAGGAAGATACATGAAACACACTTGCTTCTCCATTTGTCAGGCCCTTTTTCAGATGATTAAAGATGTAAAGGGTTTGGGTCTGAATCCAGCTCAGGAGTGGAGGGTTTGGTCCAGCCTACATCTGTTTTTTGAGAAGCACTATCTGAGAAAGAGGAATTAGTTGAATTGTGTCCTGTGTGACACCAAAGCAAGCCTGGAAAGAGTGGTTATTACCACTGCTGTGCACAGGCAATGGGAATTGAAAGTCCTCATTACTTTGCAGAGCTGTATGAGTTGCCGTGGTTACTTTTCTTCTCTCCCATGGTATAGAGGCATTCATGTCTGTCCTTGGCTCTCAGGGTAATGCTAGAAAAATTGTTTCACAGTAGGAAAATGGTGGTCAGCCACCAACCAGAGCCAAGATCAATACAGCTTTGAGTATGGGCAGATTCAGTGAATGAAAGATCAAACACATTTTACAGCGGGGCAAACATTTCCTAACAGATTTCTTGTATAGACAATAAACAGCCTTGTTAGACAGTTGAGTTATGCTGGTTGTGGCTCTGGTTAAAGCTAGCACATTTCATACAGCAGAGTTTGACCCCATGTCAGGGAGCCAGTCAACAGGCTGGATTCATCCCAATCATGACCCTACTGGAGGCTGCACCCAAGGGGTTGGCATGACAAGATGGAATTCTCTAGAGCAACAAATGTGTAGGGACAGTGCAGCCCCTGGAGAAGTGTGGGAGTTCTTTGTGAGACCCTATTTACTTAAAGTTTAATTACTGCTTTAATCTTACCGAAAACGGCTCCAGAGTTTTAGCTGCTCAGAGAGGTTGGTGAAAACAAGACAGAGCTCTCAAGTACTTTAGGACCATCCATCTATCTTGTTTTCTGAATGGACTTAATATCCAATTCTTAAAGGTACTAAGATCTCTAGAGTTGAAGTCAATGCATAAACACTTTTGAAAATGATGCACGTACCTGTGTGATAGACCCACAGGAAACAGGGCTGGAACAGATCTGAAATAACCACCTCTTCCACCTCCCTGACCCAAGGAAAGCTCTGTGTCCTTCAGGAAAGGTGTCTGTAGAGATGTTCCTGTTCCTACAAACCTCCAGCAATGGAAGCTCCACAACAAAATGAGGAAAAATAGATAGCAGTGTTTAACTATCCTTACATTAGAAAGACTTTTCTTAATAACAAATCTGAATTTCCCTAACTGTGATTTAATTACCCCATCTCCTAAGCAGAATGAACATGCAGAACAAATTATTCTCTTCCTCTTCACAGAAACCTTTTATGTAACTGCAGACTATTATGTTTCCCCTAAGTCTTCCCTTGACTGAATAACTCCAATTATTTCAACCTTTCTTTGCAGGTTACAGCTAATAATTCTCATTCTGGCTGCTCACATTTTTCATTCATCTTTCCTGAACTGCAGCACTCCAAACCAAAGCCCACATGCCCCCCCCGCCCCGAGGCTCTCCTGTCAACCTACCCAGAACAGCATTTACCTCTTTTTACATTAGCATGCTTGGCTTGTGGCACCCAAGTCCTTTTCCACAGCACCGTGTATAGCCAATCATCCCACAGTGTCTCTTGGTGCAGTTGTGCCTCTAAATGCAGACTCCTCATTTGCCTTCATTGAATTGCATGCTGTATTTTCCAGATCATCTCTTGGATTTCTCAAGATCCCCCAGAATTCCAGCCTTGACCCCAAAATGGTGTTGGTCCTTCCCTACAGAAGAGCAGAGCTCATACACCCTAAGGTGTTTGGGCAGTCTCTGGTAGCATGCCAGTCTACTGTAAGACATCCAAGGAGAAACTTTCTCACCATGCTCCACTCCCTTCATCATCTTGGTAGCCCTGCCCTGGACTCTCTCCACCAGTTCCCTGTCCTTCTGGAACTGAGGGGCCCAGAACTGGACACCATATTCCAGATGGGGTCTCACCAGGGCAGAGTAGAGGGAGAGGAGAACCTCTCTCCACCTACTGACCACCCCCCTTCTAATATACCCCAGGATGCCATTGGCCTTCTTGGCCATGAGGGCACAGTGCTGGCTCATGGGCATCCTGCTGCCCCCCAGGAGCCCCACAAAATCTTGCAAATGCAAGATGTGTGATACTGTAAGCACTGCCCGTGCCCCAACAGATATATGGAAATAAAGGCAGATCAGTGAGCAGGGCTCAGGCTCTCCTGAGACGGGCTAGTATCGGTGGGTGAGCCAGGGTGCCCTTTGGCTGCAATCGCCACCCTCATTACCACTGCTGAGATGCAAACGCAACGGGAAGTGCTCACGGCCTTCTTGGCCACGGGGGCACAGTGCTGTCTCAGTGCTCCAACCCCACGCTGACTTCCCAGTGCTAGCCAGAACCTTCCCTGCAACCGAGTAACCAACAAAACACAGCAATCACAGGGAGGTCCAAAGCTAGACTTGGTTGCGTCTGTGGGGGTCTTGGTGCCCTCTGTAGCTATGTGCATGAGTCCAAGTGGAGCACAGCAAGCCCAGCATGTGCCGCTGGAGCTCTGCTGACATCCAGGCTGTATCCCAGTCTAGGACACTGATTGGGGCACTGTGTGGGTACTAGTTTTGTCATGGGGCCAAAGAGACTGGGATTTCTGTCCATGGGAATCCAGAGGGACCACAGGGATGGTAGGACGCTGTAAGAGCACCCATGTCCTTCACTGGAAGGGTCACTGAATGGCATTTCTGTATGTTCAATGTCAACCACTCCAAGTATTCCTCCCTACACATACACACATAGTCAGGGATGTTTTATGGCCAGAATTTTTCTCAGCTCTTCTTAATAGCAAAAAATAACAGGTAAAAGTCTTCTGCAGTTGCTGGCAGAGATGGCAACCGATGAACTGATAATGAAGGCTTTATTCTCCATTTGTTTAGCTGTTTAGGAGGAAAAAAATGAACAAAAGCTTGTAGAGAGTCAGTGACGTGCTTTTGGATATATGATAAAATAGATGCTATCAAATTCCTCCTCAGAAGCTAATTTGCTGCAGCAGCCCATTGAAGCAACGAAGCTCAGAGCACCCTTTTGTAATTTATTTAGTCTCCAGGAAACACCTTGTGAGCTGTATACAAACCTACCCCTTTTAATTGGAGCACACAGTAAGCCCATGAGCTACAAAGACTTTTGACTGGCTCATACTGTAATCAAGTTTAGTCATCATTATGCAAAACTAATTAGCAAGTCAGAATCCTTTTTTTTGATGTTTTTTTTTTTGTCATCACTAAACCATCGCTACATTTAGAAATGAGAAACCCAAGATCTTCCCTTTCTCTGCCCTTTTCCTGCTGCTATTCTAGAATTAAAGCTCCTCTTTCCATCACGACAAAGGATGTAGTGAATATAAAAAAGTTGTCTTCAGCTCCTTCCTAAAATGTCAAAAACTGAAGAATGCTTGGGTTTCTTTGCCAATTATTCTGCTCTTGGAATTCATTATTGCAGCAAGAATTTGAGATGTTTTGAGCAGTTTATATGACTTCAGAAAAAAAACACACTTCCCCCTGCAATCTTTGGAAAGCAGGGTTTCCAATTTGCCGGAAATATTTGCTTAATATTTCTGTTTCCAAAGTGGACCTAAGCAACATTGTTTGTGTGTTTGTTTGTTTGTTTTTCAGTTCCCATGAGTCAGAAGCGATGTGAAAACATTTTACAAAGATTAGAAAGAAAAATCCTTCCAAAATAAGATATACCCTCAGTTCTTGCTCAGCGTGCGTATCTTTCTCACTGAGCAGAGCAGTGCTTCCCCAGGTTGGTGGCAGCCCCAGCAGGCTGGTGTCTCAGCACAAGGAATCCCAGGAGCCCACCCCAGCCTGTAAGTTTCTGAAACCTGCCTCAGTAGCAGGAACACTCAAAACAAAGTTTCCAGCAAAAACTGCGTGCCAGTGAGAAATAGCCTGAGGTTTTTCCCACAGCATCCTTGTAGCTAAACTGGGGAAGTGTGACCTGGACGATGGGGTAGTGAGGTGGGTTGGGAACTGGCTGAAGGACAGAAGGCAGAGATTTGTGGTCAATGGGACGGAGTCTACTTGGAGGCCTGTATCTAGTGGAGTCCCTCAGGGATCAGTACTGGGACCAGTACTGTTCAATATATTCATCAATGACTTGGATGAGGGAATGGAGTGCACTGTCAGCCAGTTTGCTGATGATACCAAACTGGGAGGAGTGGCTGACATGCCAGAAGGCCGTGCTGGCATCCAGCGAGACCTGGACAGGCTGGAAAGTTGGGTGGGGAGAAATGGAATGAACTAGGACAAGGCAAGTGCAGAGTCTGGCATCTGGGCAAGAACAACCCCAGGGACCAGTATAGGTTGGGAACTGACCTGATGGAGAGCAGCGCAGGGGAAAGGGACCTGGGGGTCCTGGTGGGCAGCAGGATGACCATGAGCCAGCACTGTGCCCTCATGGCCAAGAAGGCCAATGGCATCCTGGGGTCTATTAGAAGGGACACGGTTAGTAGGTGGAGAGAGGTTGTCCTCCCCCTCTACTCTGCCCTGGTGAGACCCCATCTGGAATGTGGTGTCCAGTCCTGGGCCCCTCAGTTCCAGAGCATCTCCCAGAGGAGGAAAGACTGAGGGAGCTGGGTCTCTTGAGCTCAGAGAAGAGGAGACTAAGGGGTGACCTCATGTGTGTTGATAAATATGTGAAGGGTGAGTGTCAGGAGGATGGAGCCAGGCTCTTCTCAGTGACATCCAATGACAGGACAAGGGGCAATGGGTGCAAGCTGGAACAGAGGAGGTTCCACTTAATATGAGGAAAAACTTCTTCATGGTGAGAGTGAGGGAACACTGGCAGGGGCTGCCCAGGGAGGTGGTGGAGTCTCTGGAGACATTCCCAACCCTCCTGGAGGTGTTCCTGTGTGATCTGCTCTAAGTGTTCCTGCTCCAGCAGGGGATTGGACCAGATGATCTTTCAAGGTCCCTTCCAATCCCTGAGATTCTTTGATTCTGTGATCTGGTGGGGTGAGATACAGTGATTCACTCAAGTAGGATTCCAGCTTAAAGGCTGTGCAAACTCCACATTTCTTCCTTTAACTTAAAAACAACACAGAGGAAGAGAGAACTTTGCTCCCCTGCATAATTCCCTTCAATGAGGGACTTGCTGAATACAGATGAGCTCCCCTCCAGTGGATGTTGAACTCTATTACAGGGCTTGCCCCCACCTGACTGACAGCATCTCTGCCTGTCTGCAGGAGTGGAATATTTTTCAGGGACACCTCACCTTTAGCAGTGCAGAATATTGTCTTGCTGTCAGCATGAGCAGCTTAGCAAAGTCAGTGCGGCCGGTGCTGAGCTAATGGTCCTCCTTGGGTACTCCACAGACATGGTCCTGCCAGGTGCTCCCTGAGGTCCAGCTCCCAACAGGATGGCTCAGCTGGGATGGGATTTTGGCTGTGGAATGGCAAGGACAGGGGTCTGAATTAAAGCTGGGAAGCAACGGTTCATTTTGGCACAAAGTCAGCTGAGCTATCGATCTTGACAGCAGATGCTGTTTGCCTTACACTGCCCTCCCATCTCCAGAATGCCGGAGATTTTGGCATTGCTGATGCACGGCTTCGATCTGCAATGTGAATGGGAAAGGACGGTAGGCTGGGAGGCTTTACCTGAGCTTTACCTCAGCATCCTGAGGGCTTCCATCCAAGCACAGTGCTCCTGGGGAGTCCTAGGGCCATCTCTCCAGGAGAGGTGGAAAAGCCTCGAACCCTCAATTCTCCCTATTCCCAGACGTCAGCAGGCAGAAACTTTAACACACCATGATACAGAAATGGACGCTATTTTCCCCAAAGAAGAGGAGAATTTCCCATAACCTACAGGTATCTTGGGTGAGGGGTGGCAGAAGGAAGAGCTGGGGAATTACAGACCAGTCAGTGTGACTTTGATATTCTAAAAATACTAGAGAAAATTATTAAAAAATCACTTCTTAAGCACTTAGAGGATAAAAGGCAGTAAGAAACAGCCAACATGGACTTGTCAAGAACAAATCATGTCAAACTAATCTAATCTCTTTCTTTAATGGGGTCATTGGCCCATGGACAGAAGAAAGTGATAGATATGATATACCTTGACTTTCATAAGGCTTTTGACACAATCTGACATGAGAGTCTCCCACACGTAGGGAAATGGGATTGAAAGCAAATCATAGAACATGGGGACAATTTAAAAAACATTAGATTTTGAATTTAATATCCAGAGTCTGTTCTGAGGCAGGGAAAGTGATTTAAATCTCTCAGGCATCTATCCTGGGGCCAGTTCATTGAAAAATTTTTGAACTCATAATTCAAGCAGACCAACAAAGTCAGACCAATAGCCACACAGAGAATATACAAGAACTTTATGGTATTGATGTTAATATTGTTTTACAAATAGAAAATACACACACCAAAAAAAAAATCAAGAAAGAACCATGTATTCTCTGTCTTATTCAAATATATACCAACATATATACATATAAGGTACCATTTTATTTTCAACAATTAATAAAATTGCTCACTGCTATTTCAAGAATGGGGACACAAGTTTATTATTTGGTGAATGTCTGTTGTCATTGTAAGTGAAGAACAGATTTCTCAGCCTTTTACTTCTTTTCCAGCCATCTGACCTCAGAGAGAATTATTCCAGCTGCACAATTCACTGCGCTGTATAGTGTCATGTTTTCAGAGAGACTGAAAAGACAGCTATTTGTTTCAATCTTTTTATTAACAGCTTAGATGATGGAACTGATCAGACACGGCTAAATGCCTAAATATGGACATCTGTTCGATTTTAGAAGCCCCCAGGTATCCCATCTGGCCTCCAGCTGCAAGTTTGGCAGGGTGCTGCTCTCCTGTGAGCCCCACATCATGACTGTCAGATGCACTGGGTCTCTTGAGTACCCTGCACACCTGAAGTAGCACCACACAACTACACTGAGGCATCTGAATAAATCTCCTATCAGCTTTGTGGATAAACTTGGGGGTGAGGGGTGAAGATGGCAACACGTGATTCAGTTAGAATCAGTTAGGTCTTGCAGAATGAGTCAGATGAAATGCAAGACACGCAAGGGAGAAGTCAACACAAGGAGAAATAAGTGCACAAACTGAAGTGTGGTTCAGTAAGTGGAAGCACCATTGCAGAGACTCATCTGGGTGGTACAATGGGTCTTACAAAGGTGATGGGCAAGGTTTGCCACAGACCCCCACTCAGCAGCAGGAGCTGTGGATCCTCAGGGCTTACAAAGGAGATGATCCCCGTTTGGGGCACTGCATTGTCAGAATGACAGAGACAAAATAGAGTGGAAATTAAATTTAATTAATTAATTATTAATTAATTAATTTAAAATTAAAGAAATTAAAAGAAGAGAATGATCAGAGGAGTGCACTGAGAACCCATTCCAAATCCCACATTTCTAGAAATCTTTTTTTTTTTGGCATTTTATGGTGTGGTGAGTGTCAATTTTGAGCAGTGACTAATAAATTGCTCATCAGGACTTGAATTGAATTGAAAATTAGTGGCTTCTTCCCCATCCCACTTCATTTGGGCAAAGGACCATTGCAATGACATGGCAAAATTTCTCCCTTTCCCATGGGCATGGACTGTACCGTCTGGAGTCCTGAGAAAGAGGATGGGAACTTCTATCTTATTCCTCTTCTCCGATCCAGACAGGTGGGATGCCTGTGACCCACCACCTCCTCAGCACTTTGCATGCTGTCTCTTCCCTTGATATGACCCATCAGCTCCCATCCTCTTTTGAAGTCAGACTTCACTTTGTTGCATTGACTTCTTCCTCGGTTTTTCATTTTAGAATAATATGGACAAATTATCGTTCCCCTTGCAGAGACACTGACAGTCAGCTGGGTAATTACTGTCATTTGTACTGATAATCTGGGATGCTGAGACACCTTTGTGGATACTGGTAGATATTTCTCTGAAGCAACCCCAGCAATTTCTTACTTGCAGGAAGGAGTCAGGGGTCCTGGAGGGCTGATCCTGGGAGACACACACTACAAGAGCTTGTGTTCAGAACTGGGGGTGGCAGAGGTTTATAGTTCAGCACATACCTTAATTAATTATGTCGTCTTAATAACAGTCCTTGGATAATAAGGTCCTACATAGTTGCAGGATGTCAGTGTGACTGCTTCCACTGATTGTAACTGGAGCTGATGTGAACCCATTGTGGCCCGTGTGTTTACAATGATGCACTCTGATCACACGCGCTTTGTATTAAGTGGCCTTTGGGAACGAACGTCAAAACCCAGAAATAAATACAAGAACAGGGAGCAAATTGCAGGCCTGCCTCTCCTGGCTGAGATCCTGTGCAGCAAGCTGCAGAGCCTGTCTCTTCTTGCCCTGCTTTCCTCCTGGCTTCATGAATCTCTCATATGCACGTGGCTCTAGAAGTGCAGGATCTGCTGGATACATAACACGTGGAGAGAGGGGTTGAATTCCCTCCTGTGGCAATCCCACAGTGGTTAGGGATGCTATGTTGGTGGTGGATTTCTTTGCACTTCAACTGAATGCAGTAAAAGTTGGCCTTCAGTTCCTGAATCACAACTTCTCTCATCTGCTGGGAATCTGGCTGGTTCCCAGCACCTGGAGGTTCTTTTGTCACACAGTAGGGTTTGCTGATCTGCAGAAGGGCTCCAGTGCCCTGATAGCACAGGGAGATAATTTGTTAGCCCCAGAGCTTGGTTGGCTGAGGTCAGCTCAGAAAAAAGCTGGTCTTGAGTAACCAGCCCTGAAGAGATGGTCCAGAATCATGTTGAGTATCACTCAAGCACTGACTCGCCACCTCAGCCTTGGCAGAACCCCATGGGCAGCATCTCCTAATCCCATCACTGAAATTGTCACTTCACTTAAAGGCCTGAACGTCCTGAAGGATCAAGGCTTTGGTCCTGCAGTATTTGGTAGAAGAAAGTTTCTGAAGCTCTCTGGGTCTGACTGCTTCTAGGAGGTGAAAACCAAGTTGAAAACACTACCCAGCTCCTGCACATTAATTGCTGGTGATTTTTTTTTTTTTAACACTTCCTCTTTTAAAAACTGGCTCTGCAAGGCATATAAGCTGCCACCCACTTTAAGCACATTGAATCTTGTTTCTCATGTTCCCAGGACTTACCCATTCAGCTTAAAGCTAATTGATGCCTGCTCAGAAGGCTTGGTGATTTGCATCCTCAAACACCATTTCTTATGCTCGCTAAGAAAAGTTTGCTGGCGATAGACAGGCTTCTGTCTCCCAGAGAGTTCCAGAGCTCTTCACACAGTTATACATGTGAGGAAACCATTCAATATTTAATTGCTCTTCCTTGACTGTATGGACATTTTCTTAATGCATTAATTCAGCAGAGTAATAGGAATCTCCCAGCCTGGTGCCTGCATCCCCGCTGTTTGCACAGCATTACTCACTAAGTACTGTGAGCTCAGCTCCTCGCAAGGCTCTTCTGCAGCAGTGCAGGGGCCTGCCCGCAGCTTCTCTCTGATGTCCACACACACGTTGAAGGCACCCAGCCTGGGGCACCAGTGGCCACAGGACAGTCCTCTCCATAGCACGTGGCCTTGCCTCAAGGCAGCCAGCTTCTGAATGTGGACAGGACTTCATCTGCTCTGTAATGGTCTTTGCTTCACATGTGTCCTTCCCTCTGCAGCTCAGCTCTCTTCTCGCCTCTCCCACCTCTTCTTTGGATGCCTTTCCTCTCAAGAAAGAACCTCCCTATGCCTCAGGAACAGCAGTAATTCTCGGGAAACATTCTGATTTGCAATAAAAACTCAACCAAAACATGTAGAATCCCGCCCCCCTCCCCCCCATCCCCCGTGTCCCGTCCCGCC
>VZTM01011702.1:72013-105499 GCA_013400555.1 Jacana jacana
TGTCCCGTCCCGCCCCCCTTCATAATATCAAAACCAAGGAGGGTGGTGGGCATTTTTTGCCAATGCCAGAGATGCCAGTCATGGTGCTTGACCTCCTTTTGTTTTCTGAATAGAAAAATGCTCTATCAATATCCAGTCAAGCTTGTTATGCTCTGTTGGCACTTGCAAACACTTCCTAAAAGCTGCTTTCTGTACCACCTGAGCAGCCAATGGGGCCTGCCTACACCCAGGTCCTGGTGGCATGTTTCATGGAAGTCCCAGGACATCTATGCCTCTAAAATACTCAGAGCTCCTGAAGCAGGCAGGTCATTGCCTGGGAGATGGGGCAATTACTATCTGGCAAAACATTTGGAACCAGTCTTCATATAAGAAATTACTAAGGAAATGGAAAGTTGATTCCAGTGCTACATGCAGACAGGAAGCAAATGTCTAGATTTGGAGAGAGGTATAAAGCACAATAATACACCTCAGTCACCACCTGACAGGGATATTCTATTTTAATTCATTAATTTTCTGTTTCACCCAGGAGCATGGTTAATTTTCAACGACTTGAGAGATGCTGGGGCCTGACTCTTCAGACAGACCATTTTCTCTGGGAATTGTCTCCCCTGTTGGGCATCTTTACCTGGGGCAAAACTCAGCATGCTACAGCTGTACTCTTAGGTACCCCACAGATCGTGTATAGATATATAGATATACATATCCCTTGGGATTTCTCATAAATTTCTCTCTCAGTCGTTAATCAAGATGATCTAGCAGCTTGAGTACTGAAATCCTGGTTTACAAAGTTGCTCTAGAAATCCAGTCTCCTGCTGGACAGATGCAGATACGTTAACACCTTCTTTATCAGCTGAATACCCTTCACTAGAGTGCAAGTCCCACTTTACATAAAGAAGAGGTGTTCAAGGGAGACTTTAAGCACCTCTCAGCTTATAAATATTTCATCTTTCTTTAACAGGCAACTCTGGAAACATTTATTGTACAAAATTGTTAATAGCTGGAGAGAATATGTCCGACTGGTACTTCTACATATGCATCAAGAGGATCCAGAGGATGTGACATTGCACCCCAGGAGAAGGACTCAGATGAGAAAACCACTGGTTATTTTCAATGTTTGCAGGAGCTGAGGTGGAGACCTCTGCCTTTAAATGAGCACAGACAGGCACATGCACTCGGAGGAGTGAGCATGCACCTACACAGGTTTGCAGCTGACATGTGGGTAGTGGTGCCCAGTGGCCCAGGTCACCCAGAAGCACTGATGGGAATCCAGAATTTGGCCTTCTGGGACAGAGGATTTAAATGAACAAGCCTTGACAGATTAGACAGAGCAATAAACCAGGCCCGTTGTTGAGTCCAGCACCCAAACAACCAACTTTGATGGTTGGACTAGATGATCAAAAAGGTTACTTCCAACATAGGCAATTCTATGATTCTAATTCTGTGATCCTATTCTAATCTAATAGGCAAGCCTAGGGTCCACCAAAAACCATAGTGTCAGGGAACCACATCAAGAAGGCGCAGTCAAAGGACAGGACCCAAGAGTAAATTCAGGACCTCGAAAGCCAGGTTAATGATTGCACTATTTTATAATAAAATCCGTGATTTTAGGAGAAAGTGGTAGAAACCTTTTAAATACTTGATGGCTCAATGCAAGACTTCTGGAATACTGATGATATACAGCATGTAGCTGCAAGTTGCTTGCCTGGGTGGGGATAGACAGAGTCTAGACAGGGATTGTTTTAGTTGATCTCTACAGAGCCTGATGTAACCATGTGCCATGACAGAGTCCTGTGCTGAAATAATGAAGGCACCTGAAGGGTAGGCAGAGCAGTCAGCAACTCCTCACAGTTGCAAGGAAAGAGAGGCAGAATTTTCAGTGGAGCTCTTTTCCAGGCTTTGCAGTCTGTGTTGGGTGTGAGCTACAAGGAACGTCACAGCTTTTGGAGGCCATAGTATCCAGCTGGGCTTCTAGCTGGACAACTTCACTGTCATGGAAGGGACTGAGTTTTCATCTGATGTGGATCCAGAAAGCCTGGGCTGGGAAACACAATAGAAAAGGTTAAATACCCATCTGACATCCCTGTGATGAACACCATGCTTCTCTAAGTCTGCAATCACTTGCATGCAACTTGTTTACCTTGGTGTGGGTGAAACCATAACCTGTCAGCTTGGAGGGATCCAACTCAACAGTTTAGGGCCTGCACCTCTTGGCCCTACTTCCATCTCCCAGATGCCTGAACCAAGCTTTCATCATGAAAACATGTGATTTATCTATCCACATCCTCGCAGTGAGGGGATATCACTCCAAGATGAAGCAGGGCAAGTGAAGGGCTGATAGAAGCAAGGAGAAAGGAGGAGGGCTAACTTGAGAGGAGGAGTTAATCTGTGCTTCTCCATGAATATTCAGAATTAGCTCCTCAACTTGCATTATGGAGCATTACAGGAGGAAAAATAGGAATTTTGCTTATTTATGGCTTTGTTTTTAATAGCATTGCCTAGATCTCACAAATGCTCATAACCTGTGGGTCATTGTGTTTGCTGCTGGAGTTCCTGCTTGTCCTGCTGGTCCTCCACAGATGAGCTCTTTCTGAAAAGAGGGAAGTCTGCCTGCTGATCCCCTGCAACAAACACAGCACACCCCCCACCCTGCCCCCAGTGCAAGAAAGAACCATTCTAGAAATGTGCACTCAGGAAAACTTGAAGAAGAACTTGAATCTATTTAAAAAACCTGAAAGGAAAAATGATCATAGACTGTAAGTCCCTACGGAGGGAAAAGATTTCTGATAGCTGCGGGCTTTCAGTCTAGCTAACAAAGACTGCCTCAGATTCAGTATCCAAATGTTGGAAGCAGACAAAATCAGCCCAGAAATAAGGTGCTGCCTGGGAACTATGAGGAAGACCAAGTTATGAAGAGAGAAATCAGTTCTTGATAGCCTGAAGCCCTTGAAAGAAGATTTAGAATCTTTCTCAAATTTGTGCACTCTACCATAGCCCCAATCTGGGCAGAAATTCTGGAGACACAGGGTGGATTTAGGGCTTGAATCAAATTCACCCTCCATGATCACCATGGTGCCCTGAGGCTTCTGCATGCAGGACATCTCCTCCAGGTTGTTCATGGATCTGTCTGAGAGTCATTAGGCAGGGAATGCTCACCTCTGCCTCGAAATTTCAGAAAGTCTTCCTTTTCTGCTTATTCCCCAGATGTGTCAGTCTTTGCAGGCCCTGGTGGCTCATAAACCAGTTCAAGCTCAGCATCCCCAGAGCTGTGCTTTGGAAGCTGGATCATCCTGGTGAGGTAGTCCAGCTGTGTCCCCAGGGAATATTTGTCAGTATTTGACAGTAATATTTGTCACCTATTTTCTCTGCATTTTCTTCCTTCCAAATCTGGTGACTGAGAGTGTTTGCAGAGCTTCAGAACTGTTTCCTACTGCTGTACAACCAGTGTCGGTCTGCTGCAGACTGGTGGGAGAGCTCCCTGCCTCAAAGTGCTCACAGGCTTCACCTGAGCTTGACCTATGGCCCCATGTGAACTCTCAAATTTCCCTACTAAACAGCAGAATGCGTTAGAATTGGTTAGGTGAAGACAAATAACTCCAGACCGATAGATTTTCTCTTGAAGAATTGGGCATGGAAGAAGGAGGAACGCTCGCACTGGAGACAGGCCAGCTGATGCCTTATCAGTGATGGGCTCTGCCCAGTCTCTCACCATGAGTGAGGTACCAGGCAGTCTCCGCAGGAGGCACCTGAGGAGGATTCTGCCCTGGGGACACGGACCTGTGTCCATTTAGATAACTCTGGTCAATGTTTGCAGGACTCTGAGCACACAGGTATGTATCCCCATGGGCTGGAGAGCTCAGGGCAGCAAACTGAAGCAGATCCTTGCCAGTCCATCACCAAGGGGTTTGTCCCCTGTCAAAGCTCACGGCAAACAGGGAGATTTGGCAATTTATTCCTCTGGTGTCCTGAGGTACCCGCAGCCATGCAGTCAGTGCAAAACAGGGACACCAGGGGACAAAGCTTCTGCAACTGAACTGAAATTTTCATTCCAGTCATCTTTATTCATTCCCAGTACTTTGAGGCGGTTTAAAAAGTTCAGGTGAAGGCTGAGCCTACAAGTTCTGGAAAGGCACGTTGCCATTACTCAGAAATAATACCTATCATAACAGACCAAACAAATGTGACCCTCGCTGTCTCCAGCCCTCAGCTAAGCCAGATGCCCTCTCTCATCTTTGCATTTCTCAGCTGAATCATTTAACATAGCGCAGAACTCATTCACTCTGCAGCATCAGTCCCCATTCTCCTGGCAGACACAAGGTCTTGGTCAGCTGGCCAGTGACCAACACCAGTGTTATAGCTAACAGTGGGGCTCCCTGAACAGTACCCAAAGATGGGAACAAGCTGTAGGAACAAAAATATGCATGCTAAAGGCTATAGATGCTGCAGGGATTGAGGAGGAGGTCAGAGCCATGACTTCTTCCCCTTCATCCTGGTGTTGTTCTGCCCTTTGACCTTGTAGAAATCATCTCCCTTTTTGGTGTTTGTTTTTTTTTGGTTGGAATAAGAATCTTGTACAGCATGGGAGAAAGAGGGAGATGCTCCGAATGTCCCACTGGTTCTGGGTACATTAATTCTGGGGCTGTGCCACTGTGTGTGACCTGAATGTGAGTGTGGGCTTAGATCTCAGTTTCAGAAAGTCTGAGAAATTTGGAGCACTGAAGGCTAGAGCAAGAAAAGGAGGTCTGTGGTCAGGAAGGCTCCCAAAGGAGAACAGAGTGTTCAGGACGGAGCTTCGCTTGACAATCTTAAAGAAGAATAAATTGAGTTAGTCCTGTACAGGGAATATAGAAGGACACAATACCTCGGGATAATTCTGTGAGTAAACATGGGTTGGCAGACCAAGAAGACATAGCAGAGGAAGGGTGATGCTCTTGCCTGTTTTATATGTGACCTCTCCAGGGTTGAGCTTCCCTCTGACTGTTTCTTACTGACTTTTTTCTCCCCATTAATCTGGAAGAAGTTAGGTAGCTTTAAAATCCCTCTTGTCTAGAACTCATGGAATAAAACCTTTCCTTCATTGCACTTAGAAACATACGACCCCTGGAACTTAAATTCCCCCTCTCTCTTCTGGTCCAGCAGTGTCCGTTTCCCATTTTTTTCTCAAAGATCTATGCATGAGATTTAAACTTTGTCAGCCAGCCCCCGCTCCTGTTCCACATGGCTTGTTTTTCCAGCAGTATAATTCACAGTTTCAGACACATTAAGTACCAGCTGGGCAGCTCATCTTGTTAGTAGGATTATAGCCATAATAACACTAGAACTCATAGTTATGACAAATTTACTATCCAAATTAATAACAGAAAATTAGCACCTGTCATGAACCTGACTTTTCCCAGGGCTAGCTCCTGAGCTGAGAAGTTTGGCCCTGCATTTTGTCACTGGGCTGAATTCCTCTCAGGGGCAGATGTGAAGAGCTGAGGTAAGCATCCCCTGGTGAAGGGGACAAAGTCTTAGTGTGGTCAGCAGTGGATGCTCAGGATGTGCACAGGGGAGCCCTGACCTAGTCATCCAGCTTCATGCAAGCAGAATTGACAAAATGTGGCATTTTACATGGGATTGGGGCAGCACTGGCTCCTGGGCAGCCACTGGAAAAGAATGAGGATGAAAGATGTGTGACCCAGAGGAGGAGGAGGATAAAAAGGGTTCATTCAGGTCCAAACTCAGTTGAAAGCCTCCCTCTGTGAACAGAACAGAACTGTTGCTCTGCCGCAGACAGCTTCTGTTTCTTGGAGCCTGAGCTTGTGCTTTGCAGAAAGCATCAGGACCAGCCATAGAATGCCTTGCATGGGGTAGCTCTTCCTCCTCAACTCAGTAGTCCACATGAGATTCTGGAGATATCTGTGCTAAGATGCCTCTTGGATGGTACTCCTGAAGGTGAGGATGAGGCTACCTAAGGACAGATATGTACAAACTAGCCTGGATAAAATCCTCTGCCCTAGTACTTTTATACAAACCCTTGCTTCAGCTTGGAAATAACCAAGCCTTTCCTGAGCTGCAGGCATTCAGTGCAAACCCCTCTCCTGTCTGCAGTCCCCCTTCCCAGCTGCCCTAGTGCACTCAGGGCATGGATCACATGCTGTAGTGGGCAATTACCAGCTGCAGTGTGAGGGATCATGTGCCTTGCACAGAAGTTACCATGTGACACATCCTGGGCTTGATTAGGAACAAATCAATATTCATTGAGCTAGCTGGGTTGTTATTTTTCCACTGCACCACTAATATAACAATCTGACTGGCCCGTGTGTCTCTCTTTCTGATGCGGGCGGGCACCATGGTCAATTAAAATACGCGTGTTGGAGACGCATCCTTCACCTTATGTTTTCAAGAGTACCAGAATGAATTTAGCCAGTGTGCCCCCATCTGCACAATCCCACCCATGCAGGGAGGGATGGCAATGGAGTCTGCTTTTCAAAATCCCTGCATCTCTGCAAGAACAGCAAGAATTGATCCGTATCAACTAAATCCCAGCTCTTACTTAATAATTGCTTAAGTTCAGCAGAACCTAAAGCGAAGATGGGAATTGCTAACTCACACCCATGAAAAATCTCTTTAGGAGGGTGAAACACCAGCTGGGAACTGACACAATTGTCTATGTCTCCCTTTACTTTCAGCCAAGGTACTTCATGGATGACATTAGTCTTTATTTATGCAAGCGGAGGGCGAATGTGCACTTCAGAAAGTAGCTGTAGCAATGTGGCAGGAAGGAAGCCTGTCTCATTCTTCACTTTTGAAGCTGTCCCTGGGTTGCTGAGGAGACACAAGGACCTTCTGCAGACCTCCTGATGCAGAGTCACCAAAACATATTGATTGTAGTCCTGAATGGTAGGAAATTCTACATGACATGAGTTCAGCCAGCACATAATTGTACTCACTTGCTTCTTACACCCAGGAGAAAGGAATAAGGAAGCTTTCAGAAACAAGTTGCCAGGTACCTGTGGAAGCAGAATAAAGCTACCTCTGCTTTCACTGCTGGCATTATCATAAATAACATTCTTATCCTGAATCCATTACTGAGTTGGAGAGGGACTGCTAGAACGTCAGAGGCAATCAGGATCAGCTGCAAAGGACAATGTGTTCTTTTTCTGACATGTACCTGTATAGGATTATCACTGTGTCTGGAAAAAGATGCCTGGGATCTGCTTCTTCATTCCATTCTTCATTCCATGAAAACTTCTGATAGAAACAATAAAAGCTTTTAGATTTTATAAATATTTTACCAAAGCCTCTGGGACTGTCTTAAAAAATAAATTAAATCCCTAAAACCCTCAAATTGAACATCCTGGGATTTAAAAAGAAAGCCTGAGAAAAAGGTCACTGAAGTTGCAGGCTTTGGGGGGAGAAATTTCTCTTTCCTGAAAATCTTGTTGCGTATCTGTCTTGAAGGAAAAAGTCTGTCTCAGTTGCCAAGTTTGTTCTCCATGGGAGAATCTGCACGAGCTTCCATCAGGTCAAAGACGACAAAGATTTCCATTGGAGTAGGAGCTTGTTGTTCCTACTATTGCTGAGCCCTGAGCCCTCTCTGCAAGAGTCGTGTCCTCCCTCAGCTGGTTTTGCGGGAAGACCTGGAGGGCTCTTGTGCTGGGGGGGAAGGACAGCAAAATCAGTTGGTGTGAAACCCCAATTTTTCATTGTTTTCTCACACACTCTCTCATATTTGTTGTTCTCTGCTGTTGCAACCTACACACACCAGCCTGGACTGCTTGATCAGCTCATTGAAGATACTCCCAGTTGACTCTACTAGTTGGTCTCCAGGACCTGCTGCCTACACTGGGGAGGCTGCAGGGGGGGGATTTTTCATAACTTTATGCAATCTTGCCTGCAGCTTAGCCCCCCAGACCAGAGCTAATTATGTAAAAATGGTAATTGGGACAGAGCTACAGCTGCTTTCTTAAGCTCTCAGAGAAGGAGATTTACCCAATTTGAGCTTTTTTTCACTAACTACTGCTTCTCCCCTGATTATAGAAAAGGAGTGGGTGGCAAGAGACACCATCCACAGGCAGGAGAGTTGAGAAATCTGAGGAAAGATGGAAAAATAATGATCCAACTAGCCTGACACGCTCAAAACATGGCATCTGCCTGTTCCCCCGTAGCGTGGTGCTGATGCAGGGCCAGAGCCATGCTTTCCCACACATGGACCAGGGATTGCTGGGGCAGGAATCATAGCCTCACTGGAGTACAAAGTGTCTTGACCACGAAATTTGACGGGGTCAGGATTTTAACCAGGGTGTAAAAGGTGTCTCAGCAGTAGAATGTGCAGGGCTGCTGCATTAACATATGGTGTATTCACTAGGCACATCTTCACTGCAGAGGTCAGGTCTCTTCAGGAGAAAGGTGGTGGATTTTGCTGATGGAGTTTTTTTGGTTTCACAGCTGGGGAAGGGAAGTGAGAATAATTCACAAACACTATTTTTGGGAGATAACTCCTGGTCTTGCTTATTTTTATTTGGTTTTGTTTTTTTATGGTTCTGTTACAGTATTCAAACACAGTTCCACAGAGGGAAATTCCTCTGGACATCTGCAGATAGTGAATTTTGTTATGAACAAAGTTTAATATTTTTGTTGATGTCCGGGAAGAAAATACGGAGTCCCTGCAGGTGGAGCTTGCACAGAGCACAGAAGCTCCAAGGAGCAGGAAGTAGGAAAGAGGATGCAAAAAGGCTGCATATCTCATTGAATTGCCAGGAAGCCTAGTCACAGCCTAAACCAACTAAAGAGAAGCTTTTCAGTTTTTGCACAGACTGAAGTTCACTAAAGTGTAGGGAAAGACATGAGTGGAATAAACACAATGTAATGGGAAAACCTTATGTCCATGTGGAGATGTTAAACGTTACAGTGAATTAAGGTGTAGAAACTAATTTTAGACACTCTAAATGAGACCTTCTTGGGGCAAATGCTCAGAGATCCCATCAGAAAAGAAGAAATCCTTTTTTTAATCCTGAACATTGAAAAGATGTTGTTCCAGATGCATCCATCAAAGACTGAGTCTGCAATCATTACATGTTTGTATCTGTACAGCTTTGTGGGAGTGAGAAAAACACAGGGGAAAATCCCCTTTAATTTTTATTTTTTTTTTAATTTTAAAAGGCCACGAGGAAGTAATGACATAAAAATGAGAAATCTTACGAAGAGAAAATAAAAGCAGTGGCAGAAAGGGTAGTTTTTTCAGATGCCATAAGCCTGTTTAGAGATACAGTGTCAGAAGTATGCAGTAAGGGCGTATCAGCAGCTGGAAAAAACATAAACAGTCCCACGACAGGGAGTGCCAGTTAAACAACAGGGGAAAGGGAACCACTAGAGTTACAAAGGAATTATTTAAGAGAGTAAGTCATTTCAAGAAAGGTGAAAATATAGAAGAACTCTTGTGACTTAAATGTGAAACCATAATGTTGTAAGTTGAACAAGCTTCTGAGAAACTATCTGCTGAAGAACTAAAGCTTAAAATAAAAGATTTTTTTTTTCAAATACATTATAAGGAGGCCTACCAGAAAAATTGCTAAATGGCAGTGGTTTAAAAAGAGTTCTCCAGGAAAAGAGGGGTCCCAGAAGAGAGGAAAGGTTATTTCTTTGCTTTGGTGCTTATTATGCAGAGCTTAGGGAAGTCTTTTTACAAAGGGTGAGTCTGACCAACTGTCAGAACTTAGGGAGGAGGCTTTTAAAGAAATGACAAAATGAACGGTAGGAAATGAGCAGGAACAGATGGCATTCACCCAAGAGGTTTAAAGGAATTCAGACATAATATTGCTGAACTACTCGTTGTGTTGTGCAAAGTATCACTTAATTCAATCCTGATATTACAACAATGAAAGAGAACAAATGAGGAATGAACTTTTAAAGGAAACTTGGAAGCAGCTTGAGAAATGCAGATTAATCACAGACTAGTGAAACTGGTCAAAAAGAATATTTAAATAGAAATGCTTCAAAAGTATGAGAGATCTTTGAAGGAGTTAATAGGAGCATAGTTGATAAACCCAGCTGATGTCTTTGTCTTTCCAAAAATCTGTAGTAAGGTCCCTGCACTAACAACCCTTAAGGAAACTAAGCTGTCCCAAGGGAGATGAGATGCCTCTGATGATTTACTGAGTGATCGAGAGAGATGATGAGCTTTTATGGGGAAGGGAAAATGCCAGTAGAGTTTCCCAAGGATCTTCTCACAAGGGAGTTACAAACATTTCTGTAAGGACCAGCTATCAAACTCTCAAAATCCGCTGTGGATCAACAACAGCTAAGCCTCTATGACAGTCAAATCTAAAGCTGCCTGTGAAAAGCTGAGGGAAGATCTCACATTTCTGAATGATTAGGTGATAAAATGCCAGAATAGGTTCATGGTCAATAAAGGCTGAGTCATAAATGTAGATGAAAACAGCCTTGACTATACACACATAATCACAGGGTGTGAACGAAATAGATCTGGGTAGTGGGGAAACTGCCATGAGAATGCTTGCTCAGTGCTCAGCAGTGCCAAAGCCAGCAGAGATGCTCTCAGATTTGTTAGGAAAGTGACAACCAATGCAACAAAGAACCACATAATGCCACCACCTAACTCCATGGCATGTCCCAAGCTCATGTGTTGCGTGGCTGTCCTCCTTCTACCTCAAAAGAGAAGCAGCAGAAGGGGAGAAGCTCAGAGAGGGGTGAAAAATGTGACAGCCTGTGTGGGAGAGCACAAGCATCAAGCGAGGGGGGGAGTCTCTGCTGTTGTCTGCTCTCTAATGGGTTGAAAAGGAATACAGATAGCTTCCTGATGGAGATTTTTGGCTGGGAGTAGGTAGGAAGATGTATATGTAACTTTAGTTCAAGAAATCTCTAGTCTGTGATTGCCTGGAGCAAGCATATCAGACAAGATGATCAGAACAGCCTCCCTTGGTCATCTGCCTACACATTTATGATCACACATACTCATGACTGGTGAAGCTCTGTCCATCATCTCTGTCACTAAATTTATATCATTGGAAATGTAAGTGGTGTTGATTCTTATTCCTTTTACATGGGGTTATATTAGCTTTTTTGACCCCCTTAGGCTTTCTTGAAGCAAGGCTCACTGTCGTGAAAGCAGGATCAGTACTTACCTTAATGATCAGCCCCAGAGATGTGTTCTGCAGACAGCTCTGTCTGCACCCCGTGTGCTGGAGTCCCAGTGAATACTCCTGGGGTTGAAGCTGGTGCTGGTTCTATGAAAGTTTTTCTGCAAGTAAGTCATTTTAGGGCACAGCAAGGCATGAAAGAAGTCATCCAAACACCATCCCTTTTATGAAGGAAAATAACTAGAAGCTGGATAAACAATTCATATTGTTCCTCATTAGTTCACACTAATCAGTAGAGTGTCTCAAATAAGCATTTAATTAAGAATTAATGTGGCGGCTGTTATAAAATGAAATATTAATTGGAAAAGGAAAGTTTCAGGTTTGTTTAGGTGAAAGAAATCTGCCCGCCTCACGCTTAACTTGATTATACAAGTGCTTTCCAATTCCTGAATTGTTTAATGTATACAAGTCATAAGGACCTGACATTTAACAAAGGAACACCGGCAAATTAATTCCATTCAGTGCTAAAAATGCATCTTGACATTTGGTAGTTGGTATGTTAACCAGCGCCTTCTCATCAGAATTGCATGTTTTGCTGTGTGCTAATTAACTGCCCTGTTATCCCATTTCAAAAGAATTAAGAAACGACTGGGATTTAATGTATTACTAATAAGTGGACTGACGCTGGCTGCAAGGCATGGGCTTGGTTCCAAGCTGAGGGCAGGACTGTCTGTCCTCCTCACAGGGCAGAGAGAGCTGCTGTCCCCTGGGGACCTGGAGGAAGGTATCTCCACTGCCAACGAGGGCGCTTACACCTCTCTCTGACTTCTCCCCACCAGTTATGACCCAAGGGCTCACAAGAACTTCAGCTTGAGGAACTGAATGGGGTTTACCCAAGCTGGAGCAGAGCTAGATGATTCAGCAGACGGGTGTCCCTCTGACGCTCCAGGCACCATGAGATTGGCTGAAGCTGAGCCATGCTCGGTGACGAACGCAGTTTATCTACAAGTTGGAAGTTTCAGGGACTGAAACTTTTACACATTGATGCCAACTGAGTTTGCCAAGTGCTCTCAGTCAAGAAGGTAGGAAAAGAATTTTTTGAACATGTCGAAACACGTCATTTTCACATTTTCTAGAAGGAAAAGAGAAAACGCTTCATTTTGATACCCCCGTGTGACAGTGTTCAGACTTCTTTTTTTCTCAATGACAGATTCTTTCTTGTTTAAAATTGACCAAAATTTTCACTGTTAGCGAACCCTTTTATTTTACAGAACCTGAACACAAAAGACAAAAGATTCTCTTTGTGTTTGAATGAAAGAGTTTGGGTGAAATCAGAACAATATTTCAGCGCTTTTCCTTTGCCAGTAGCCCTTGAATTCTTCCATTTTGCATCATCAGAAACAGTTTCTCTCCCCTGTCCCTCCTCTCCATTAGCACTTCCCAATGTCATCTCAGCATCAGGAGGCAGGGAAAACAATCCTCTTTCCCTGAGATCTGCAGGAAAAGGGGTTCCTTAGGATCACTTACAGCTAGTGGGTTTGGAGGAGAAGGACACCAGGGATGTCCCTTTCCTACAGCCTTTGAGCTGTTGAGCTAATGGCTCTGTGCAAGAGGCAAACGACAACACCTTTGCTGTGGGCTAAGCATGTTGTACCTGAGAAGTAGCTGCAGGCAGCCAGGGGGAGAGGGTGTTAATCACTGTCAAAAAATTAAAAATGAAAATAAAAATAAAATAGAGCTGTAAAGCCCTCTAACAGTCTTTCAATTTTTATCCCTTTTCTCCTCTGGGTATGTCCCCAACCCTTGCAGTTCCATCTCCCCTGGCTTTATCCTGACTTTCCAGATGTCACTTTCGTTGTCTTTTTCTTGTTTGTCTCTGGGATTCTTGGTTTTACAGAAATAATAGTCCAACGTCATCAACAGGGTTGTCTCAACCTGTTAAAGCATGGCCTGACCTCTCTGATGCTGGGTTGAACAGAGCTGATGTTGGAACCATGAAGGACTGAGACACTCACCTATAACAGCAGTCCATGATGGAGAATCCCTGACCTCCAGGAAGGAAGTGCTTTGACCAGTGCTGCATAAGGTTCTCAGCCTCGATCTACAGACTTGCAATGCTCTGCAGACCAGACAGCCAGCCAAAGACCTCAAAAAACCCCAAACAAACAAACAAACAAAAAAAACAAAAACCAAACCACCCACCAAAAATGTTAGGGGCACAATGCAGTAAACCCAAAACTGGAAGCTGGATGGTCACATTAGTGCCCTGCTGAGCCCAAACAGGAGAATTCCACTCAATGCATTCTAGCTTGGGTTGATACCTATTGGAATGCTCTGCTCAGGTGATTTGCCCCGTTGCCCACATTATTTGTGTGTGTGTCACCACCACATGCCATGAGCTGAAGTATGAGTTCACAGCACCTACCAACTCTTCTGGCTCGATCAGGTAAGCCAAAGGTGTATTACATGTCCAAAGCTCAGTAGATTGCCACCCAAAATAAAAGAATGGTAGATGAGTGCTGAAAATGGCAGTTTATCACCCAAAGGAGAGAGTTGGCAGAAAAACTCCAACTACTGTATCCTAACCACCTACAAAAACACACTTAGCTTCTCAAAAATGTATCACTTCCATCAGAAGAGCACTACATTATCCATGGGTTTTTGCAGGGCGGCTTTGCACATTGGAGTTGAGACCACAGTGCTGCTGCTGTTCTGGAAGTTCATAACCTACTTCACCTAAAGTAATTTGTCCTTTTGCCCATCTTCTCAGATTTACTGTGGTTTAGCTTCTGGTTTGGTATCATTTCCAGCTCTTCTGCCCAACTCTCACCTTTCCCTCAAGATTTGAGTGAACGGTGAGTCCTGAGCTGTCCTTGTGCTTGTGCATGAATCCAAATCCACTGTGAATGCCAGAGGACCTGCTCTCCCATTCACCTGGTATACCAGAGCTGTGCCCACTGCTCACTGCTCCCTGGCCATGACATGGCTGAATGAAAGGGAAAAATCTCTAAGGTGCTTTCCAGATGATTGCTTTGAAGAGTTGAAAGTGGTGGGAGTGCTGCCTGTGAAGCTGTGAGCTCAGTGGTTCTGTGCTGCATGTCCTGGCTTGCGTGTGTTCTGGGAATTATGGCACACTGTTCATCAGAAAGCACAGGTATATCCGTGGGCCAAATATTAAGGGCATTCGATTCCTCCTAATTTGATTTCTTCATGGCTTTCTCCTTCAGTGGGTGAGGACCTTGCTTCCTCACAGAGTCCTGCTGCAGTCTAATGTGGCTTGGCTGACTTGGGGAGACTTTGCAGGGCTGAGCAGCCAGCAACCAGGTGACTTGTCCAGGGACAACCTCCAGCTGTGGTGCTTTCCAGCCTGTGCTCTGATATTATGTCCACCTGGACATAGTGTCCCTGTGCTTCTGCTGAGGCTGGAGATAGGGCTCAACTGCTGGATTCCAGATAAGTTTGGCAGCTGATGTCTCCTTCTTCTGTGGAAAGGACTCTTCATCCAACCCACACCACTCCAGGCACAACAACATCTCACCGAGGTGCAGCATATGGGAGCAGAGCAGGAGGTCTTCACACAACTTGGTTCACAAAGCCATCATGTTCAACATTAAGGCTGCAGGACAGGTTTGCCCTCTAGCCTTTCACAAGGGGCATCCCCAAATGACCCACTTAGCAGGCAATAGGATTTAGGACCATTTTTTGGACCCAATATCTCTTGGACTGCTTGGGATCCAACCAGCCTCAAACAACAGTGAACAAGAAAGGATTTGAGGAAGAGACATGGAAGGGAGATGAATGGGGTATTGTCACTCACCCCTCACCTCCCTCATCTCATTGCACAGGGAAGAAGTCATGCAACAAAGCTGGAGTGCAGTGGTACAGCAGGAGCTGGAGTTGCACCCAAAGCAAGGGTCTGACCTCCTATCCAGAGACCGGAACCTGCTAGCTTAGGCCAGTTCCAGTGACATTTTGTGTGACATTTCTGTGCCAAAAGCGTAGGAAAATATCGCTGAAAGATGTTTTATGGCGAGGGTGGATCCACAGGAAAGGTGTCACACAACAAGAAATGGTCCAAGTCTTTATGTTTCCCATGCAGGAGGAAGCTCAAAATGTAAAGGAACCGCAGCATCTTGTCCACTTGTCCCCTGGAGCCACAACATCTTGTCCCCTGGCACGGCAGGGACCTGCAGTGCCTGCCTTTGGCACCCTGGGAGGGCACAGGTAACAGCTTCCAAAAGAGACCACAGGAAAGCACAAGTGCTAGAAAAGCTGTCTTCTCTAGGGAGGAGGTAATCCAAGTGGGACCTCTCCTCCAGTAGGAGTTAATATTGAAACAGAGGTGTTCACTCAAACGACTGGCAAAAATCCATGCGCTTTTACCACAGAAAATACAAAAAGCCACCCACCTTTTCTCTCTCTCTCTCACTTGCCTCTATGGTAGACCTGCAACTTCAAGAACAAATTGCTCCTCCTCTCTTTTTGCCTCAGCCTGCCAACAGCATGAGGGAAGCCAGACCATCACCTTGCTGCCTCCCACATACCCGGTCAATCTTTTATAGGATACAAAAGCCAATCACTAGCTCCCATCTTCAGTTTTGTGATGCTGTCTGTAAGCATAGATCCTGTCTTGATGCCTTTTTATCTTATGTTCATGAAAACATTTTCCCCAGAGAAAATGCCAATGCCTCACCCATAGGCAAAGACTTTTCAGGGGCAAAGGTTGTGCATGCCCAAAATATTAGCCCTTGAGGGACACACAGCATGTCAGCCATGACAATATATGCACAGTTGCAGCCAAGAAAATGTAAGAAAATAGTGTTTCATAGAAGTTGCAATCACCTTTGGGTCTTTGCAACTTTTAACATGGCTGTACTAGTTAGCATCATGGGCACACTGAAGCCAGCCCTGTATGTCATGGACTTATCTGAAGATGAAACCAGAGGATATTGAAGGCAGGCAGAGTGGGGATGGGAGTTCTGTAATTGCATGTTGGCTTTGCCATGCTTGGAGCTGTGGGAAACACAGGGAGAGCCACTGTGTCATAGACAGGGCGGATGAAGGCTGGGAGAAAGCAGCATCCATGAGCAGCTGGGTTTGCCTATTTGCTGTTTGTTTGCTGTAGCGTGCAGTGGATTCCCAGATCACTCGGTATCATTCTTGTCCCGGGTGACTTTCACCCAGAATAAATTGCTGCTTGACACGACAGTCATTTGACAAAAGAGGTTTCCTTTCATTCACAGTGATAGAGTGAAATCATTGTTCAGCTTTAAAGTTACTCATTCACAGAATATCAGGGATTGGAAGGGACCATGAAAGATAATCTAGTCCATTCTCACTCATGTCTTGCTCTTTCTCAGCAAAGGGACTCTCATTGCCCATCTTCTGTCCTTTCTCATTCCCTTTCAATGTCATTGAGATCCCTCTTGGAGTTGACATCCCTGCTGTTTTCCCAATGAGACATCAACTTCTTCCTCTCCACCAAGGATGTTAATGCTCTCTCTGATGCTTCCTCTTATGTCTAATTTGACCAAAAAGCATTGTTATGGATAAGTTACATCTTGAATTTCAATGCTGACAGTCAAAGGATCATACAATCTCAGCCTACCAGTGTTGTGCAGAGCAATCTGAAAATAGCCCAAGAAACTTTCCTGAACCCTAGAGGACCCATGATTTTTAATAGTGTACATTAAATAACCTTTGCAATGCCAGAGACTTCAGGAGTTATGGTCTCTATATAACAGCCATCTTAGGGCACAGTATTTTCCATGGAATTTGTGGAAATAACTTTATGTTGTATTTGACTGCAGCTATTATATACATGTAGCTTTATGATAAGATGTCAGGCATTCAATGAGCTAGAGAAGTACCCTGGAAACCACTTCACCTCCTGGGAGCTTCCCCCAAGCATCTTGCCTCGTGATTTGCATTGTCCTACTGATATTTCCAAACCATCTTAAAATAGCTCTTACCACGTCTCGTCTTAGGTGAGTGGGAGCAGTTGATCAGGGTTAAAGATTCCTTTATCATAAAATTATGTCCAGATTGGAACTTTAGCAGCAGCATATTCAGGTAACAATGGTTCTGCTCCTGACCCACACATCTGCACACAGTTCCACCTGCAAACCTCCAAGCCCATTTGTTTGCAGTAAGTCTCAGAGAAATGTCATTGTCCGTAGAGTGGTTCAACTCATCCATTTCTGAAGAAGTCTTCTTGAAAATGACGTTTCATACTCACAATCCTGATCCATTTACACATTTATCCTGCATTTTCTGAGCAAAGAATTACCAACGTTTGTGCTTGTACCTGGTAATGCATGCAAAGTGCTAAAGCTTAGGTAAAGCTCTTAAACTCAGGGCTACATTAAGCTAACTCTTCACACATTTGTTGTGGACCCAAAGTGCATGTGCCAATGGTTCCTCTGGTTCAGCTGATATGGAGTAAATTGCTTGAAGCTGTGCAGCCAGGTAATTTATTTGAATATTTTTGCTCTGAAGATCTGACTGGACCATGGGAAGGTTTCCTTCGGAAATATCCCGAGGAACTGCAGGCAAGACAGGTTGAGTGGATCCTTGCTCCGTGTCAAATTGCATCCCCTGTCAGGGCAATAATTTGTGGTGGGAACAAAACCCTTTCCAGACTGCTTGTTGTAGAAAGTAATTCCTGTGTGAAGGGCTGGCCTAAATTCCAGTGGACACTGGTGTTATTTAAAGTCTCTGCCCTTGTGCTGATTCTCTCCTTGGGATGAAGAGTCACCTCTAATGATTCAAGTCAGTATGGCCAATTTCCACACTCTGGACACTGGGATTAAGTGAGCAGTTAAGGAAAGTAGCCCTTCAGCAGATGCCCTTTCTGGTGGAAGAACTCCATTTCTGTGTTCTAATGACTCAGTCTGGCTGGGGACTAACAGGGACTAACAACCTGTCTGGACCAGAATTTTTGCCTGGAGAAAGGAGCCACCACTTTTACCAGTTCCCTTCCTGGCTGTGGATCAATTTAAACCACTTTGTCTATCACCTGAGGAGCCCATTATCTAGTTGCAGTGCCCACCTCTGCTGTCCTGACCACCAACAAAGGCTCTTCCACTTGTGCTATCACTCTCTTCCCAGAGGAACTACCATTACTACCACTGCTCCCTAGCTCTGACCCTGGGACCTAGACTTCATGACTTTCCAGGAGATTTTCCCCATTCTGCGTCCCCTGCAGTAACAATCTGGCAGGTGGCAATATTGGGAACTGTGGAGCTGAAATGACACCAGTGGAGGTCTTACCCTTCCAGGCAGAAGCTGCTTTTCATGAGCTGGAAGTTTCTTCAGCCCCGAAAGCTGCGTGGCAGAGGATGTGTCTTGGCTAAACTTCTGGGAAATCAGTTTCTGAAATATTTGCGGGAAAACGGATACATTAATAAATTTTCTTTGAGGTTTCCATTTCCCGTGAAGGAAAGAGATGATTTTGATCATGAATATTAATAATTAGAGGGCAGGGGATTAAGTGAAAGTCTGAGGCTGCCTGCTGGAGCCTGAAGCCTGTATCCCAGTTCAGGCAGGGAGAACTGGATTTCCCCATCCTCTACCACATCACCAACAAAGAGGGGGGGAATTTGATTCCGGATGCCCACACAGCTCCTTCAAGCTTTGCCATCTACAACAACATGAATTAACATTGCTGGAAACGGAACTGGAGGGGGACTTACTTTATTACTTCATTAGTGATAAAGCAAGAGTTATTTTGCTTGTCATCCCCCACCCTCCCCAAGCCACCCCATCCAGCTTTCACCAATACTGCTGGAAAAGTCCTTTCCCTGGAGCATCCCCAATATGCCAGGAGTTCATTAAAATTAACGTCAGCTTGTTAAAATTAACATCAATGGTGAGAGGACTGCCTGAGTCAAGTTTTATAAGCCCATTGTGCAAGTGACCTGGGCCTTCAGGATTAGATGTATTACCTTTATCTGCTGCTGTTCAACATCATCCTTAGCTGCCATGGGACAGAGCAGCTCAGACGCTATGCAATGTGGCAGTCTCTTCCATCATCTCGCCAAACACAGCACTAATTTCATACTTTTGCTTGTTTTACTCCATCACTGCTGATTTCATCACTGCTGTCTGCTAAGGGATTTGGTTGATTGCCAGGCATGCTTCTGGCCCTGACATATTTTTTAATCTTTCTTGGGTTTTTGTTAGCCTGGTAGATACTGCTGTCTTATCTATCTATCTTTTCTGTAGTCAAACTCCTAATATTTATTAATTGTTGTTAACTTCAGCTCCCTTCTTCCTATTTGATAGTGAAGTATTGATAATAATAGTAATATCGCTATGATTATTAGTGTTACACTTTGCTTTTTATCCCCCAGCCTTACTAAAAGGGTTTGGCAGAGTATAGGCTAGTATGCAGGGCTTCATCCTGTGACTCATAATGCACATTTAAACAAAAGGTAGTGGCTGAAGTGTTCAAATTTTCTAACTTTCAAATGTCAGAGAATATTTTGAAGTAGTGTCAAACCTTACTTCAGCTGCTCTAAGTGACTGAGGGCTCCCTGAGGACTTAATTCTGCCTTAGCTGATGTTTTACTTGGGAACATCATTTTCCTGTCTTTTTTTGTTTGTTTGTTTGTTATTTTGTTTTTTGGTGGTAGTGGATTTTTCCCCAAAGAAACCTAAAATTTACAGAATTATTATTTTCTTTGCTCCTGGTAGCATTTTGCAATGTTAAATTTCTTGGAGAAGTGGAAACAAACAAACAAAAGCTTGTCTAAATAATGAAGGAGAATGATATTAGCCTACATAGAGAGTAACCAGCCTACTCAGGGATAAAACAACTGTCCTAGTTTAAGTGTAAACATCAGGGAAAAAAATTAAAACTGCTGGAAACCAGGGCTTTTACGTATGCATAGACAGTGGTAAGCAGGACAGAAGCAGATCTGGGAAATGAAACAAGAGCCAGTTAATTTTTGGGTGGGTGCAGGGGACAAGGAGGGCTTCAGCCTGGACCTGGGGCTGCAATGCTTGGGGACGTCCCCACTCACCCTGGTGTCCTGTTTATCCCATTCCCCTTGCCCCAGCAGGAACACTTGTCCCAAGAAGCCAGTGGCAGCTGGCCTGGATAAGTGCTGGGACACAGATTTGGGAAGAATTTGCCATTTTCTTGGCAGCAGGTCAGCTTTGCCAGATTTCTGTGTGCTTATTCTTAAAGGCATCATTACCAGCAGGATCCTCAGTAAAGTGCAGAGGATGCAAAACACCTCCCAGCTCCCCAGGGCCAATGGGATGATGATGGAAATCGCTATGATCTTGGAAATTAACACTCCAGTCTTCCAAACCCTTCAAGAGACCCCAAATCTCAATGACAATGGACTTAGGAAGTCCCAGCCCCGTTATCCATAGGCAGATCATTTTGCAAGCTTCTGAGCCAGAGCTTGTGGTTTCCATAGCAAGATTACTTCAGTCACAGCATTCGTAAGGAAAGATGAAACTGCTACAAACAGCAGCTACATCTGTCTCCATGCCCCAAAATGTCACACCTGCTGTGCCTGTTTACCATCAAACTCCCAGACAATGCCCTTCTCCGAGAAGGATCCCTCTCAAAAGGATATACGTGGCTGAGGAAGCTGGAGTGCATGCTCATAATAGTTTTTTCTGGCCATTTTTTGCCTTCCCATCACCAGTTTCTCAAACAACCTTGCACACACACAATTTTATGACAGAGCTCTACCATGAAGACTCTTTGATACATATTCATAGCAGATTCTTGGCTTATCTCTGAGCAACATTCACACATGCTGCTTACTCGAGCTGTTGTTTTTTTTAAATGCTTAACATATAAAAGTTTAATCACAAAGTTGCTTAATGTTTGTTGCTTAATGTTTGTTTCTTATGAAAAGCATTATTATTGCTGAACAAAATTCTCTAGAGTTTTTTTTTCTGTATATATGGTGCTGTTTGATACATGCTGAATTTAGATCAAGTGTACTGAGAGGCAGCACTGCTGGGGCCTGGCTCATCAGGGCTTCCCAAGGTCAAATAGTAGGTGCAAAGCTCTTGATGGGACAACAACGTGGCATGAGCCAGAGGAACTCTACACACCTTCTGTCAGCATATTGAGAAATATTTCCTTCTGAATGATAAATACTAGAATGAGGGGCTAAATAAAGCTTTTCTGTAGCCAGAGTAGGGGTTAAGTACTCTTCTGGAGCCCAAAGAAGAGATCATCCAAGGACTAAGCCCTTGTGTAGCTGGGGAGGGGTAGATAACAGCAGAAGGAGCCTGTCTGCTGGGAGGCAGTTTCTGATGAGGCTCTGACGGGGGCTGGTGTGGGTTGAGGCAGTGCAGGGCTGCTCAGTGCACTGGGCAGAAGGGAATATTTGCCTTCACAACTATTCGCCAAGAAAAAAAAACCAACAAGCAGGCTGTTCCATATGCAGACCTTTTCTTGTATTTCCAGAGAAATACAGCAGCCTGGTGGCTGCTGCTAGAACTGCTGTGGTGGCCTGAGGGTAGGTGTACGCAGCAGGAGAAGGAGGAGGACAGGAGCAGGTAGCACCAGAGATGGAGTCACTGCAAGGGATACTGCAGCCTCTGGGGCCTGAGAAACACAGGAGAGAGACATATCCTTGGCCTCCTTAATGTGGATAGGGGATTTATGGCTACAATGCAGGAAAGCCAGATTATAGAAGGTGTCTAGCAACCCTCTGAAGGGCTCCCAGTGCTGCTGGGTGGGGCTAGCTCTTGTGTGGCTGCATCCTCTGTGGATGCTTAAAATAATCTTGCACCTTTAGAGGGAGGGATGGTTGCTGTGGATTGCTGACATGAGCAAACAGGCTTTCACCTCATCTTAGCCAGCAGTGACACGATTAGAGGGAGAAAAAACTCAGCCAGGCCTATCAGAATACTCCACAGAGGAAACAAAGGCAGGAGAAAATGACTCATCCTACAGCAGCTGGGATGCCGTGGGCTCCAGAACGAAATCACCCAATTGTGGGTCAAAGAAAAACAGAGTGTAGTGAAGGGAGAAAGTCTCTTGCCACAGCACTAACATGCCCACACTTCTGCCTAAAGCAATGCTGAGATAGAGAGGCAACAGAGCACTCTGGGGCTTGCTATAAAGAGCTCCAGTTGCATAGGTGGTTATAGTGCCCTTCGAGGGGTCTAGCTAAACTTTTCCATTTACCCGTAGAAGTGCTGCCCCCATAGGTAGGGAGAAGAACATATGACCTATAGGGAGAGATTGAGGTAGCTGAGATGGTTTAGTCTGACAAAAAGCAGAAGGTAAAGGGAGAGGTCTGACAGCAACCTTTGCTTGAAAAGGAGTTATAAGAATGATGCAGCCAATTTATTTGGAAACAGATCAAGGGATAATGGCCACATATTGCAACCTAGAAGGTTCTGTTTGGACATTAGGATGATGATGAAGTCCTGGGACAGGTAACCAGAGCGGTTGGAGAACTGTCCTTTGACAGCTGAATTTTCCTCAGTTTAACTAGATGCAGAAGCAGTGATCAGATCCAGTCTTGGTGATAGACCTGCTATGACCTCCAGGAGTCTCTTCCAGTACAGTCTTCCAAGNGTCTAGCTGAACTTTTCCATTTACCCGTAGAAGCGCTGCCCCCACTTCCAGTGAGACTGAAGTCTCTTCCAGTACAGTCTTCCAAGACAAAGTGATCCCAGAGTTGTTCCCAAGGGTCAGAGGTTTGTTGTCAGGAAAGGCAGTCCAGAGGAGACAAAACGTCATCAGGAGCATGATACACATTTCACCTCTCCCCCGACTCCAACATTAATTTCTGAAGTCAGCAGCTGCTTCTCCATTTGCCTGGCTGCCTGGATGAGGAGGGTTGGTGATCGCATGGGGGTGTTCTCAGCAGTGCTACCCTGGGAGAAAAGGACAAACATCCTGTGGAGCAATCTCTGTTTTGGTGCTCCACCAACCCAATGCGCTCCCATGTGCCTAAACAGCCCACAGGCTGCCCTGCTGCACCACAAACATATTGTCTGATGGGTACTCGCATTCTGGTTTCTTCTCCCACTTTGTTCCCACCATGTACACACTGGAAGTGTCTCTACCCCACTCCTATAAGGGACTGGGCAATTGCTATTCTCCAGGGACCCCATCTATCCCATGCTTGCAGCAGCCAGCCCATGGCACCCAGCCCTTTCTTGTTGGTCACCCAGCCACTGCCTTCAAAAGGGATATGACACGCAGGCATAAAAAAAACAGAGTAAAACAGTCATATTACAAACATGCTCTGAAACCTTCAGAAAGCGGGTGAAAGACCAAGTTTTAACAATAAAACCGGAGATATAAATAATTAGGCAACTCTCTAGTGGTACCTTGATATCTTGTTGGGTGGTGCTACATTGCTCTTTACTGCAGAATCCAGAGTGGGACCTCACAGTCTGTTCAGCTGCCTGATCCCAGCATCTCTGCTGTGGAACAGCTTTAATGAAAATGCCCTTTCAAAGTGAATGTGCAAATTGAACCAAGTTTCTGAGAGGAGCCGGGTCAAAGGTACAGCTCCACAGCATGAGATGCACCGCGTAATTCCTGTCAAGTCATTGCCCTCCTCCTCCCCATCTGCTTCCCCACTCCCTCTGCCTCTGTCCTCTCACACCCTGTCTTCTCACAGAGCCCTCGGCACACCCCAGCCTTCTCCCCCCCCTCCAGGGCTCCTGTGTGCAATGCTCATTTGATTACTATGTATGTGACCCGTCATGTCCTCAAGCTATTTGTGTGCTTTGGCTGAAGGGTAGGCTCAGGAGGGAGTTTCTGCCAAGCATCTGCGACCTTTTTTTGGTGGCCTGAGCCTTAAGACATTAAGGCAAAGCGTCCTTTGCTAATGAGTTGGTCCTGGGCTGGAAGGACAAGTCATCTCTACTCCTCCTGCCTCCCCCTCCCTCAGCCCCCAGCCAGCAGCGGCTGGAGTAGTGCTGAGTTGCTGGGTGTTATCACGGTGCTGCAAGCCAGGGCTGGTGCAGATCCTCGACCAGGTTGCTCTATAGAGACGTGATACAGTGCACAGGGTTGGCAAAGGCAAGAAGCCTCAGCACTTGGAAGGCTGGATTTTTTCCTTCTTCTTTCTGATGATAACTACTGACTCTCAGCCCTTCCACAATAGAGTGGCTGGGTCATCAAGGCACCTTCATGTCACTGTGAGGCTCAGGAAGCAGGAGAACAGGGTTGACCGCAGGGATTCACTGTGTGGAAGGGCTCAAATGCCTCATCTTCCTTGTGACTCTTCTTCAGGATTTTCCCCTGATGTAAATAACCTCAGCCCTTCCAGAAGGGAAGACAAGCAATAGGGGCCTTTCAGGATGCTGAAAGTCATTTGTGAAGTAGGATGAAGTAGGATGCGCTTTGTGGCTTCCCAATCATTTTGTGTTGTAGTGCTGTGTGTCCAAGTAAATCTCCCAGGCCAGCACTGTGGGCATATTTGCTGATGTCCCTTTCAGAGCTGAAGTAAACAATATCCATCCAGCCACCAAACCCCCAAAGACTTCCCAAATTAAGAAATCAGGTAGCTCACTCCCAAATTGTAGCAACTGTCAGGCAAGAGCCCTGTAATGACTGCACCATGATGCCAAAGTCATGGAGGGCAAAAACTACCCAGACTGTGACACTGAGAGGATCTGAGTGTAATGCACATCATCGTTTCTTATCAACACACAGTGCCATGATATACCCCTGTTTGCTAGGACATTGTTTTCCAGCCACCCTTAAAAGTATGTGGCACCTCCAGAGACCAGGATGTGTTATAGACAAGAAGGGCAGTCATTCCTTTGTTTTCCCTCCCAAAATAAGTGTCTGACCCACATAAGCTGTTCAGCCCAAGGAGTTAGGAGGAACAGATGGGACCCATGTAGTAACATTGGTCTCAAGAGGAAGGGGGCACTTTGTCATGAGTCTGCGGAAGGAGCAGCTACATCCCAGAGGGGTGTGAGCATTGTATGGCCCTTCTGGAAACAACAACTCAGCCTGCCACCCTGAGGAGCAATCTGGCTGCTGCTCATGGTAGACCCCCATGTAATCTCCATGCAGACCCCAAGAAAAGCTGTGACCAGAAAACTCAGTGAAGAGGAACCTGCAGCACTTTTCCTTGCAGAGGCGGAAAGGGACCATATTCAAATATCTTTTCCAGATGCTGGGAGCCAAGTATACCTCCTTCCTCCTCCTCGCTGTCAACACCTAGGAAATGTCTTGATTTCAGGCATTGCTAGGATGCCTTTTTTATCTTGACTCTCTCTTCCAAGTTGATCCCTCTTAAATGGCTAGGTTTTCTTGGATTCTGCAGTACCGAAGACAAAAATCGGGGCCCCTGGAAACTAGGGTGCACGGTTGACTAAATTGCCATGATGGATCCACCATGGTACAAGGGTTGCACAGTGCTCTGGCAGAGATGTGCAGAAAACAGCACATACTGTGGTACTACTGGGACCCCAACTACAGTTCTCTATACTGGTGAATGTGTCGTTAAGGTGCCCAGTCCTCTGCCCCAGCAGTAGTACCTGGTGTCTTTAATCCTTCAGCCATGGTCAAGTTTTTCTTTAGGAGACATCTGCCCAGATAATGGAAGACTTTCATGGGTGACTGTGAACTTGCTCCCTGGAGATCACCTGCTAAGTAAAAGGTGCTCTGGGAACCAGAACTTGACGTCTGAAGATGGCTTGACCAAATTCTCCTAGTCAAGCTCCTGATACAGATCTGCAATATAAACCTTTTTTTCCTGTACAAAACCCCAACAACCTGGCCTTGAAGTTCTTGCTCCTGAGCCAATACCTTGGAGGCAGTGTAGGGTGGAAATACAGTTGGGTGCCCTCAACTGGGTGGAAATACCCTTTCTGCCTCCTCCCAGCCATTTTTTGCACTATGGTTTGCTTCTGCTGCTGGGTGAATCCATTTTATTAACAGCTTTTCATAAAGCCTGGCAGCATTTGAAAGACTGCAATGTTTGCCTCTGAATATCAATAAGCAGATGCCTTTCCAGCCTAGGGAAGATTTGAAGAAAGAAAGAATGGAGCTCTGAGGATCAGTGATCAATGCCAGCCCCACGGGGAGCCTGAGTTTAGGAGATTTATTATTGAAATATTAACTGAATTCCCACCCAGAGTGGGCTGAGAGGGAGCTCTGAGCTGCTACACGAAGCTGCACGGCAGCCGGGAGGGCTGCAAAGCGCTGGATCCCGTCATGACGTGCAGTTCAGCGCCGGCAGCATCCCTGGGGCATCTCCTCCCACCCACCCCCTGGTGCCAGCACCCGTGGCCAGCTAGGCCTGCCATGCATAGAAAGAGTTCTCTTCTCACCCAGCATTTTCTCCAGGTGAACAGTTGGCAGAACTGGAGAGGAAATGCAATGGAAAGGAAGAGAGGGCCAGGAGCATGAATCTAGGCAATGGCCAGATTGGTTTTAGGCTCCTGATGCTTGACCTGCTTCCAAGAGCCTAGCTGGATGCAATGGGGTGGGCAGGAGTTGTGTACTGAATGTTTTTTTGACAAGGTGTGTTTGTTTTGTAGAAGGATCATTTCTTTTTTTTTTTTTTTTTTTCCAGGAACACATTGTTTTCAATGAAATCTTCATGGGAAAACAGTTTCTCTGGTCCAGGAGCAAACTTTCATTAAGTGAGTGACAGAATCACAGCAACATGTTGCCCAGTGCTTGGAGCATTGACCTAGGACTCAAGGCACCTAAATTCTAAACTTCCAGAAGAGACCAGAG
Organism: Jacana jacana; assembly: GCA_013400555.1. Taxonomy (NCBI): domain Eukaryota; kingdom Metazoa; phylum Chordata; class Aves; order Charadriiformes; family Jacanidae; genus Jacana; species Jacana jacana. Next base: position 98,795 of record VZTM01011702.1, read on the forward strand.
CATAAAACACCCACTACACAGCAAATCCCCTCCACAAGATACTTGCTTTTTTTGGTTGACTCCTCAGCACATTGCTTTTGACTTGAGATCCCATCCCAGACCTTGGCAGTCTTCCCAGTACAAGTTTAATGGAGACTTTCCAGCAAGACATTTTACTTTTGACAAAAACAAACAAACAAGGCTGGCAAAAAAATATTTTATTTAGCAAATTCCCTGATCAGCCTGCTGACTGACTCCATCCCATCCAAAATCTGCTCCTGTTCCTGCAAATAAAGCTTGCAGACACCCTCCTTTGGCTAGCTACTGAGATGCTTGTGCCTCTACTTCCAAATGGATAGAGCTATAGCAATTAGGCATCTGGTTCTTCTGAGCTGCTGGTAGCCCTGGGCTCCTTGGGGCAGGGATGCCCTGCTAAGCCTCTCTGCACAGGAATGATTTGAGCTTACTCCTGGAACCTAGCTAAGAGGGGAAACAACTTGGTGGTGATGGAGAAGGTCCTCTCAGGAGCAACTCTATGCCTGGGGGGACATCCTGAGGAACAGAAAACAGGCCGAGGCTATCCTTGCTCACCTCCCTCTGGATGCTCCCTGATATGCAGGTGCTGCTGTCCTGCTCTGAAGGGAAGGGAGGAAGGAAGCACCGATGACAAAAGCAGCACTACCACAGTGGGATGAGTCCTTGGGGAACCAGAGACTACCAGCTGCAGGTACCAGGCTGGTCCTTAGTGTCACAAATGGATCTGCAGGGCTGCTGCAGGTCACGTCAGCTCAAACCTGTACCTGTTCCCTCTATGCCAGGGAGAGAGACTCATAGGACAAGTGCTTGTGCCAGCTGTCTTTCTGTCTCCTGAAATGATCCCAGTGTCCCGCTTAGAGCAGCTCCAAGGCTGCTGGAACAGGACACTGGTATGGCACCACAGGGATGTGATGCTTCTTGCTTAACCTGTGTTACTAACACCACACCACAGAAGGCTAAGAAACCTGATGCCTCCTCCTTTCCAACTATTTATTATCTTTTTGCATTTTCCTCATGTCAGCCAGTGGAAATCAAAGCAGTCGGGTTTGTTCTTGCTGGAAGCTGCTTCCTCTTTCAGTCCCTTCAAGCTCCAAATTGTGGTTTCATCTGCAGCTGGAAAGATTTACTCCTTCATGGGAAGCTCCCTACACTGGAAATTTTCCTGAACATGGTGGATCCTTCTCCTGACATCCAAGGAGGAAAAACAATGGTACTGAGTTGGAAAGGGTAAAGTCCCAAATTACTGTAATATAAAATTGCAAAACACCTCAGGGAGGATCAAGAAACGGAGGAGAAGGTAGACATGGAAATACCTAGAGAGCTACATGGGGAACATAAATAGAAAAGTAAGTAGCAAATACAGAGAGAAAAATACCTCAAACTGCTTTGGGGCTAGAACATGAGCAGGACTGTGGGACACACTTTATTTTGCAATGCTCAGTGATGGACATGTCTTCTGTGCTTCCTGCTGTGTTCAGCACCTGGTGGAAGAGCCTTAGCACTTCTTTTGGCCACTTTCTGCTGCTGCTGGGTAACCCAAGGTGACAGTACAGCTCATGGAAACATTTGGACGGTCACTGTTGTGAGGAACCAGACCACCCATTCCTTAAACAGGCTCATGCTAATCTATTTTCCCACCAGCACCAAAAATGGGGGATCTGCTAGTAGAGTTCAGCAGAGTTTTTAACTATATTTGAATAAGAAGAGACAGTGGCAGTGTCCTGCTTTCTCTTCCCTCCCCAGGTCAGTCCTGCTCCTCATCCAGAGCATGCACAGCTCCAAAATGCTGCCTGCTCCAGCGGGGTCTGCTCCCTGACCAACAAAGCGGCCAGACCAGTGCCTTGTACAGTCAGGTGAGGCACCTCCCTGCACAACATGCACTTCCCTGCAAAACAAACCATCCCAGTTTTTGGAATGGCTGAAGCGTCCCTGGCTGCTGAGTTGCTGTGCTCTCCCTGTTCCTAATAACAGCCAGTGTGAAGAAACATCAAAGGGGACTTTCCAGTCTGCACTTCCTAAAACAGCACTAGGCAACAGCAGATGGGAGCTGGCATTATTAAATATGTATAACCTCGCAGATCACAAGGTAGCACTTAGCTATCCTCTAATTAAAAGGCAGCTGCTTCCTAATACAGTGGAAAAAACCTGCCAGAAGACACTAAATTTCCCCTGCATGATGGCTAATTGATGAGGAATCTCATAGCTCTTTCCTGCCCAGTTCAGAGATGCCAATGGGACCATTCAGCCTTCTGCAGGCTCCTTCTGGAGAGCTGAGGGTCTTTACTCGAGAGACCTTCCAACCAGGCAGACAACTGGGATCTCACTTGATTCTCTTTTGGACAACCATGCCAGTGACAGAGCTGCTTCCTGCATAAAAGACCTGAAATGGATAAAAGAAGCATTGTTGTCATGAATCAGCCCCGCTAGCGATGAGCTCTGGCTTCCCACTGGTTATTTTCATTAATTAATTACATTTGTATTCATGGAACATGTAAGCATCCCAGTCATGGTCCAAGATCCCACTATGCTGGGGTCTGAACAAATAAAGAAAACAAGGCAGTTGCCTCTCCAAAGAGCTTCAGGTATGGAAAAAAGAGACGAGATGATGGCAGCCAGTGATCCAGAGGGTGCAGCAAGATTGTTTCTGCCTGGACAGGGTTGCAGTCTCAACAGATTTTTGGGCACCGCTGTGGTCCTGCATGTCAGTGTGATGGCAAAGGTGCCTTTTGCATCATTCCCATGCATCTGGGATACAGAAAGCCCAAGTGGATCCTCAAAGTGAGTTTCCTCTAGAGGACGTGTTCTGATCCATTGACTGAGCTGGGAGAGAAAGGGCTTGTCCCCCAGGCTCAGCACCCTCTTCTTCCTCAGTGCAGAAAGCAAGCAATGAAGAAGGCATTGGACTGACTTTTAGGATCTTGGCACCTTACTGCTGACCAGAGCCCAGGGGTGTGACCCTGAGCACCCCACTGATGAACCTTCCAGAGGACAGAGCAGCTTTAGCATCCTTTGGGAGGGAACGGCATCCAGGTTCTCATGCTCAGCACTATCCTCTGTGGTGTTGTGGGATCAAAGAGACACTGACTCACAGTCAGCAAGATGCAGATTGCATGCTAAGTGGCTGCATACAGCTCCCAAATGAAGCTTCTTCTTAACAAGAACGGAGTCATTAGGGATGAGCCAGTTATTTATGCTACAGAAGAACAGAGGCGATGCTGAGATAATATTCAGAGAGGTGCTTTCCATTCTAGCAATAATGAATCACAGCCTCTCCCTTGTCTCCCAGTTTTTTGCCCCAGTTCCCAGCCCCTAGCTGAGAACATTTCCTGGTGGCTGGTGAGGCTGATGAGCCCCCTGCCCTCTTCCACCAGCTGTGGTACGATGTGTAAAACCCATGCATGGGAGGAGAGGGATGGGGGTGGGGTGGGGGGTGGGAATCAATCTTGAATCATATATATTTTTAATGGAAAAATTAAAAAGCAAACAAACCCTGGACTTATTTCAAAGCCAATGGAGATGAAAAGAATTTGCAGTATAAATACACTAGGTCTTTTTTTCCTGCCTTCCTATTTATACAATTTCAGCTAAATCAAGACATATATTCTGCCCAGTATCTCCCAGTGCCACAGAGCCTTCATGGGTAATCACAGGCACCCAGGAGTGTGTGCAGTTCTTAAAGTAAAGCATAGCTAAAGGGTTTGAAGGAGCAAGGCCTGAGCTTGTTACTAGATCTGAGATACGAACACTGCGTGTGAGGCAGAGAGGGCTACAGTGATTTTTGCATAATCCCTCCCAAGGATGTGAGTTACTAAAGCTGCAAATATTTGTCAAAGGTAAACAAAGAGAAAAGGGTTATTTAAGACGAAATAATGCGCAGTGAGGAGCCATCCCGGAGTGAATTTAAGAGGGAAGGTAGGCTGAAGCACGGATTAGAGCCTGCTGCAGGGTTCAGTTCCAGGGAGCACAGCTGGGATCTCAGCTGCAGCACTTAGCCCTAATGAGGATCCCGTGTGGAATATGCTGTATTTCTCTGGCAGTTCCAGTGGTAACCAGGGAAGTCCTCTCCCCGTGCATATGGGGATGTTACCCACCTGGGAAGAAGCTGTAAGCTGGGAAGCCAGATCTCCTGTCTCCCTTTTCACAGATCAGAGATGCTGGCCAGATAAGCCAAGAAAAGGATGAGGCTGCCTAAGCGGACAGCAAGTCTGAAGCCCTTGGGACATCGTGTCATCACTGTAGGACAAGAAGGAAGAGTGCTAGAATCCCGGATCAAAACAACCTTTCTGACTGGTAGCAGCAACCTGATAGACACCCCTCGCTTTGCATGTGTAGGTGAGCTTGCACATTCCCCTCTCCACCAGGTTCCCTTCACCCTTCCCAGCAGGGAGCAGTCCCAATGCGCTCGCTGCTCTCACAGCAGTACTCCAGGATGCAGAATATGTATCTTGACCAGCTTCCCTGCACCTGGAGGTGGGAGAAAAGATGTGGAATTTATGAGTAACCTTTTTGTTTTTTCTCCTGTGAACTGTTTTCAACATTTAGAAATCATTTGAATATTATGCAAATGGAAGTGACTTGGCTTCTAAATATCATGAAAAATGCCCACTCTGGCAGTCTGTGCCATATGGAAATTACCTTTGCTGAGATGTTGTGAAATAAATCACCATTAAGGGAAGGATGGATTGGCCAAAAGTGAGCAGTTGACATGTGAGAAGAGAGGTTCATAGTTAACTCGTTCTTCCAGCGGGTTGCCAGGACCCCCCTGGGAGGGATCCTGCTCCAGGGGGAGGATGGGGCACTCACTGCTGAAGGGCACTGCTCTGCCATGGGCAGACAGGTTGTCTCTGTGCTTTCCAGGCTGCCAGGTCAAAGACAGGTCATGGGAAGCTGCTGGTTCACTTCCATTCCAGCAAACCATGTGACTTCAGCAGGAAATGGTTTTGCTGGAACCGCTAAAGGAGTTGATGTGTTGGGCACCAAGTCAGCCTCCTGGGGAAACAAAGCAATGGTAGTGGTTGAACTGCAGTCTGGCATTGTGAGCACAGACGATGATCATTGCCAGCCCTGCCCCATCCATCCATCCATCCATCCATCCATCCATCCATCCATCCATCCATCCATCCATCCATCCATCCATCCAACCATCCTTCCATCCATCTGCAACTGAAAACAGAGAGATGCACACAGCCTGGTAGGGTAAATGAAACCCAGGAGGGAGGATGAAGATACAAGTGATATTAGGTACGAGGAGATTGGGAGAGGGTGCAGAGGGACCCATGAGTCCCCGTGATCACGAATCAAGGCAGGAGCAGAAGAAAATGCATCTGCTTCCAAATGCAGTGGAAAAAACTCTGATAGAAGACACTAGATTTTTCCTGCAGAGGAGGAACCTTGTGGCCCTTTCACATGGAGGGGTCCGTTCCATGGGGCTGCCAACACACAGGGCAGGGCCTGGAATGGGGTGTGGTGAAACACATGGTAAATGGGACCACTCATGTGCTCATTTTTATCAGGGAGAATAAATTTATTGGTTTAGCCCCTCTGCTTTTGAAGGAACCATTCCAGGAGTAATCTACTACAGAAGTAATTTGTTCTCTCAGTTCTACAGATCCATCCAGATTTTCCACAATGTCAGAGAGATTCCAATTTTTTACACATGGGTAAAAAATGTGTTATTTACATATATGGGATAGAATCACCAGCTCAATCTGCCCGTGGTAGGTGAGCTATAAACAAAATGGAAACTAATCACACATCACGAGAACAACCTGGGTTGATTCTGGCTTTTTGCTGAAACTGGGATAAGCTGGATCAGGGAAAATGGCTCAGGAGAAAGAAAAGAAAATGGTTTGGAGGCCAGGGAAACAGCAATAACGGGTGGCTCAGAAGCTGAGGACAGTAAGAAAGAAAAACTTGTGGTCCACCTGCAGGTCTGCTGTGGAGCTAAGTGGACCGGTGTGTACCAAGGCAGCTGTACACACTGGGAAGGTCTTGGCCATGAGGGCACAGTGCTGGCTCATGGTCATCCTGCTGCCCACCAGGACCCCCACAAAATCTTGCAAATGCAAGATGTGTGACACTGTAAGCACTGCCCGTGCCCCAACAGATATATGGAAATAAAGGAGTGGCCAGCAGGGCTCAGGCTCTCCTGAGCTGGGCTAGTATCGTTGGGTGAGCCAGGGTGCCCTGTGGCTGCAATTGCCACCCTCATTACCACCGCTGAGGTGCAAACGCAATGGGAAGTGCTCATGGCTCTGGGCAGCACTGCCAGGCTGTTCTCTGGGGCTGGCAAAGCTATTTGAAGTTAGGAAGCGCTCAGTAAGTGCAGACCCAGGCTTATCAGGCAGGTATTTCCGCACTCATTTGGTAATGAAAAGCTTTGCATTCCCCTGTAACTGGAAACCCCTTTCATGCAGAGGACAACACCGATTCTCTGCTTCATTAAATCCCATTATAAACATCCCCCTGCTCTGCTTAGCAGCTGATGCCGATTGAAATTCAGTCTGCCCAAACCATCAGCCAAGCTGAACTCTCCCCACCGCCCTCCCCTGCCTCCGAGTCGGGAGCTGTGTTTTCTGCAGTAGCGTTTACCGGGGAAGATAGTGCAGAAGGCTCCCGGGGAGCACACCTAGACAGATGCCTTCCCCTTCCCCTTTCCCCTTCCTCTTCCTCTTCTCCTTTCCCCCTTCA
>VZTM01011702.1:109478-166875 GCA_013400555.1 Jacana jacana
CTCTCCTCTCCTCTCCTCTCCTCTCCTCTCCTCTCCTCGGTGGACTGCAGATAGGCACATGGACTTCCCATATTTACTGGGAGCCTAGCAAGTATACAGCTATAGCGAGTATAACAGTCTCACTCAAATATTGATCGTTGTCAAATTAGTTGCATATTAATTGAACAGGCCTGAAGGAACTGGGTTTTTTTGCTATAAATCTTTGGGTGCTGTTCTGTGTACAGAATAATTGATGGCATGTTATGAACGTTTGATTGGCGTGACTTTGTGGTCGTGCACTGCAATGCTGAGCTGTGCTAGTTATTCCAAGTAATGCCTGCTGAACTCCAAACCACTTTACGCTATGGACACCATTAAGAGGGCTGCATTAGGCTTTTCAGAGGTTTCCCTGATCCCTGCATCTGAGTTTGTCCCTGTTCTCATAATACCCAGGCTGAGTTCCCAGGACACCAATGCAATGGACAAAGATGCCCTCAGCAGTCTCTAGGAAGAACCCACATGGGTTCTCCACATGCAACATTTTGGGTTTCCTTAACATCAAAGGGACTGTTTGCTCCCTTCTTAATTTGACTTTTTTCCGAGAGCAAAACCATCTGCACTTTGTGATGAAAAAGGAGATAGGTGATGCTGAGGAAAACGCTGACACTTTCATGCTGCCACCAAAGGCTTTACAAAGAAGCCCTGCCAAAGGCAAAGATCTGGTCAGCTGGGAACCCCTTGCCCTGCGCAACGGGTTTTGGCCTCAGGCTTTGTGTACGGGGGCTCCAATACAAATTCATAATTGAAGAATTAGGTGCTGCATGAGCAAAAAGCAAATGCCTATTGCACAAGGTCTTAAAAGCACTGGAGAGGTGGATTCCTATAAAAGATAATGAACCATGGTATATTTGTTACAAAGCTAAGCAGCTAATCTGACATCCCCACAAAGTGACTGCTGTGTTTGCTGTGGCTGCTGATGGGGTAATGTGCTGTGTTTGCTAATGAGATTCTGTATCAGGGTGTTTACCAGGAATCCCATTCAGCACCAGTTCAATCTGAATGAGTGTCACTTCCTGCAAGACCCTGACTGCTACCACGATAGTTCTGTGTGGTGCTGTGCGTCCCAGCCATGTGCCAGGACCATGGCGCTCCATGGCACACACAGATAATGACAGTGATTGCAATTTGAATATCTCAGCACCTTGGTGCTGGGGTTTGCCCATGACTTCTGGCTTTGATCACACTGGCTGCCACAGCTGCCTTGAGCCTTGGAAAGGAATATCACAGAATCATTCAGGTTGGAAGAGACCCTTGGGATCATCGAGTCCAATCATCTGCCCCACTCTACAAGTTCTCCCCTACACCAGATCCCTCAACACCACATCCAGTCTACTTTTAAACACAGTCAGGGATGGTGACTCCACCCCCTCCCTGGGCAGCCCATTCCAGTGACTGACCACTCTTGCTGTGAAAATATTTTCCTAATGTCAAGCCTAAATCTCTTGGAGTTGGAAAGTTGCTTCCCTGAGCTGAAGGACTGCAATGGCTTTGGTACACTATCACTTTCAAATGACCATCACCTTCCACCTGATACATTGGGACCATGAAATCATAGAATCATAGAATCATAGAATCATTTAGGTTGGAAGAGACCCCTGGGATCATCGAGTCCAACCATCAGCCCTAATCTACAAGTTCTCCCCTACACTAGATCCCTCAACACCACATCTAATCTGCTCTTAAACACAGTCAGGGAGGGTGACTCCACCACCTCCCTGGGCAGCTGATTCCACTGACTGACCACTCTCTCCGTGAAAAATTTTTTCCTAATGTCCAGCCTAACCCTACCCTGCTGCAGCTTGCAGCCATTCCCTCTTGTCCTGTCGCTCATTGCCCGTGAGAAGAGACCAGCACCAATATCTCTACAGTGCCCTTTCAAGCAGTTGTAGAGAGTGATGAGGTCTCCCCTCAGCCTCCTCTTCCTCAGACTAAACAACCCCAACTCCCTCAATCGATCCTCATAAGCCTTGTTCTCCAGGCCTCTCACCAGCTTTGTTGCCCTCCTCTGCACTCGTTCCAGCACCTCGATATCTCTCTTGTGCTGAGGTGCCCAGAACTGGACACAATACTCAAGGTGTGGCCTAACCAGTGCTGAGTACAGGGGGACAATCACCTCCCTACTTCTGCTGGTCACACTATTCTTTATGCAAGCCAGGATGCCATTGGCCTTCTTGGCCACCTGGGCACACTGCTGGCTCATGTTCAGCCTCCTGTCGACCAGCACATAAATGGATATGCACGTAAGACCTGTTGGTAATGGAGCCAAAGTGAGAATGTGAGATCCCATCTTCAAATGAAAACCAAACCCACCAAAACCAAACCCCCAAACCCCAAACAAACAAACAAAACCAAAACAAAAAGAAATCATTGAGATTACTATATGCAGTTTGGACTAACCCTGCGCCACGAAGCCCTGGTGGCAATGAATTTTCCCCATTCAGTTTCATCTGTGCTCTACACACAGCCATCAAATCCCTTCTTTGTGAAGCTTGAGTGTCTCCAGCCCATATGAGAGAGGATTTAGTTCATACTCACTGCCCTCTTCTGAACAGTTTTAAATTCTACTGTAGTCTTCTTGAAAGGAGACAACCAGAAAGGCACATGGAATTCATGTCATGGTCACTGGGAGTTTCACTTCATGCTGCTCCTCACACTCAGCAAGCACCCTTTGCTTCCTGATGGTCAGAGTGCACTGATGCCTTCACAGCTATGTCAAGCTCTTCTCCTTGACCAGCAAGAGCTCACCATAGTACTAAAGTGGGGAGGATTGATTTCCCTATGTGCTCTCTCTTGCCTTTATAAACGCTAGTACGTGCCATGTAGCTCCCAGCCTTTCTATACTGTTGAAAGCTGCTGCTGCATTCTCTCATAGCCAGGTCCAGATTTGACTGTTGTCGGTAACAGCGCATCACATGCAAATGCCATCTCCTCTTGCTTTGCTCCCTTTTCAGGTAGTTTAGGAACATTACACAACCCAAATCTCAGCACAGACCTTTGGGGAACTCTGCTGGCAACCAGTCTGATTTATTCCTGCTCTTTATTTCTCTCCTTTAACCTACGATATGTTCCCACTTATGCCAAGGCAGCCAGTTCTTGAGAAGCTCCTAATGAGGAAGCAAGCAGGATACATTTGGGAAATGCATGTGCTGTACATCAAGCTGGATCACCCTTCTCTACATGCCTGTCAGCTCCTTCGAAGAGCTTAGATGAACGTCTGAAGCGTTTCTTCCCACCGTACATCCATGACTACTAATTCATTCTGCACTACAGCTTTTTGCAATTTTCCCAGTGCAGAAGTCAGACTCGCTGCTCTGTGCTCACCCAGGTTCCCCAGGAGCTCATTTTAAAAACTAGCATCTCATTTGCCACCTCCTATTCCTTTGGCACTGGGGCCAATTTAAGCAATAGGTTACAAGCCACAGTGAGCAGCTTAGCAATTTCATATCTGAGCTCTTTTACAATGCTTGTGTGAATACCAGCTAGTCCTGGCCATTTGTCATTCTTCACTTTATCGATTCAGGCTAAAGTCCTCCTTACTGACACCTCAGTCTGAGGTTGTTCCTCTGACTTGTCTCTTCCACCACCCACAGGCCCCAGTCAAGGACTCTTTGCATTTTCTAAATGCAAAGAACTAACAGGGATTTTCTGCCCTCACTTTACCTTAACAAGCACTTCTCCACACTTTGGTCACCTGTTGGCTCCTCCAGATCTTCAGCAGGTCTCCTGATGGCCTCTCCTTCTCAGGACTATTAGCTGAAGGACTGAGCAGAACTGAGAATTAGAGAAGGCTTTGCTTTTTTCTGCTTTTCTTCCATGTCAGCCCAAATGCCCAGTGAAGAGCCATATGAAAAGTGTTCCTTCAAGCTGGCCTTTGCAGCCACCTGGGACAGCCTCAATCAACCACGCATGAAAGAAGCAAGTTGCAAGAAGCAAGAAGCATCTGCCTAGATTTCCTACCCGTCCCTGGTGACCAGGCTTGGAAATGAAGCATATGGCAGACAGGAGCTTTTTAAAGAGTTTAAGGAGTCCTATGTAGTTGTCTTTTAGTTTTGAATCTTTCTCTCCATATATTCAAAAAACCCTTGGGGGTAAAAAGTAATTCTTTCCCTAATGCTACCTGTTCCCCTTGACTCCCCTCCTGTGACCAGTCCCTTCCAGCAGAGCCTGGAGTTACCTACAAATCTGAAATAGATATTTTCCCAACCTCAAAATAGTGTGTATGTCTCATTCAGACCCAGCTTGGCTGAGAAACACTGAGGAGGGGAGTGAAAGCATAGTACAGCTTTTAAATACTGTATTTGCAACCCAATCTCCATGATGCCACAGCATGCTTGGCCGCCTTCTCCTTCATGGTATTTCTAAAAATGGCCAAAGTCCTTCAAAAGACCCAAGAATCATGCCTCTAAAGAATCATAGAATGGTTTGGCTTGGAAGAGACCTTAAAGACCATCTAGTTCCAACCCCCTGCCCTGGGCAGGGACACCACCCACCAGACCAGGTCCCTCAAAGGCCCCTCCATCTTGGCCTTGAACCCCTCTAGGGATGGGGCAGCCACAGCTTCTCTGGGCAACCTGGGTCAAGGTGTCACCACCATTACAGCAAAGGTTTTCTTCCTGAGATCTCATCTCAGTCTCCCCTCTTTCAGTGTCAAACCTTCATCTTATGGCTTCCCTCCCCTCCCTGGTAGAGTCTCTCCCCACAAACACTGAAATAAGGAGCAGATGGTCCAGGATGCTGAAATTGAAATGGCTTTGGTGGCTCTTGACTGGGAACACAAGAGTGAGCTGTTTGTAGCTTGATGGGCTCATGACACAGCAGGACATTTAGGAAGGGATGAAACGTACAAATGGGCTCATTATTGAGGGATGGACTTGACTACTGGTGCCATTGCAGAGGTTATCCATTAACGTAAAACGTGCCATAATCAAACAAGACAAGCTGCTAATGTCTATGAAAACATACCCTGTGACCCACCCCACTGCCCAGAATACTGTCTTGGGCCTTGAAAAGGAAGTTTTATGGCAACACGGCTCCCCTGAAAGAGATAAGTCACACAATGGGACTCATTTCCAAAACAACCTCCTAAGCATCTTCTTCAAAGAGCATGGCATTAACTGGGTATATAACATCCCCCACCATGCATCAGCCTGTAGGAAAATTGAACAATAGAATGGACTGTTAAAAAAAGACCCTGAGAGCAATGGGTGCTAGGACATTCAAGCACAGGGATACACACATGGCAGAATCCACTTGGCTAGTTAACAGTAGAGGATCTGCCAGTTCAGCTGGCCCTGCCCAATCCAAACCCCTGCACACTATGGTAGGAGATAACATCCCCATAGTGCATCTAAGGAACCTGCTAGGAAAGACAGTCTGGATTATTGCTTCCTCAGGAAAGGGTGACCTATTTGTGGGACTGTTTTTGCTGAAGGCCCTGGGTGCACAAGGACCTGGGTAATGCAAAAGAACGGGGGAGGCCAACGTGTAACTCAGGGTGATTTAAGCCTGAGTGAAAACCATCCAAGATTTCACTTGTAGCCACCGCTGTGGCTGACACTTATCAAGGGTATTACAAGGCCTTTCTAGAAGAAGTTCAAGTTCAGCAGTGGCATGACCTGAGTTGGCTTTGATGTTAAATAACTCCATGCAACACTCCACCTCTCCAGTCCTGAGTGACCAACATAACAGACACAGCCAAAAGTCTGGGACTAAATTAAGTCAGTGGACATTTTGTGCTCATTTGTGGGTATTTTATGACATTTTTGCAGGAGTGGTCTAGAGACTAAGAGAATGATATCTGTATTATTTCAAAGAACGGTAAGGGGAGTGGTGGTTAATGAATATAAATTGCATAGTATAGGACCCGAGCATGATGGAAATGGTATGGAATAAGGGGTGGAGAAGGTGCTGGTTTTGTCTGGGATAAAGCTAATTTTCCTCAGTAACTTGTACGGGGCCATGTTTTGGATTTGAGATGAAAACAGTGTTGATGATACCACCAGGTTTTCATTATTGCTGAGCAGTGCAAGTGCTTACACATAGTCAAGGCTTTTTCTGCCCCACACATTGCCCTACCAATGAGTGGGCTTGGGGTGCCCAAAAAGCTGCGAGGGGACACAGCTGGGACAGCTGACCACAAATGACCAAAGGCAAATCCCATACCACAGGACATCAGTAACATAAAGCTTGGGAAGAAGAAGGAAGAGGGGTACGTTCAGAGTGGTGGTGTTTGTCTTCCCAAGTCACCATTAGACCTGATGGAGTCCTGCTTTCCTGGGCATGGCTGAACACCTGCCTGCCAGTGGGACGCAGTGAATGAATGCCTCGGTTCACTTTACTTGCACACGGTGGCTTTTGCTTTATCTATGAAAGTGTCTTCATCTCAACTGATGAGTTTTCTCATTTTTACCCATCTGATTGTCTCCTCCATACTACCAGGGGAGAATGAGTGAATGACTGTGTGATTAGTTGCTGTCTGGGGTTAAACCACAATGCATATGAAGCATCTGAGGGAGGAGGAGAGTAGTTTGGGATCTAAAAATCCTAATTTTGCTTTAGTCCTAAAGCCAGAATATACCTGTACTCTTTAATATTAAAAGGAGGATCTTTTTATGAAGAGGATCCTTATATTCTTTTCATTCTAAAGCAAGTTTATCCTTTTAATCCTAAAGCAAATATAAACTTATATTCTTTGATATATAAATATTCTAATTTTGTTTTAATTCTCAACCTTTTTTCTATATGAAGGACTAAAGGAGGAGGAGGAGAGGGGTTTGATTTTGGTATATACAAAGCAAGTTAGGGGAAGAAGAAAGCACAGCTAGTTTCCCCAGTGACATTTTCAGGCCAGTCAGGAGAACATGGTCACCTAGAATCATAGTCTCATAGAATGGCTTGGGTTGGAAAGAACCTTTAAAGGTCACCTAGTGCACCCCATTGTCCTGGGCAGGGACACCTCCCACCAGACCAGGTTGCTCCAAATCCCGTCCAACCTGGCTTTGAACGCCTCAAGGGATGGGGCAGCCACAGCTTCTCTGGGCAACCTTGGCCAGGGTCTCACCACCCTCAGCCCCTGCCCCTCTCTACAATGTCCTTTCAAGCAGTTGTAGAGAGTGATGAGGTCTCCCCTCAGCCTCCTCTTCCTCAAACAGTCCCAGCTCCCTCAATCATTCCTCGTAAGATTTATTCTTGAGGCCCCTCACCAATTTCATTGGCCTACTCTGCACTCACTCCAGCACCTCCAGATCTCTCTTGTCCTGAGGTGCCCAGAACTGGACACAACACTCAAGGTGTGGCCTCACCAGTGCTCAGTACAGGGGGACGATCACCTTCCTACTTCTGCTGGTTACACTAGTTTTTATACCAGTTAGGATGCCCTTGGCCTTCTTGGCCACCTGGGCACACTGCTGGCCCATGTTCAGCCACTTGTCAACCAGCACCCCCAGGTCCTTTTCTGCCAGGCAGCTCCAGCCACACTGCCCCAAGCCTGTAGCCATCCATGGGGTTGGTGTGACCTGGCACTTGGCCTTGTTGAAGGCCCATCGATCCACTCTATCCAAATCCCTCTGCAGAGCTTCCCTGCCCTCAAGCAGATCAACACTCCCACCTCACTTGGTGTCATCTGCAAAGTTACTGATGGTGGTGGTGCTCGAATAAACATAGAGGAGCTTGCTGCACCTGTTTGTGAGCAATAAGAACTGATGACTGCTTACTGCTTGCCATGACAGTGATTTCATGCTCTATTCCGTGTGAGCCCCTCTGAGCCAGGTGCTGAACACTCCACACAAACTCCTGGAAGGAAATGTTTGGGCTGGCTTGAGCTCGAGCTGCAAGGGCTGCACCAAGGCATCACATGGATAGCCATTACTCAGGCTTCTCATTAATGTTTAATGAAGAGAATTGCTTACTGAATTGTAACTGGAAAGAAACCACCTGGACTATTAAAGACATTGTTCTGAGTCTTCAGCCTGCTCCATTTCCAAGGAGACTGCCAGGGTGAGTGGGCTGCAGCAGCTGAGGTGGACAAAGGGGGAATCTCCCCACTTTGTGATCACACAGGAGCATACGTTCATACTCACACTCACACACACACAGAGCCTTCCAGATATGCTTGATCAGCAAAACTCAGAGCTTGTGAAAGTCCCTGTGGCACAGAGGCAACACCAGGCAGAAACCCAGCATCATGATGATGTGCACGTACCAGGATGCTGTCAGTGGAATCCGCAGTCTGAAGGTCTGGCCATAAAAGCTGTATCTAACCCTTTCTCAGGCAGAGCTGGAAAATAAGGAAATGTTTTTCAGTGCTCACTCCGAATGGCTACTGAGTCATGCTTCGGCCAAAAGCAGCTTTAGCTGTCCATGCAGGCCACAGGTGCCCTGAGCAGAGCTGAAGCAAAATGTCCTAACACTGGAGAATTAAGCAGTGGAACAGCCTCAGCTACAGGCCTTAGAGCATTTGCCACCCTGTGGGGAAATGCAGCTTTTTGTCTTTTCTGAATTTGGCCCTGAAGGGTGAGAAGGGCTCTTTTGGTAGGTGATAAGGGGACTTTTGAAGAATGGTGCTGAGGAACAAGTGCCTTCTACCTCTCAGGTTTCCAGAGTCATGGATTTTGCTAGTATATCAGTGTATTTGTGGGGATAAACTTCCCTTCCTGAGTTATACACCATCACCACCTGCCCCCACTGCATTCATTCCTCTGGACAAATTTGCCATCCCTGGCTTAATAAAAGAAACAGTCAGAGCATTAAATGCAGCCCCAGCAGCGTGAGAACCTCCACACAAATTCCAAAATGTCACTTGGGAAGTTAGCACTTCATCTTTTTTAGCTGCAAAGGGTAAAGATCCTCCTCAATGCAAATTAACACTGCAGCAAAGATGCCAAACCTTCTTTTCCTCCCCCAGTCGTGGTAAGATTCAAGATCTCTGCATGATTAAGCCCTGGCAGCTTTCCCTCCCCTTTTTCTAAAACAAACATTAAATTATGAAAATAAATGTAAAAAAAATCCCTTATGCTACTGAAATCTGGATGTTATGGATCAAATGGACCGAAGTCAGAATATAGAAAATCAAAAGGTTACAGAGAAATACCAGCTCTTCATCCTTCATTTCACAGACTTTAAATCAGTATTAAATGATCGTGTTGAGAAGGCAGAATATTAGAGAGGGAATTGGCTGAAATTTTGTAGGAATACTTTTAGTCACTGAAAATGCAAATGTGGTAACAACTAAATGTTTTGCACATCCATATTTATTTTGCAGCTTGTGTGTTTATTAAAGACACTTGGGCAATGTCATATTCTTTCGTTTTCAATCCTTGTGCTTTTTATAGTTTGAGGGTAATTAAAAAAAAAACCAAAACGGGGGAGTGTGTTCTAATTTTAAAATGAAATGTTTGTGGTTTGTCAAACAAATTTTCACTTTGCCCAAAAATAATTCTTCTTTGAGTTTGTGGTTCTCCCAAAACTTCAATTTCAGTTTTGCTTTAGCTTGGTATTAAATTATCTGATTCTATGAAAAAATCAGGGTCTATACATAAGCTAGTAGAGAGTTAAAGCTTTCACCAGAACTTCTCCTTTTGTATTTTCTAGCTCTTCAATTTGAATCCTAATTTTGGGGAGCTTTTGACTTTTATTGCTATTTTAGTAAATATTTAGTCAGCAAATTAGTCAGAATCTCTTCTTCTTCCTTTCTTCTTCCTTTCATCCTTTTGTGATGAAATCTGCAATAGTCAGTCCTGGGAACTGAAAGACGTGTGCAGGGGCATTCTCCAAACTCAGCTTCTTAGTCCTGTTAAAAGCCTTTGCCACGTGGGAAAATTGTTGGTTAATATTTTGTCATATGCTGCCAAGGGGCCACGTGTCAGTTGTACCTCTACATGGCTCTCATTCAACTCCCAGCATGTGAGTGCTTTCTTCATGGTCATGTTGCTGTCCTTGCTCCCCAGGTGTACTCACCACCACCATGTGCTTGGGGTGGTTGTGATGGACCAGCGCCCCACGGGGATGTCCGTGATGAAGCCCACCTTCTGAGATTTGTGGATGCAAAGGGAGGTCCTGCTGGAAAATGGGAGAATTTCGGGGTCCTTAAGTATGAAGCCAAATACTTTTGATGCTGAAGGACATTGGAAGGTGATGGACACACTGTGAGCCAAAAACACGTGGAAGCACTGTGTTATGTGCCATACACTGGTGGAGACCACTGGAAGAAGGCCAATGGACATCACCACTGGCACTGCTTACTGTGTCCTCCACTGCTTTCTCACGGGCAGCTGAGCATTTTGGACAGGAAAGTGAGATACCAGTCTGTGGAAGGCAGTCTCCAAGCAGATGCCTTCACAACACAATACAATACAAATTCCATCTCTTCTTGTAAGATTTCCATTACACGGGAAGGCAGAAGAGTCTTTCCACTTCCTGGACATATGATAATGAAAAATTAAAGAAGGAAGGGAGTAATGCCTGACTGGGTAAGCAACTAATTCTGGAATTAGTCCTAATGTTATTGTGGGAAAAGGACAAAACAAATATTTCTCTCTCCTGTGAGCAGACAATGGTATTCATGCTCCCAATTCCCCTGACAAACCAGGGCTTCCAGGCAGAAAACCTAACAGTCACAGCTGGGATTCAGTGAATCAGCCACCGAGTGGCAGAGGAAGAAAAGGAACTCCCCAACCATGCCTACGAGTGGGATGTGTTTGGGGACTGCAGCTGTGCAGCACCTCTGCCATAAGCACCCCACTCCTCTGCTGCCTCAGCTTCACTTTGCACAGCAGAGACCACAGTGCAGCCTGTGGGAAGGAGAATTTCTGACCTGAATGGGTGGTCACTATGGGCATCTGCCTTCCTAAGAAAGTTTTTCTCTCTGATGGTCTATGCTCACATCTTTCTTGTCTCCTTTTCCAAACTCAGTACAGCAGTTTCCAAAATGCCAGAGCCTTTGATGAAGAAGTCCCAGTGCTGTGATTCACCACAGTGGCTATGTGTCAGGGCTGAGGAAGCATCCTAAAGCATGACTGAAATTAATGAATTGTACAAGTTGAGGGAAAAAAAAACCTGCATCTTTCTCCAAATGAGAATGTGGGGCTCCTGAGGAGAAACAGGCATTAAACTGGCGTGAGTGTACACAGAGAGTGAAGCTGGAAGAGGTGCTGTCTGTGCTCAGTAGCACAGCACCCAGCTACGTGTAGGGGTGAACTGTACCCCTCGCTCCTCAACCCAGGGATGGGCATTCACCAGTGCTCTTCCTCTCCTGCATCCAGTGTTTCAGGAGTAAAGCTGAAAACTAGGGGGGAGCAAGGAAAGGAGGAACTCATCAGCCGAAATTTACTTCCAAAGTCTAGGCACATGCAGCTAAGTTAGAGAAAAAAACAGGTTTCAGCATGCAAGTCACTGCTTTTGCCTACTTAGATATCTCCCTGATAGCAAGACTGATGGCTTTCTGGCAGGGATGATTTCTCATTGTTGACCATAATGGGACTCTAGATGATTACTCAGATGGAGACATCTCTACTCTGCATCTATGTTCGGGCAGATGAATCCTTCCAGGGTCCCAATCACTCTGACACTTGCTCATAGACCAGGAAGGAACACTCTGCCTCCCATGATTAATAACGTAGCATATTGGACGTATGCAGGAAGATAAGGTCCTCTCCTTGCTCTATAGCCCAGTGTAGATTGTGTCTATCCAGCCTATATTTTTCTCTCGAGCCACAGGAGTGCTGGGTTCCCATCCCAGCTCCAGCACAAACCAGGTGAGCAGCTATGGAGTAAAACTCCCCCCTCCTGTAAATCTGATTAAAAACAACTCCTCCAAGATAAAACAATTCACTTCTTGTCAAAGTGCTTCATTTGGCATTTTAACTCAATATGAGCTGTTTCATGTTACCAAAACCTCTGTAAAGTTGTGGTTTTGGGTCAACTTCAAACAATAATTCTTTTTTTCTGGATCACTGGACAAATCAAGAAAACAATTACTTGCATATCTCTGCCTGTGACAATCAGACAAGGTAGCCTTGCCCTCCATTTGCAAAAACAGCAGAAGGAGGTGAAAGATCTGAGCCGTCACTAACACACAGGCAGTGTTGCCAGCTCCTGCCTTCCAGGGCCCAGAAAAAACAAGTGCTTTTACAGGAAGCAGTGAAGTTAATTATTTCTTGAGCTCTTTCCCTGGAGCAGGGAGGGAAGGATGGGGCTGAGATTCAGAGAATGAGCGTGGCTTGGATACTCATGGAAAAGCGTGCTTTGGTGCCATGGTTAGCAAAGAGTGAAATGCAAGCAAACCCACACATCAAAACATCATCAAGGTTTCTAGGAATATGAGTGGACCCCTCAGAGTAAGCAGGAGCTGAATGAGAGCCCACCACCTCTATCGAGGGTCTGTTACCAATTAGACATTACAGAGGTGATCAAATAATGGCTGATTCTGGCCTGGAGCTGTTGATGATCAAACATTTACAGTTTCTTAGAGATCTCCTGGTGATTTTTGTTAGTTTGTGCACTGGAGGACAGCTCTACTCTTGTCTCTACCATTTCTTTTAGTAAATGAGTGCACATATATCAGAGGAATTCAGAAAACAGGAAGCAAGTGCATTGCAAGTTCAGCGTAGCAGTAAAGGAAAAACACTTACCATGGTTGTTGGCTGCAGCTTCACATCTTCTTGTTTCTGCCAAACCTTAGAGACCTCCTTCCTGCCAGGGGATTCACAATTGCAGACAGCCCAGTGGATGCACAGAGCCAGTTCAAGCCACTTACAGGGCAATGATCAGGTATGGAGATGCCAGGCAGGACGTGGAGGAAATGTGTTTCCTTGTTCACTTGGGATGATGACCATTGAAGACTCCACTATGTTCCCTCTGGTGCCATTTCCTTCTCCATGGAAGGGGACTATCTGTGGAAGTGAATTACCTCTTGGAAGGACAGTACTAACACCAGCAATCTTGGTCTTCATTTGCCTTGAGTTTTATATCTCGGATCAGGAGATAATTTCTCCTGGTTTGTGAAATGAGGTACAGCAGGTTGCACCCAGTGATCAGGCAGTGTTTGGGGCACAGAGGAGCACACCCGTGTGGGCCAGCCTGATATCCCACACGTCTCAATCTTGCTATTTCTGCCTGAAGTGGGCAACACCCAGGGAAACAAAGGTGTTGAACGTGCCTCTGAGTGTAGTATCGAAGCACACACCCTAAATTTCAGCCCTAAAATTGCCATTTCAGGCTGCCTCCTAAAAATGCTTTGGACTTTGTGCAGCCACAGGGCTTTGTATTTCTGTTCAAGACCCAGTCCCTCCAACCTGGACCCCACGGCACACAGCTTCAGCGTGTCTGTTTTTTGAGTGGCTCTAGCAAAAAGTCCAGCACCTCTTAAATAGCTAACATTGCCACGAATTGCAGTCTGTGGGTCTTTTCCAGATGCAGTCTTTCATGCCCACAATTTCCTACCACTGGCTCTCGATCTGTCCTTATCTGCAAAATTAGACACTGTTTGGCTATCAGTAATCTCCACCCAATGGGTGGATTTTTGTGCTGTGTCTATTATCCATAAACTTCACTTTAATAAACTGGAAGACTCCTTCAGTTTGTCACACTCAGGCAGGTTTTCCAAACCTTGACTCATCTTTGCAAGTCTTTGCCTACCTCTTCCAGCTTGACAACTTATTTTGACGATGTGGATATCATATATAGATCCAGTAGTTGGCTCTTCCTAATATTGTATGCAGAAATCACACCACCTCTTTCTCCCCAGTTGACATTTCCCTATGAATGAGTTTCTGGCTCAGGTTCACCCACCCCAGTTTCTTTATCTCAGAGAGAGCTGCTGTTAAGTGGTTCTTTCAGATGATCTCCAAGCCATTTGTGGGGTCATGGCTTTACCATTTCTCCTATCACAAGGCCCCTCTGTGCAGTCTGTGCCTTAGGTCCTTGTGTCTGATGGGTTAAGATGGGTATCATTCCCTTGAGCCTGCCCTGCAGGCCCTTTTATAACTGACCTGCCATCTCTCCAGTTTTTTAGGACTACTGTGCCTCATTCCAGCCCTCACTCCCAGAAGGTGGTGCGCAGCTAACCCTGCTGGGGCTATGCAGCCAGCCTGGCGGTTTTTCTACCTGGCATGGTCAAAGATTTGCCATATGGGACAATACCAGCCCACAGGGGATGCAGGTGGCTTCCTTACCAGTCGCTTCATCAAAATGAGAGAACCATTTTAAGCACTTCCTTGAGAAAGAAGCTGCTGGTTACTGTTACAAAGTACATTTTTTTCCTCTGCTGTCCTTTTGTTTTCCACCATGAGTGAAGCGGGGTTTTTTCCAGGGCTCTTGATTCTTCCCTTGTCAGTGGAGAAGAGCAAGTCACTGAGCACCTGGCCAGTTTATTCACTGCTTCCAAGGCTCCTGGAGGAGGATCGAGCCACTTGACAGCTGAAAATTTACACTCAGCGCCTGGTGCTGCAGTCTGGTGCCTGCAGAGAGAGCTGCTCCCTTCCTACGATGAAGCCATCAGAGGCTCGGTGTGGGCTCTCTCTGCTCTTCACCCAAACCAGGGTGGACAGTGCTGTGGTGTTTACACCACTGTGCAGGTGTGAGATTTGGATGCCGTACAGAAATTGTGTCCAGCAGCTGGAGGAAGATGCATCAAAGGAATTTCCAGCTTTGCTCCAAACAAGGTAGTGAGACAGACTGTGCAGCAGCATTTTGCAGCTTGCTTAGTGCATCACTGCTGTGGAATGATTAATGAAGGCCCAGCTGCAATGGGACAGGCACATGGCTCAGACAGACATAAAAACACCCAAATGGTTCCAAGGATGCTCCAAAAAAGTGCACAGCAGCCAGGTCTTTTGAATCGCTGCTTTCAAAAAGGGCAACGATGCAGCAGGTACCTGGTGGGGGGTTTGTGAAGGAAGAACAGCCCTGGGAAGGGAACAGTGCCCAGGGTGAATGAGGCAGCAGCCAGGCAGCACCGTCCCCTTCCAGCTGCACGGGATCCTGCAGAAGCACCCCTGCCAAATCCCTCTCTGGACATCAGAACCAAACTTGAATAGTATTCTAATCAAAATTCAGTCGCCTTAGGAAAGAAATATGCTTTTAAGGCAAATACCAAGTGCAGAAGGAAATAGACGCTAATTGGTTTGCAAAAAGACCCCATTGCCAAGATCAAGAAGCCAACATGTGGCCCTGATGGGTGAACTGTGGGTCAAGCAGCAGCTGGAGGCACAATCCCAGCAGTTTGTTGCTCATCTTATCGTCTCCTCCTGCCTGGCATTTACCAGTGGTGACCAGTGAATGCAGCGGTTTTACTTCCCTGCCTACAAATTCATAACCAGAGGGGACTGTTATGCTGAGCTTTCTGACCTCCTGCTGATCACAGAGCGATAAGCCACCCGGCCCCTTTTTATGGCTAAAGAACAGATGCTCCAGCAAGATGTTAAATCTTTGCCTAAACGCCATCTCTCCACATAGCCCTCCACATTTAAAGGCTGTGGGATAGACTTAGCTGGGGGATAGCTTCTCCCCTTTACCCTTTGCTACTTTGAGGGCCCTGGCTGTGCCCCATGGAGGGAGGCTCTGCACGGTGCTCCACCTTGCATGGCGAGGATGCCCCAACACCCCCGTGGTTTATGGGACAGGCGTATCCTGTTGTGAGCAGGGTGAGCCGCGTGGTGCTGATCACACGGGGATTCTCTAGTGCCCCGTGATTTCCAAGTGCTATTTCTCAAAAAAAGAGACGTATTATGGTGGCTTTCTGCTACCCACCCCTCCACACACAAATAATGTGAGTATCATAAGCATGTCTAATTCACATGAATAATTTATGCAAAGTAATAAGTTCCCGAAACCAATAAACAGAATAAATACAACTCCCAGAGACCACATTACAAACCAGAATTCATTTTTACACAGATATAAAACTGTTATGATCAAGTAAGGGGAGAAATAATCTCCATCAATAACACTTCCTTATTTCTTCATTGTTTTATTTGCACGCTGCTCCAGTTCTGTATCATGTACAATCCATCCAGACGTCCTGGGGATGCCGACGAAGCTATTCCAGCAGGTATTAAATTAATCATTTCTCATCACCAGACAGATATTGTTGGAGGCTTTTCTTGTTTTGCTTGCAATGTTAGATCACTTTTAGCAACAAGCAAAGTAGGATCTAAACATATTTTCCCCTGCAGATACTGAGACACAGTCTTATTTGTAAAATACGTATTTTTCACTATTAACTTCATACTGGCATTCACTGCTCAAGACATAAAATGCCATTATTGGACACCAGTAGCATCTCTGAATTCAAGACCTAAAAGTCTGTGAAAGTACTTGTGCCATTGGTTGTTTTTTTTTATTTTTGCAGCTTTTTTTTTTTTCATTCAGGTCCAGATCTTTTCCTATTATTTCCCAGCTTCTACCATCTTATCAATCACTGAAGGATTTGAGAACTGAACAGAAACGTTTTGATGCTCCATCTACTTAATGGTGTTGCTTCTATGCCTGTATCCTGTGACAACCCTTATAGCCTACCTTTTATGCAGCAACCCTTTCCTCAAGGGGGAAAAAATATCCTTTACTGGGTAACTACTGTTTTTCCTCATTGTTTACCCAATTTTCTAAATTGCTTAGGAGATTCAAAGAGTGTGGACTGAGCAAAATCGCCTAAAATTCACGCACTTTCATTTTTGACAGGAATTTGGGATTGTCGGTAAATAAGTTAAAAAGCCTGGTTTAATATTTTGCAACTTTTTTAGATTTAGCCAGTCAGATTAGAGTGAGGACAATATTCAGCTGCATTTACTAAGCAGCCCAAATTAGCTCCCTCAGTGGGAATCTCTCTCACGCTCAGCATGGAAAACATCAGGTCCTTTCAGAGGGGAAACACCTACCTCTGCAACTCTTAATTGCAACTGTTAATTGTCAGGATGGAAGTGCTGGCTACAAATGGGAACTGAGGATGGTTAAGTGAAGATGAAAAGAGAACCAAGGCAGTAGCCAAGTGCAAAGCCTGTGTGCTTTGGTGGGCAAAGCCATGGGGGCAGGCATGGGGTCAGAGCAAATCCCTGGAAGAAGGGCAAATCCCAGCAGAATTTGTGTTTGTAACATGCCAAAGAGTTGAGTTTGGAGGCAGAGGGTAGAGTCAACTGGGGGATGATCCCAAAGCATCAGCAGGGCTGCGCTCCTTGGACTCTCTCTGATGCATCTATGCTTCCTTCTCCCTCCACACCTTCAAGCTGAAAGCCAGGGCTGGGACCAGCTACTCAAACGGGTGTCACGGAAAGGGAGGAAGGAGAAGTTTATGATCAAGCCCAGCTGGCTCCAGTGCTAGGAGGAATGTTGTGGGGCATGCATGGAGCTGCTGGATCAGTTCTGGTAGAGCTGCCTCTGCTGCCCTTGCCTCATGGGTTACACCCCAGCCACCCTTCTAAGGGCTTCATCACACTGGGGCAGATAAATGTGTTCAGTGGTGAAAGCTGTGGTATTGGGGCGGGCCTTCCATGGAAAGAAAGGATGCCATAGCAGTTATCTTGGATGCCTGTCAGGGAACCTACAGCCCTTTACCACATTGTGCAGGTGTTGAGAATAAATTTATCTTGGTTTGTCTCCATCTCTAGTCTGAGAAAAATCTTCCAAAATGGCTCAGGGAAATAATAAAAATAAAACTGCTCAAAAAACTAAGGTCTTTGATTGCTTTTTCAATTACTGTATTTTCAGGAAGAAAAGAAATCTCTTTGCAATTGCTTTCATATGAAGATTTCATTTTCCCACATAAAATTTGTGATTTTCCCTCTCATTTGAGCCTTGTCCAGTTCAAAAACACGGGCAAGTGGAGGAGACCTCATTTTTAAAAGGCAAATTTTTCCTTTTAATTATTCATGATCTCATAGAGAAAGCTACCCTTGGAAAATGTTTACTTTTATCAGGAGACATGAGCTGGAAAGCCAATATCCACATGGGAGAAGTTGAGTTTTCTCCATTCTCACAGGTTTTTTTCAGTGGCCAAAGTCAAGAAAAATCCACAAACTCAACTAAATGCACTTTCAAAGTCTTGTAAAGAAGTGTTGTTTCTCAAACATTTTGCTTAAATATAGAATCAGAGAATGAAAAAAGTAATTGAAAATTAGTGTCGCTCCCTCTAAAGCAATTTCCTTCAGAGAAAGGCTGTTTCCTGAATAAAAAAAGATACTTATTTTTGGAATATTTTCATGCTACTCCAATTAACACCGTCTAGAGAAATGCTCTTGTTTCTGAGGATAGGACAAATCTAGCCAAATCCAGACATGCTGTTTCTGTCACATTCCTGTGTCATTGAATATGGATCTTTTCTGTCCTCTAGCAGACCTAAGGTCACTACTTAAAAATCCCAATGGCAGTTCTCCTCAGTGAAGCATATTTCGACCCACAGGGACACAGCAGATACGTTCTTCTTAAGCACGTGCTGACAGCACTGCTTTTCTTAGTGTGCTTAGCAGAAATAGGCTTAACAGCTCCTGTCATGAATCTGTCCTCCCCTTTATATTTCCTGCCCACTCCACACTGAGGACCTTCTCAGGACAGTGGTCTTACCATGCAGCTCCAGAAGCCCAAATGGAGGAAGGCTTGGTCCTTACAACACCAGATGGTATTTGTAGTTTGACCTTGGGTTCTTCCATACTAACTTTGGCATCTGTGTATTTCTGTCCTAAAACTGGTACTAAGATGGTACTTAGAACACTAAGGTGTTCCTGCTCCAGCAGGGGGATTGGACTAGATGATCTTTCAAGGTCCCTTCCAATCCCTGATATTCTGTGATTCTGTATGGGCTGTCCTCTGAAAATACCTGGTGCTTTGGGTTCCTCCGCGAGGAGCAGCTCAGATATAAGTAGCTAACTTTAATTTCTCATCTCATCTGCAGGACTGTGAGGCTATCAGCCCATTCATCTATTTTAAAATGCAGGATTTCAGGAGTGGACAGGCCCTGTCTCTGGACAGTCCCACCATCTAAACAGGGGCCTCTACACCAGTTTGAACATCCTGCACACAGTCCCTCCTGGGACTGGTTTGGTTTGTACCAGAATTCAAAGCAGCTTTTCTTGCTCCACGAAAGCATGATCAAAGCCTCTGTCCCTTGAGCTGACTCCAGCAATATTCCTCATCAAATAGCAAGGGGAAAAAAAACATATTTGCCTGTGGTTGTCTTCTAAATAAATCCCCCTATCTCAGGAGTCTTGGGGCTGCTGTCACACCCCCGATCAGCTTCAGTGCTGCTGGTAAGATTCTTTTCATCACCTTTGGAAAAAAATTGCGTTATTGTAGAAATTTGAGATGTTTACATCTGCTTATCTTCCTTCTGATCTCAGGATTCATATTGCATTTCAACCCCCCTTTTAGCTGTATCGTTAGTTCTGCACAGATCACTGAGAAAAACCTTATTGCAGGGCTTTGCCTCTGAAACCAGCCCAGCACTGTGGTCCCAGTGAGAGTATTTCCACCTTCTTCTCTTCTGGCCTCAGCTCCCTTCATGCATTTTGATAGCTGGCAAAAGATCTCACACAATCCATTTTATGAAGCAACTTGCATGGCAGTGGCTGTGGTCAGACCCCGTTCCTCCTGCACTTGTGTATAGGAGGGAGGTTACGTTGCCTCTACGGTCTACCTGGACAGGTCCTGTAAAACATGATGTTTCTACTAAAGATTCTCTCTGCTGGGGAAAGGCTGAGGACCTGGGGCTGTTCAGCTGGAGAAGAGCAGGCTGAGAGGGGATGTCATCAATGCCGAGCAATAGCTAAAGGGCAGGTTGCAAGAGGATGGGGCCAGACTCTTCTCAGTGGTGCCCAGTGATGGGACAAGAGGCAACTGGGACATGGAAAATTCTGTCTCAACAAGAGGAAAACCTCTTTTAAGGCTGGCAGAGCCTAGAAAGAGACTGCCCAGAGAGGGTGTAGAGTCTCCTTCTCTGGAGAGACTCAAACGCACCTGGGCACGTTCCTGTCCAACTGCTCTGCGTGACCCTGGTCTTTCAGGGGGTTGGACTGGCAGGGGTCCCTTCCAGCCCACTCCATGATTCTGTGATTCAGAGGCACTTGCACTGTTTCCTTTCCAAGCACCCACCTGGCATCTGCCTGTGCTTAAGACTTGACAGTAAAAGGCAGTTTCTCTCCATTCCTGCGCTGATCAGGCAGAGCGATGATCCAGCTCTAACCTCAAAGCTAAGCAAGTTGTGCCTGAGGGCACATAAGCTCCCTCAGAGGACGTTTATGACCTCCCCTGGAGCAGAAGCAGGTTTAAAATATAACTGCCAAATTGCAGGGGACTCTGTTGCCCCAGTACACATCCAGGATGTAAAATTTAAATGATCTAAATGCAAAAGAGCTGAAGTGTAACAGATTGTCCAAAAACCTCCAAGGCTACTTCTCTAACTGCCATAATGGGTGCAGCCAAACCTGAGACCAAAGCTCTGGTTCCAGGGGGTGTTGTGCTGGGTTGAAGCTGGGTTGTGTTGGCTGCTGACCTGATCCCGTGGGGCTGGGTCAGTGTCTCGTCATTCTCCACCACAAAAAAAAAAAAGAGAAAGTCTTAAGAATTTGCATACAAAGCCCTTTATTGTCTCAGGGAAGCTGCCCAGGACATGGTTGTTTCCTTATGTACCTGTAAGACCCTGTGGCCTCTTTGGTGACCTTCACTCAGCCTATTTAGCAGAGAGAGCTCTTCAGGGGCAGGAACTGACATTTCAATTCACCATTCATGGTACAGCTGAAGGGTGTTTCTAGAGTCTTTTGCACCTACACCATCATGCTGGAGCATTCCCAACTCCCACTTGCCCTCAATGCCCTCAGTGACCCCACGCTGATGGGGTCCCACCTGTTAACACATTCCCTTTGGGAAAAATACGCAAATGCAGCTGAGAAGCCCATGTACATTTGCCTTCTATGAGGTCCTGACACCCCAGATCTGGGTCTGCCCATTGCACCCTGAGGTTGAGTGTGGTGTTTGGGAGAGCCTGTCCTGGTGCATCCAAGACTCGTGGAAGCTCTCCACAATGGTCCCACGCAAGGCATGTCCGTGTGAGGTACCCTGGGCACTGCCCTTGCCTTTTCCCAAAGCATGCATGGTCATATAGCCCATCACCAAACACTCCCTCCATGGCATCCAGCAAGAATTTGGGGACTGAAGTCACCCTACGATGCTGCCTGGGGAAGGCCGCAAAACCCAAACAGCCAGGGGAACGTGGTGCTGTCCAAGACAGAGGGGTGGCAGTGAGGCATCAAACGGCAGCGAGGCATCAACACTCCGGCTTGGCCAGTGTTCAGGTCTACATGCCCACAGCACACAGCCATGGCCTGCCCACCAGTAACACCAGTTATGATGCTCAGGGAGATGGCAGTAATCCCTCAGCATCCATATTCCTAGGGACTCACTAAGCAGAGAGTGTCAAAGAGCATCTTTCTGCCAGTTCAATCAATGTCTTATACAAAAGTTTAAATTACATTCTCTACCTTGTCCTTGATCCTCTTAAATCCTGCCCCAGTTTGCTGGCCTGGGAATGACGACCAGCACACTCACCTTCTGCAGATCCCTGCAAGAGCTACAGCCTTCTGCAGCTCCTGTCTGCCCTGCACCAAAAAAGCCAACACTCATCTGCCTGTGCGAAAACACATTTTAATTGAGCAGCCCTGCTCACCCAGGAATTTAGCTAAGTCGGTAAAGCTGCTTGCTTTTATGTGTATATGCCATTCTGCCAGACTCCATGTTATCTGCAAATTTTAGATTTATTTTTAGATAATTGATAGAAATGTTGAACAGTACAAAGGCTTCACTGTTTCCTTGAGATCCCAACAGAAATGTTGCCATTCAGTGACAGTTGTGTTGATTCCTAGTGTTTTGTAGTCTGTTGTCTCTTCCCAACCCATTTAACATGGATTAGGTAATGCCCAATACTAATGTTTAAAAACAGAATATGATGTCAGATCCCTTGCAAAAGCCTTTTATGGGTTAGATCTGTCAGCTCCACACTGAGGCAGACTTTAGTGCCATGAAGCCCAGCTATTTTCTCAGTGTGTCCTGCTTTATTCATGCCAAACACAATGGTCCTTGAACTTCAAACAGCACAGAAGGGAAATTCAGACTTCAAGGTCCAGGAGCCTTGGTCCAAACAGGAGTTCTCTCTGCCCTGAGGATTGGCCTTGGTGAAGCAGAGCTCCTGTGTTCCCAGGCACTGCTCCTCTTGAAGGAGCTCTCCTGGTACTCCAGGAGTAGCACCACCTTTCTGCAAGGCTTTTGACCTGCTTTCTTCAGCACGCTCCTATGATGCCATCAGCACAGTGAATAGGTTGCCCACAGGGAGAGGGGAAAGGATCTCTGCAGGGGCCATGCTCAGCAGGTCAGCTGCTGCCCTGCTCCCCAGAGCCAGTCCAGCTCTGACCCCAAGAGCGCTGCAGCATCAGGACGTGCCTGATGCACCATTGAATCCTCTGGTGCCCTGCCTGGTCCCTCCTCTGGATCTCACTGTCCTGCCCAGCCACCTCCATCAGGGGGGATGGAGGGATGAAGGCATCTGTGGTGGTCTCCCTCTGGCAGCCTTGTCTGGGCTTATTGCAATTAATCCCCCCTCCTGTCTGTGGCCTCCTAAAAGGTGCAAACACCAGGCTGTATGAGTGCTTGGCAGCAGCGGGGATTTATATATATTATATATATATATATATTTGTATCATGTTGCTCAGCTACAAACAAACCTTTAGTTAATTCCTGCACAAAGTTCTGCTGAGCTTGTGGCCTCCAATTCTTCCAGGAGGCTAATTAACCTGATCCTCACCCTTCATGCTCCTTTCTCGCGATTGTCAGTTTTCACTTGTTGAATCTTAATGCCTTTCGCTGGTGTAACAGTCTGCTCTTGTTCACCAGATGCCTCTCGCCCCCAGTGCACAGGCTACGTTTCTTTTTTGCCTGTATGAGATCATGCTACGGCTGCTTGAGAAACAGCACAGCTCACACTTTGTAGGAAAAATCGACTTTTTGCAAAATTTCCCTTTAGCACTGGAAAAGGAAACCGCCCAGGAATTTCAGTTTTCCACTAAAAAATTCAGTTTTCAAAAACTCTTGAGTTGTTTTTTTTCTTTGAAAGCCAAAGTGCTGTGGAACATGTTCCCATTTCAATGTTTTCAATGAAAACTTGAGGATAAAGAAACCAAACGGATATCTGCACAGATTTAGACGTACACAGGGATTTGGGGCCAAAGCCCATTTTTTGGGGAGGGGTGACTATATCACTTGGCTCCATCTTGATCAAAAGCCCATTTATTTCAAACAGGAGGCACCCAGGCTGTTTTCAACATGCATCTCCAGCCTTGAAAAACATTCCCTGAAGCTGAAAAAGAGAAGCTGATAAAAGTAATTGAGATGTTTTGGAGACTGTGCTTTTAGTCTTCTTGTGACTCAGTTCCCTGGGATTGTTGTTGGAGCACTGGGCTTTCCAGCTTGCCCCGGGGAGTGACACTGGGCAGAAAAACGCTTGCAAAGCTTCAAGGCACTGATGTGCACCATGAGCCATGGCCATAGAGATGTCAAACACAGAGGTATGGCATCCAAGGGCAGGGGAAAGAAATGGCACCCCAGAACCAGAGAGTCAAGTCTGGGATGTGGCATCCAGGAATACAGACGTGAGACACGGGGTTGCACCTCGTGGGAAAGACCCAGCCACTTGGTTCTGTATAAAAGCATAGCCAGGAGAAGGTGCTGCAGCACTCCCCAAGTACAGGTGGGCTTGATTAGTCACAATTCACAGAGATCACCTTCTGCAGCATCTTCTAGGGAGGAAAACCCTTGCATGATGCCATAGCCTGGGGACAATGATCCCCATCTTGGAGGAATTTAACAACCACCCCAACATACAGCTTGGGAAGGAACAAGGGGGAATGTCCTGGGACCTTTCTTCGCTTCTTTGCCACCCCACTCTCCTGGCTGGCCTCTGGTGGGATTGTTCTCCTGAGGGACAGAAGAGGAGGAGGAACCAGACCCGTGTCCCTCATCCTCTGCAGAGCTCCCAGGGCTGGGCTGGGGGAAAGGAGATGGCCTCTGCCTGACTCTCTCAGGGATCATTGCCTAAGTACAGGCTGCTATTTCCAAGCTTTTGCTTCCACTGGAGGAACCTGAAATAGAATCAGTTTAACAGATTTGGTTGGTTGGTTGGTTGGGGTTTTTTTGTTGAACACAGTTTTCATCTTTTCAGCCCTCTCAAGGGGGAAGAAAAAAAAAAGAAGGCGGAAAAACACTGACATTTCTGTTGCGTTCAAACTCTTTTTGGCCACTTAATGCCTCAAAATTTATTTGCATGTTGGTATCATTTAGGCACACCAATCTCATTTAAGAAGTCTGGGAAATGTTGCCTGTTAGTTAAAAGGCTGGGAAGAAAAGAACAGAAATATAAGAATTTTGTGGTTTGTTGTTGTTCTTTTGTTGTTTGTGTGTTTGTTTTTTTTCCTTGGGGTGTTTGTTTTTGGTTTCTTTTTGTTTTGTTGTGTTTTGGGTTTGTGTGTGTGTTCTTTTGTTTGTGTTTTTTTTACGTTTGCTTTTGTTTTAACCTGTGTGGCATCCTCAAAGCAGTCAAACCACAGAGATTTTGTTTGCTAAAAGGGAGGAGGTTGGGGGTGACTTTCTGGCAGTTTGCTGCTCTGACAAGCCAGATCCTGTACGTGTTTTGAGCAGATTTCAGGGGGCAGCAGCACCAAATTTTGCTCTCCAAATGCCCTGCTCTCCAAACACCTGGAAAATGCTGCCAACAATGGTGTTAAAATAACCTCCCTATTTTACAAAGGCGTTGAAAAGGTCCAGGGACGGCTGTGAAGCACTCGGATACCATAGCAATAAGCACCAGGCCGTTTGTAGTGCTATATTTGGAGCAGGGTTGGGTGAAGCAGGCCACACATTAAGCAGTGTCTGTGAAAGGAGAACAGAGCAGTCATTCCACCCTGAGTGCTGCCCAGGCTGGGTAAGGTGAGGCCACGCAGGAAAATCTTGAGGTCATTTCACAGAATCACAGAATATCAGGGATTGGAAGGGACCTTGAAAGCTCCTTCAGTCCAACCCCCTGCTGGAGCAGGAACACCCAGAGCAGGTCACACAGGAACGCCTCCAGGCGGGTTTGGATGTCTCCAGAGANTGAGGCCACAGTGCTGGTTCATGGTCATCCTGCTGCCCCCCAGGACCCCCAGGTCCCTTTCCCCTACGCTGCTCTCCAACAGGTCCTTTCCCAACCTATGATTTAGTATCATCTGAAAGCATGATTGCAAAGAGTCTGCAGTGAGACCACATGGGGAGGCAGCCCTGGTCCTCCCGCCTCTGTAGCCCTTGATTGAGCATCACCCTGCCACAAGATCACTCTTCATGCCAGGTTTTCCAGCTAAGCTGTCCATCTCATGTGGGGGTAACGAGCATCCCCAAAATTTCCTCAGACCTGCTAAATTCCACTGTTAGTGAAACATGAGACTAAATGCAAAGGAAAAAAAAACATTTGTAAGGGAACATCAGTTTTCAGCCTGATTCAAGAAAGGTGCTGATTGGTGCTCAGTTAAGGATTTAAATTCTCTCCCTATTTATTGATGAGTCCTGGATGAAAATGCAGCAGTTTGTGTCCAAATCCCACTTCTGCTATCACACTGTAAGGCTTCCTGGGACATTTTACCCACTCAGAGCCTCCATTTCTCCCATGAGAAATGACAACATAGGGCTGAGCCCTTCCTAGAGAGACTTGAAGTCTGGAAGAGAAGTGCTGCAGAGGAGCTCTGCCTCTCTCCATAACCCTGGTGACACAGCAGGGTAATGACTGTTAACCTCTCTGCTTTGGCTGGGTTTTGCTGTTTCAGGTTGTGGCAAAGGCTGGAAAAGGTCCTAGGAGTCCTCACATAACAGCCTGCCAGCCCAGCAGCATAGTCCTGGGCCTCAGGGTACAGAAATCTTTCCTGGGACTGGTCCCCTTTCCCTGGTGAACCCTGTATGGCCAACATAGCAGCTGGACTTTGTCCCCCCGGGGAAGCCAGTAGCCCCCAGAAAACAGGAGACAGGACCTCTGAGTGCAGCTGCCCAGATCTCAAGTGAGCTAACACAAGGCAAAACAGACCTGGAGGAGGGAAGAGGGGGAGGACAGACTTAAAATAACATTGTTGGGGAAAGCAAAAAAAAAAAAGGAAAAAAAAATAAAAAATCAACCCACCACAGACTCTCTCAAACTCGCATGCTTTGAAAATGTGTGAGTTTCTCAGAGGCTGCAGAGATGACAAAGAAAGAGCTCCAGGGAAAGGGTGAAGGGAGGGGGCCCCCATGGAAAGGAGAAAACCCGATGTAACAGCCCCGCTTTGCAGAGGCCCTGCAGGGGTGGAGAGGGATGCTCCTTACCCCATCACAGCACATCAGGGTACTTTGTTTCTGGATTATTATCCTCCTGTTGCCAGAGCCATTAAAAACTGTCTCTAAATAGCTCGGTGTGGTGATTTACTAATTGAGTTAACTTGGCTGCAGTGGCTCTGGGGCTGAAGGATGTGGTTTGTGATTAGATAAGACCGTTGCCCCTTTCAAAATGAACCACACATTAAGAGGTTTTTCTAGGTCATACCAGACTGCTCAGCACAGCACTCTGCCAAGCACCGCATAGCCCAGGGCCCATGGCCCCAGACCAAGACCTGCAGTCGTCACAGCGAATGAAAGTCTGTGCTTTCCTTCCCCTGGAGGAGGCATGGAGCCTGAGAAAATCCCAGGGGCATCTTCATGCTGGAATCAGTCTCTTCTGCCTCAATGTCCAGGGAAGGCCAGCTCAGGCTGCTTGGACTTTCCAGATCCTGCTGCACAGGTAGTGAGAGAGTGGATGCCCAGGGGAGGCGTGTACTCAGATCTCCTCACAAGACAATATTCTGCATGTAGACCTCAGTTCAGAGCACAACAAATGCTGAGGCATGATGGCCTTTCAGGGCAAAACCCACTGGTTCCTTCCCTTCATTTTTCTCGCTGTTTCACCCTCAGGTATGGCAGCACCATATTGGCCTGGGCTAACCCACTTGTTCCAGGAGCAGAAAATGTTGGGTCAGACTCTTCCTCACTAGGACATATCTCAGATGCATCTCCCAAACTGTTGGCAGGCTGCACAGACCCACACCAGGGAGGACCTGGCATCTCCAGTCTCTCTCAGTCCTGCAGCGGCCGATACAGAGATCCTGTGCTGCCCACAGGAGAGTTCATAGAGTTGTTGGATCTCATTGCTCTTCCATGCAATGGGTGAGCTAGTTCTTGAGTTCACATGGGGCA
This sequence comes from Jacana jacana, assembly GCA_013400555.1. Lineage (NCBI taxonomy): Eukaryota > Metazoa > Chordata > Aves > Charadriiformes > Jacanidae > Jacana > Jacana jacana. The sequence goes on from VZTM01011702.1 coordinate 136,770, forward strand.
GAGCTGCCTGGCTTGTCCACACTAGCCAGTACTGGTGAGATTTTAGCTCAGCTTTGTTGAACCTTCCCTTGGCAGGAAGGTACGAGGATGCATAAGGCTCACTCGCAGCAACCAGCAGCACAACTTAGAAGCAAGTGTGATGCTGAGGTCCCACCAAAACTGAAGAGCTGCACCACTCCATAGAAAGACTCAGTTTAAAAGGGAAATAAGATGCAGGTATGTGTTTCTCAGACCCTTGTGCCCTCCAGCTCGGACTGACAAAAAGTTTGAGGCAAACTCTACACTTCTAACATTGCAGGAGGGATTCTTCTTCTCTCAGTAGCGCTGAGGTTTAGGCCTTTGCCTACACCACTATCCCAAAGAAGCAGCCAAGGGAACTGCAGGGGACAGACATGGGAGAACGCAGAGCTGGAAAAGGGCTGGGGACAAACAATGAGGAAAGACCAGGGTCCTGGAGTCACCGTTCCACCAAAGTGCTTTCAGCTGTGCAGATGCATTGGAGAAGACCTCCCACCAGTGAGCAGCTCTTGTGTCAAACCTGTCAACGCCTGCATTGCTCCGTGGCGGCGGCGGTGGCTCAAAGCACAGAGGGGAGCTGCTGCAACACATCAGAGGAGACAAAGCTGCTCTCCATGCAGCTCGAGCGCTGGCCGTGCACCGGAACATGAAATGAAACCCCATTTAACAAGAAGCCTGAAAAGTTTTCAAAAAGTGATCTCAGATGGAGCCCGGTTCCCCCCTGTCAGCCGAGAGCTTCAATGGGCAGCCGGACGAGCACCTGCCAGGGACGGGCTGGAGTCATTAGCGAGATCAGAGTCCTGGTGGAACAGCAGGAGGCTGGACGAGATGACCTAATTTGCGTCCCTTCTAGCTCAAAAAAGTCTGTGATGTATTTTTAATGAAGCACACACAATAAACTGCTAACATAATATTGGAGGCTCACTTCAAAGCTCAAATAGGCAGGGAAATCAAGGTGAAAGCTTCTGAATTCACCATTATTATGTGTCACTCATCTTCACTATGACAACCCCTCAGCACACTAGAGGCTTCCTTTCCAGTCTTTGGTACATGGTTTGGAGCCCACCCTCCTCCTCATTTTTTCCTGACAAATCAGAAAGACCCTGGACAGTATAAAGCTTGATGAGACATTCCTTATACATATATGCATTGTTCCAGCCCCACAAAAGGTTTTGTAAGCAGCAAAATTCAGCGGCTCTGGAGCAGGCTGGGGTTGTACCTTAGGCAAGCTTCAGGCCGCCTGGGTTGCTTTTTGTTCTGCTGGCCCCTCCTCATCATGTAGCTGGTGTCTGTAAGGTATATAGTTTCATGAGAGGTTCCTGGGAGCAGCAAGAGCAGGGCTGCACCCTCAGGGTAGGCAAGCTAGGAGTTGAGCAGGATCCCACATTTGGAATGGGCCCCACCAGCCACATCCTGTCCCACAGGACCCGAGTGAGGAAACAAGACCAAGAGATGGTGGCCAAGAGTCTGCATCATGATGCAATATCACAGCAATAAGGCAGGTCTAAGGTGAAGCCAGGAAGTCAACGCACAGGTCAGGGACAGGTCCATTGATCACCAAGCAGGTCTATTGTGAGGTGACAGGTCCAAGGTCAACCCACAAAATCTGTTCAGACCTGGAGTTCAGAGCAGCAGGGCTCTGAACCCAGGCAGGGACATGAGTTTCTTTCCATTTCTTCTGGGATGGTCCCTGTTTCACCCGGGGGTTGGAAATAATCTCTTTGGTTGTTTAAAGATCAGAGCTCTGGTGGAAATAAGTACTATAGCCCAATTGTGAAAATTAATCAGAAGCTGAATGCTCCTCTGACTTCACCTGAATATTCCTGACCTCTCTGGGTTACAAAAGTTGGTCACGAACTATCTGGTTAAAGATCAAAGCATCTCTCAGGTCCAGCTAAACCAACAACTCTGCAAGAACTTACCCACATGGAACCCAGAGGACCTTGGTACTGAACCCCTCCACTGAGCTGCTGCTGCTGGAGGCTGCTAAAAGTGACACATGGCCTCAAAACATCCACAGGGAAGTTAAACATCCCGGGGTACTTTCCACCCCCATCCCTGACACAGAAATATGAACTGAGTCCCCAGACCTCCTTGTTTGAGAGACTTCAAGTTGCTCTCCCTTCAGCAGCCTTCATCCTCAGGTCCTCATTCCTGCAGTCCCAGCAAGGTCAGTCTGGCAGCTTGGGAGGGGCAGTGAGGAGTGAAAATAAAATAATAACCACATAGCAGAATACAGAATTTAATAGTCTGAGTTGGAAACCTTGTTAGAATTTCAACTTTTACTGCCCAAAGCAAGCGGGAACATTTAGTCCTACCCTCTTGAAGTCAACTTGAAATTCGGTGAATGCCTGCCAGGAGGGGGTGAGGAGCGTGTCTGTATCCAGCCGGGCTGCATCTTGTCTGAGCTCAGTTTCTAATTGTCATGCAGAAAGGGACCAAGCCAGCCAGGTAACCTGGTGTTAATTTCACCACGGGGCGGCGGGGAGCGTGGAGACAGCTAATGAAGGAGCAGAAAAGTGATTGATTCCTGTCTCGGTGTCAGGACGCTGAATGGCTGTTTGTCAAGAAACCAGAAAATGTCACTGGGATTTGTAAGCGCTTGTAACCGTTACATAAAGCACTTTGACTAAGAGGTGCATAAGATAACTTTCCGAGGCTGCTGCTCTGAGAGTGTGTTAATACAACCACTGGCTCTTCTTGACATTTCTGCAAACAGCTTATAAATATTCCAGGGGAGCAGCAGCTCCTGCTGCCGCCGATGTTGCAGCTTGAATGGAAATACCGGGGGAGAAAAGAGCAGCTCTGCCCTTATTTAGCGAGCGTGCAGCTAAACCAGAGTCCTCAGCCAGCCCACTCCAGGGCTTCGCTCCAGCAAAAACAAGAACGCAGGTGAGCCTCCTGCCTTTCTCCTGCTGCAGGAAAGGCTTGGATGTGTGCGGAGTCTCGGACCACCAGCCCCTTCCCACCTGGATGGGAGCTGGGAGAGAGGTGAAACGACTCACCCGAGGTCTCACATTGTGAATGTGACACTGCTGGAAACTGCAGTTTCGCCAGAGCTGTCTCTGCTGCTGTACCCCAAGGCTCAGGGGCCAAACACGGGGTTCCTCAGGCAGGACAAGACAGCAACGGGGAGGCTGATGTCTGAGGGCCTGGGGTGGGGCAGCTCCATCTGTATTTAGGGACTTTCCACATTGGGGCTGTACAATAAAGGTGTCAACATGGCCACGCCAGTGCATGGTATGCCCTTCTGCTCAGGGGTAGCAGAAGGTCCCTTGGGGCGATGGGGGGGATCAGGCAGCAGATCTGGTGAGAGATGCTGCTGTGCTCCTGAGACACATCAGCTGTCCATGCTATGAAGGTCCTAGTCCCTCTGGAGAGGTGCTGGATCAAACTGTGCTAGAGAGAGCTGTGTGGAAAGCAGAGCAGGCTCTTACAGAAGCAGACACATGTGCAGGGAGCTGCAGGAGTGCCAGTCTACACCCCACTGACCACAACCAGCCAAAAAGTCCAGCACTCCCTCCCCACCCCATATCTTGCTGTAGTTCTCTTCGTACTTTAATTCAAGCCATAATGCACAAAACCCGCCACAGAACAACAAACACAAAGGCAAGTAGGAGCCCACCACAAGCATCCCACCACAAAGAGGCTGAGCCAACCACTGCCACCAGACCCGACCCACTGATAAACCACTGCAGATGGACCCTGACACAAGTAAACCACTGCAGATGGAGCCACCCACAGCCGAAACACCATCAAGGCGCCCAGCCCGTGACTCATCCCTGCTCGCTCACCCGTGTTGGTGTCACATGGAGCGTGGCAGCCTATCAGAAGCTGTGATTTCATCCCAAAAGATGTTACTGTTTTTATGCTTGATGACAGCTGGGCCTTTTTGGTACCTGCTGACCTAGAACAAGTCTCTCAAACTGTACCAAAGGTGGGTCATTTCAAGATTTGAAGTGGCTCATCATTTGGTGAGTGGGAGGTGTATACTTTTATTTTCATCATGCTTCTTTGCCAAGTTCCCGTTATCCCTATTTATAGATGCCCTGGGAAGCAATTCCATTAAGTCTCACCTGCCTCAGCATTTCCCTATGCAGTGCCCTAGTTACGGCACAAATCAAGGCGTCTCTAATTAGCGTTTCTGTCCATTGCCAGATTCAAATGTTTGGGCTTGGTTTTATAAGGAAGGTCTCTGCATAATTGTACGTATTTCTTGCCCTGACTGTGTCAGTACCCAGAGTTCATGCTATCTCTGGAGCTCCCCATCTGCAATTTTCCCACCATGGTCCAATATCATCATCTTTGCCTCTCTTGCCTGTTCTGTTCTCCTGCCCATCCATCTCTCAATGACTCTGGGGTTTTTTTATCCTTTTCTGATTTTGAGAAGGTGGCAGAATGGTAATAGCTTCTCTCCCTCGCTGCCTAATGATAGGGAACTAATCCAGAAAGACAACTTTTATTATTTCTACATATCACGTTTGTTTGTAGCAAAACTCAGCAGCTCAGATAATATTCTCCTTGTCAGAGCAGAGAGATGTGGAAACACCACATATTCTCGAGGCTTGGGAGACCCTGTTTAGGGTTTTATCATTTGCCCCATGATCTTCTGTGAGCTGTTGGGGCAGGATGGGGCGGAGATGGGCCAGGGTTACAGACAGGTGCTTGTCCTCACAGGCACCTCTGCCAGAAGCAAGCTCCATTCCTGGCATTTTCAGCTCCCAACACTGTCCTGTGTCTTGTGAGATCTAGTGTTTCTCTGGTGGTTCCCCAGCCCAGATGAAGAATAGGGAGACCTCAGCCTCAGATAAGAAAACCTTGGAAACATGCTCTCTGAAACCAGTGTGCAGCTAAACAGAAGGCAAATGAGCTTCATTAAGAACCCCCATGTATTTAAGCCGATTTCAGTGTGGGGACCTGCAGGTGGAGAGCCACGGTGCTGCGTGGAAACGGGAGTCCTCTGTCTCAGAGGAAGGGCAGGAGAGACAAGGGCAACCTGCATGTCCTCTCGCATCCAGTGGAAGAGGGTCAGGAGGGGAGGAAAGCCTGTGTCACAAACACATTTCAGGCAACTGTAGGCTCCTCAAGCCTGAAGGCCAAGAAAGACCACAAGCTCTGCCTGAGCTTGTCTCCCTCGGGCCATTGCACTTCTCCTGGATGCCCTGCATGCTGCAAAATGACTGTCTGAAACACTGCTGGAATGCAATATTCTGTGAGCAGAGAACAAAGCTACCAGCTTCCAGTGCCTCACCCTGGTCTTGTCCTGCTCCCAGCCTCTCCTGGCCATCTAGATATGTTTCAGCAAAGCTGACTCAGCAGCTACATCAACGAGGTTTAGCCCCAGACCTGCAAGGAACCTTCAACGTACAGACCCAGACTTCATCTTTTGAAGGCGTGGAGGGGTTCTGGACAGGGAAAGTGAGGAGTCTTCAGGACACCATGGCTTACACTAAAACTGCTTGAGCTACAGACATCAGCGCATCTAAGTCCTTTGCAATCAACATCTAGGGTGTCTTACAAACCAGGCCATTAGTGGGGATTCTTTCACTTTGCATTACCCTTCTCTTCCTCCCTAGCTTTGATCAAAAATGTCTTGCTGGTGGAAATGGCATCAAAGCCACTGCATCCCTGTGTAAAGTTTTGACCTCAGTGAATCACAGTTGTCCACTAAAGAAGAGAAAGAAAGCTTTCAAAACCAGTCTGATTAAATTGCTTTTACACAAAATGTGCCCGTGTCAGATGTTGCAACTTGGCAGTGTGGTAGATCAGGATGGGGACCTCTGGAGTGAGGATGAATCACCACCTGGGGACACAAGCCCCATCCACAGGCAGAGGTGCAGTCCTGTCTCCCTGCCCTCTGTAGGAGGAATGGAAGATGGAAGGAGGGGACAGAGGAAAACCACACTTTAAATACACTTCACACATTACCATGACGAGGAGGGGTGTAACTGTCTCCTTGGCTAGCTTGGATCCTGGTGGTGCTTACAGGTGGACCCGAAAAACTGGAAAAAGTGTTTCTCTTCTGGTACTGCTCCTGCTTGCTGCAAGAACAAGCGAGGGGTTGGCAGCAAAGAAGTGTGGATCTGGGGAGGAAAATGCTGTTAGAGAAGCAAGCATAAACACAGTGTCTTTCCACCACCACTTGAAAGCCTGTGTTTTGACTTCAACAGTGGGCACTGCTTTATCAAGGGTCTGCACGGTGACAGTGGGCAGGGGACGCTACCTGCTGAGTTGTACAGCTCTGCACTCTGTGATGCGGAGACCGTTCTCCCCAGGGAAGTCAGGACTACATCATTCATCCATCCAGAGCCACTATGGATCCTCACTGTTGATTTTGTTTATTTGATTTCACTCCTGGCGTCAAGGACATGAGCAGAAAATTGACTGTGACTGGCACAGTGAGAAGGGAAGAAAGTATCATGATGTGGGGAACAGTCAACAAGGTCCTGAGCCCTGTTGGGTAAATCCCACTTAATTCAGTGACATCTGAATGTAAACTAGGTCTAGTAATTGTGTAAGACTTGTGCCAATTCCAGCAAAGCAAAAAGCAGAAGCAAAATCACCTTCCTTTGAAGTCCTCAAACCTCCCCTTCCCTCAGCAATACCAGAGCTCACCCTTTACCTCTTCAACCTCCTACAGGTGTTCCCGCTCTCTGCTGCATCCCCTTCAATAATCTGTCATTCAAATGGCCTTCTAATGCCTGCAAACACAGAAATTGGCATCTGGACAGCAGGAAATCTAGGAAATTAGCACAAGGGACTCTTCTGGGCTTGTGGCCAACATACAGTCCTAGAAGCCACCGAAAGCACAGCAGAGTTGAGCTCTAAAAAGCAGGAGGAGTGTCACTGGGTTGGCATAAAGTGACTCCTAGTCTATCGAGGATAAATGACAGTAATGTGCTAGTCTGCTTTGTGTTAACCACGGGGAGCAGGAAAGCCAGGCTCCCCGTGACACTGACTTGGGCACAGACCAGCCCAGATCTCGGCTCTGTTCAGGGCCTGTTTAGTTTGTGTGGGGAAATGCCACAGCACAGTTGTTCTCTTTTTCATTTTTCTTTCTTTCTTTTTATTTCTTCTATTTTTTTCCTCATGGTTTTTTGCCACCTCTTCTGGTTTCCTCACACCCATAGAGCTGTGGGCACTGCTCCAAGCATTTTGACCACCACAACACTCATTACCTATTGTACCAGGGAGACACACAGTGTCCCCTGAGACTAGGGACAAAATGGGAATTTCCACATCAGCCCATCACAGCATCTGGCTTTTCTATGGGCTTTGGCATGGTGCTGACCCTGTGGCCAAGCCAGGCCGAGCTGCTCTCTGCTAGTGTCCTTCAGCTGCAGGTGTAGCTTTGAATCCCTCAAGAGTTTGGATGAGTAGGAAAGAACATGCAGGACCTCCAAAAATCCTTCAGCACTGGCAGGAAGGGGACAAATCCTAGCAAGTATGGCAGAAAGCAGGCAGCAATGTACTGACCACTTGCCTCTGTGTGTACACACAAACTGGGTGCACCTCCAGGCACAGGGACTGTCAAGGATGACTACCTTACCGAGGCACTTAGGAATCCCAGCCTGATTTCTTGCTTCATCCTTTGGGCAGGACAACATATTTGCACCAAAACATTCACGGCTCCTCTGCAGAGGCTGATGCTGGTCATGGAGCTGGGATGGCAGCAGTCAGATCTGCTGGGATCCTAGGGCCATGCTGCTCAGTGTCTCCCACCCAGTGATACCACTGGTACTGACAGACCGGTGCCTGGCTCAGTGCCAAGAGTGAGCTGTGGGGTTATGCCACATCTTTTTGGCTGCTCCAGTGATGGATTTGGAAGAACAGATCACAAATGCAGCAGTTTGGGCTTTGCTCTGCCTGTCATTCACACAGGTGGAAACTGATTGCAGCAGAGGTAGAATGCACCCAGCAACACCCCATGAAGTTGTTGTAGGTGGGCCTCAGATTCTGCCCCGCTGGCTGTCCAGCCTGCAGCATCATGGTCTCTCTGGGATGTCAGCTGTCCAAGCATCCTCCTATGCTTCTTCCCACAGTCGCTGTTCCCTCCTCATGAACCTGGAGCATGGCTGGTACCAAGTCATGGTCCTGTCAATGTCCTTCACTCCTGGCTTGCAATGGTCCCTCCCATCCCCATGTCTGGCTTTCCAGTGAAGGTGAGCACCAGTCCCAGTGCTGTCATCCCCAACAGGAACCAATGAAGCCTTGGAAGTCCCTCAGCCTGCCTTGTACATATAGTTGTCCAGTGCACATTCCCCCAACCTTTGCACACCCATGGCACTGCCTCTCTGGCCCACACTACATGCCACCTGCATGACGGGCTGGTCTTGCATGCCTAGACCTCAATACCTCAAGAGTCTCCAGAAGAAAATCTATAGTTTGATAAGGAAAAGCACTCTCCTGGCAAACTCACTGCCCAACCCTGCCACAACCTGGAGCACCTGCAGAGTGGCTGGGGGGCTGTCCACAGTACAAGAAGCACTTAGCTAGATCTAGGTGGGTGCTTTAATGCCCACTCTGTGGTATGGGGGCACCCAGACATACATGGCTTTAATTTCATGAGGTCATGAGGTCAAATATAGGGGTCATCCAGAAGATTAAGTCACTTGCACAGCAACTCCATGAAGCAATTCCCTGGTGGCACATCTAGGCATGGACACCAGCTCTCCTGCACAGCCAGCCCGAGCCACAAGGCCAGGAGGCGTGTGTCTGGGGAGATGATAGACCTTATTTCATAAATCTAAGCCTGAGTGCTCCTCCACTCTGGAACTGCCTTCTGGCTCATTAATCACAGAGCTGAGCCTAGTTATCTGTGCATATGAGGAAAAATGGCCCTGCCCGACTCCTCGGGGTCGCTTCCTGACGTTCCTCTACCTGCAACCTGGAGTCCCACTCCCCGAGGGGCTGGGCTAATATTTCCTGCTATTACCAGCATCCTGGAATATGAGTGGTACTGGGGGAATGCGTGGGGCCGTTCGAAGGGAAATGGGTGCATTAACAGAGCTTGTTTCGTGCAAGGAAACCCTTTGTCGGCAGCAGCTGAAGATTGTGTAACTGCGCCGAGTATGCCTTATTCATTGCTGTCATGTTAAATGCTCCACCTGCCTTCAGATCACGGGTTGCTCAACATCCTTTTATTTTTTTCAGCTTTTTAGTGCGCTTCACCCCTTGCAGAGGACAACCGTTTAGGAAAAAGAAATCTTTATTTTATATTTTTTTTTTGTATACTTGTACACAAGTAAAATAAAATGCATATCTATATATACTGCAATCTTGTGAAGAAAAAAGGCAGCATTCTTTAACAAATGCTGCCCGTAAACATGGTGTGATGGAATGAATACAGAAAAACTGCAATATTCATAAACATAGGATTAAAACAGCATCAAATTCATTACCTCTGCAAATGGGAACCTGCAATATTGTTCAGTGGGATGTTAAGTTACAAACAGATTTTAGACATTCTTTTCAGAGCATTTCTTACACTTTTTTTTTTTTCCTGTAAATAAACCATATTTCTTTACCATCTCCTGTAGCAAAAGCTGCTTTGTGGGCAAGTGCAGTTCCGAAGACCAAAGGTATAATTCACAGGTTTCAGGACAAATAAATTATGTACATCTTGGTGTTTTGTCTTTTTTTGTTTTGTTTTGTTTTGTTTTGTTTTTGTATAAAGGCATCCAGTTAACTTTTGTGTAACAAAGCTTTCTCAGGGTGGATGGTAGTTTTGCTTTTGTTTGCAACATTTATGGAGGTCAGCAAAAGTCTAGTATTAAAGTGTCATCAACCCACGAGAAGAGTTAATTTTAGCAGAATAACAGTAAGCTCCACACCAAGGGGGGGATCAAAAGGCTTAGGCTGAGCTGTAACGTGGAGCTGTTTCCTTGCTGGGTGAGGCGGCACTGGGCCTTTGATTTGTTCTTTTTAGAGCAGCCCTGCCTCTTTTTGGTTGGGACTGTGGAAGGTTCAATTGGCTCTAGAAATTCTGGTTTCAACTTGGTCAATGGAGGGTCTACAATGCTGGGGAAGGTCCCAAAGGGGGAATCGTTTATCTGCTTGTTGCTACCGTTTTTGGAAGGGTCTGTCTCAACATACTTGGTTTTGGACATGTTCTCCTTATCCTTGAGAGGGTTGTTAGAGGATGGCCGGCTGCTGTGAGAAGACGGACCTGCCTTGCCTTTAGCTTCATAAATAAAGGACTTATCCGTTTCTGGGTGGCAGCACTTCGAGGAGCCATCGTGGGAACCGAGAGGGGGGACCCCAGTTGGCAGCTTCCCAGACCGGGTCTTAGTGCTAAAAACACTTGTTCGTATCTGGTTGAAGGAGTCAATGCATCCTTCCAAGTCAGCACTCTGCAGCCTTTTGAGGTCTCTGCCTGCCAAGCGGGGGGGAAGGTGGCACTCTAGCTCTGAAGACGATCCTTTAAATTGCTTAAACCAATTCCAGAGAGAGCGAGCCTGGCAGTCACAGATCCACTGGTTGCCGTTCAAGCGCAGGTACTGGAGGGACACCAGGGGAGCCATGGTTTCTCCTGTGAGCACCGTCAGGTTGTTGTTAAACAGGTACAGGGTCATCACTTTCCCAAGGTCGTGAAAAGACCGGTGGTGAACCAGGCTGACCCTGTTCTGGTGCAGAAGCAGCCGGTCGAGGTTGATCAGCCCGCGAAAGACGTTCTCTGACAAGCTCTTGATTTTGTTCCCATGCAAAAACAGGTAGGTGAGGTTTGCAAGATCTATGAAGGTGTCATCCAGCAGGACCTGAAGATTATTATCCTGAAGGTAGAGATATTGCAAGGAGAACAACCCTCGAAAAAGCCCTGTGGAAAGCTCCAGGAGCCCACAGCGATCCAGGTGTAAGGTGTGGAGGTGAACAAGACCTCGGAAAGTGACAGGGTTGATAGATTTCAGGTTCGTGTTGTCACTGAGATCTAACTCCTCCAGTTTGTTGAGGCCATAGAAGGCTCCAGGCTCAATGAGGCTGATGTTGTTGGAGTGGATCCAAAGAATCGTCATGTTGCGGCAGGAGGTGAAGCTGGTAGACCTCACAAGGGTTATTTTGTTGTTGTGCAAGAAGATGCGCTGGCTCTGGATGGGTATCTCAGTGGGGATTGCTGTCAGTCCTTGCTGCTGACAACTTATTGTAATCTTCGGTTCACTGTAGCATACACACGCCCCGGGGCAAGACTCCACTTCTGACTGGATGTTCAAGCAAAGCACCAAAATCAGCAGTTTGCTTCCTAAAGGATAACAGAAACAGTATGCAAATTAGCCAGGGTCATGGAAGAGTGCTTATTTTTGCAACTAATAGACAAACCTGAAAATCTCCCTTCTGAGTGTGCTGCCACTAACCACAGACAGCGTATGCCACGGGAGCCAAACAATTAAAATGCAGAATCAAAAATGCTCTGCCACTGAGCACAACGGCTAAAACCAATATGCACTTGTAGCACCTCCTCAGCCTTTCACACCTGGGAGGTCTTGGGCTTTGGTGGCCAAAGAGAGTTATCATCAATATGGATTTGTATCATGGGTGCTGGATGCGCATCTGACCTAAGTCCTGTTCCAAAGCGCTTACCTCTGAGCTGAGGAGGGGGGCATTTGTCTTCTGAGGGGCCATTTGTCTCTGCCACGGGCCCATTTAGCACAGTTCAGTCTATGGGGAAGCAACTGCCCAGTAGTGGCTGACTCCTACAGCTGCGGGGTTGTACTAGGCAGCCCTGCATCCCGTTCCAGCAGAGCCACCAGCTCCCCACTTCTCAGGATCCTTGAACAACCCTCCACCTCCAAAACAAGGAGGTGTCCCCAGAATGCACTCAAAATGTGAAATGCAAATGTGCCTTTTTGACTTTCTGTGAACAATTTTGGTCTGATCTGCTTTTCCTGCAAGAAATAGCTGTGAGAGATTCCCAGAATAACTTCCAGGTCAGACACGCCTGCAGAGGTCTTGGAGCCAAGAGCCTCCTTTTCCTTTGCTTGGTCAAACCTTTATGCCACGTATTCTTGATTCCCTTCCTCTCTTCCCCCTTTTTTTTCCTTTGAACCAGTGCAGCCACCACGGAAGAATTGAAAACAGCACATTTTTCCACACAGGGCAGTGCTGTTGGAGGAAACCCTGTGCAGTGCTTCAGGCATTCCCCAAAGTTTGCAAGGCAGAAGCGGATCTAATTTGTCCCAAGCGCGCAGGCAGCACACTGGGGCTGAAGAGACCCTGAAAGGAATGCTTTTTCATGGCGATGACCAGCTGCTTCCCCAGGAGCTGTGCTGCACAGAAATAATCACAAGGAAGCACTTTGATTCCCCAAACTCACCAGCCCCAGCTGGGAGCTGGGAAGAGGCCGGGAGGCGGGCAGAGATGGGCAGATACCTGCAGCCAGCTCCATCTTCTGAAAGGGGAGCTGGGAGGGATGTTCAGCATGAACCCCTGGCTGAGAGACCTGCTGTTTCCTACTTAAGGTGGGGAAGGAGGGGAAGAGAGGCAGTTTCAGCGGTGCTTTACCAGCAATTAGCAGCAAGCACTTAATTTTCTTCCTCTAAATCGTACGCGGGAGCTAAAATGAATGGGCAGCAACTGCAGCAGCAGGAGGCTCCATGTGTGAAATGCCACCTGTGAGCAGGGACACGTGTGTCTCCTGCCTGGCTCATCACAGCACCTCTGGCAAAGAGACCTGCTCCTCCCCATGGCTGGGGATCTCCAGCCCAGGTTCCCTCCCCGCTGCCGTGGGAGGATTTTTCTTCCTTGAAAGACTGAAAATAAATATTGTTCAGGCATGTTGATGCCTCATTACACCTTCAGGTAAGATAGCAGGGTTCGAAAATTCAGGCAGAAAAGGATAATGATGCGGATTGGGATAAGCTGGGGAGACCGGAGAGAGACCGGTTGCATCCAGCCCCGAGTGTGTGGCACAGGATGGTGGCTCCTGTGGGGCCACATCCTTAGGGACAAGTGGCTGCATCTCACAGAAAAAAAACCTGAAAATTGTTTGTGGTGCTAATGAAATCACATTATTTCTGCACCGAAGCAGCAACTTCAAGCCCTGACAATAAGGGCTTAAATCCTATGGAAATCACCCCAAGCTGTTCACTGAAGCAATCACAAAGGCATCAGAGAAGCCAACCTGGGAAAGTCGCTCTTCTGCAATAACAGGCTGGGATCCCAGGCCCGAGTTTCAGTCTAGTCAAAATATTTCACCCTGTGCAGCTAATAAAACTGTGGTGATCCAGCAGTCCAATATAGGCAGGAGACTCCTATATATCATAGCTCACATGGGAGAAAAAATACCAGCTCAGCATGCAGAGATAATTTCAGCCTGATATTATTAGCTGCTGAGCATCCCTGGAAGGCAGTGTGTTGAGTGCAGTATTATGACACATTCTGGCTGCTTGTCATGTTTTGACATATCACGTCCCATTGTATGGAGCAAAGTAACAGGAGACAACTGAAATCCCCTGCTGGAGACGTCATACCAAGGGGAGCCTCCTGGGAAATTAAAACAATGCTGACAACTCTCTGACCAGCATGATTTCTATCCGGCTGATAATGAAAACCTGTAGTCAGAGAAATAGGACTTACTGGAGCCTCTTTCTTCAGTGTCTTCATTCAGATGATGGGGACTGGGGTGGCTCTGGAGCAATGACATTCACAACACCACCTTACCCTACAGTGCTGGGCCAGCAGACACCGCTGCAGGCTCTGCCCAGCACCTCCTGCCAGCCTTGGCAATACGACAGGGTCTGCAGCCTGCTCAGGGAAAATCCAACCACAGCCCAGATGCATCCCACACGCCTTAGAAATACGTGACACACTCACAGCGGAGTGAAGGCAAAGAACCATCCCTATGGAAGAGGAATTACGATGACAACACTTCTGTTCCAGCTCCAGCCAGGGGAGGCGAGTGCATAGTAAATACATGTAAACACGGGAAGAGAAAGAGAGAACATGAAGCAGCCGGCTGAGAACACGAATAGCACCCTGCCCTGTGCCACCCTTCCTGGACAGCACGCGCCTGCAGCCTCCCCGAGCCTGCATCCACAACCATTCCCACCGACAGATCAGCCAGGGCTGGGCAGCAAGGTCCTGCCCCAGCTTCTGAGACACAAGGAGCCCCACAACCATTCCCACTGACAGAGAGGCCAGGGCTGGGCATCAAGGTCCTGCCCCAGCTTCTGGCTGTGAGCGGAGCTGGAGAAACAATGAGCTTCTTCTCTCTGTGGCAGAGGAGCAGAAAGGAAGGGGCAAACCCTGCTCCAGTCTGAACCAGGGCTTTTCTTCTGCGGCTGCTGATGCCCCTGAGGCTGCCGGGAGCTGTGAGTCAGTGGCACTGATAGCTGGCTGCCAGCGGAGCAGTGCAGGGAAATTAATTACAGGCAGGGCTAGCCTGTGTGCTTTAATTAGGGACCTGGTGTTCATGAGCTACTCGGATTAGCTCCTTCCACAGGAGACAGTTACTGTCAATCATCCCCCAAAGCTTTTCTCCAGTTGCTTTCCTGCAGCACAGTTCAACCCTGTCCTGGCTGATCTGTGACAAAGCTCAGCACCCAGCAGTCATCAGCGGGTGCCCCCAGCCAGTGCAGGGCCTGGGGCAAGTGCAGGAGTGGGTGCATTCCGCAGATATCCTTGGGAAGCCAAGGTGACCTTGTTCCAAGACCAGACAGACTATGCCTTGGCCTTCCCCTGCTCCTCCAAGGAGCTTCTCCATCATTGGTGTTCATCCAACAGCTGTGCCTTGTGGTCAGTGTGACCCAGACCACTGTGGCCACCAAGTGATAAGAGCCATCCAGACCTTGTACTGGGATAGTTCCAGGCAAATAATTGCCTTGCTTTTCCTAACCAGGTGCCAAGTGACCACTTTAGGACAGGGCTGAGCACAAGGCAGGGTCCTGGGACAAGAAGGTTGCTAAGACCTGGCATCAAGCCATGTTAACACAGCTGCGCAATTTTAGGAAGGTCTGAAGCACAGAAGAGCTTGTTCCTGTCTGTCTGACCTATGCCCCCATGTTTTCAGGTAATCTCTTACTCTGAACCAAGCCCTGCAATATTGAGACAGGCCAGTGGTGTTACTGCCCTGTGTCCCTGAGGCTGGAGCCCATCAGCTGGAAACAGGCACCTATGCTGGGGCCAAGTGTCATAACACAACGCATAGACCCAAGTTCCTTTGTGCTGAGCTGAACATCACAGCATGGTGTGGAGTATCACCTCTCTGAGCACAGAGCTGGGGCCATAACACAGAAGAAGGAGCTGGAGCACCGATCCAGGGACTGTAGAGATACAGGAACCGACCACCCCAACACCCATCAGCAGGGTACCTTGGCACAAAAGCAGGCACTTCTGTTTTCCTCTCCATCTCCCCCTAGTTTTCTCCCTTTTTGATGACCTTTCCATCCCCCTCCCCTCCTTCACAACCACCATGGCCCAAGGCTTATCCAGGTCAGGTGAAGGCAGCACCCAGGCAAACCAGTCCCCCCCCAGAGAGGCTTGGGACACAACCTGGCAGTGCCCAGAGCCTGTACACCATTCTGTATACCAGGCTGTGGGTTGTTTCCTTGGCACTAAGCAGAGGAGAAGCAGTCCTTCAGAGGATGTCCAGTCAAAGATCACACAAACACAGCTTGCCAGGAAGAATGTGAGCATCGTGGGCTTCTACTCCTCTTGGGAGGCACCAAGTCTCCATGATGCTGAGGGGTCCCAGTGGGTGCTGCCCTGAGCAGAAATGCCAAAGCCCTGGCTGAGGGCAGATGGCAAGAAACCAGAGGACCTGGGCAGAAAAATCCCAGCTACCCCGCAGCCTGGCTGGCACAGGTAAACGCCATCGTTTGTTTTCCTGGAGTGCTGGGTTCAGCTCTGGTTGTGGACTTCTTCCTTTTCCAGGAAAAACACAACCTGCCCTTAGGCCAGAAGTACAGGGGATATTCACTGGTGCCACAGGGAGGAAGGAGGTCAGGAGTTTCACAAAGTGCCCGTCCCCAGAAATACACGCCAAGCCCAGCTCCCATTGGGGGACTATGACATGCTTCCTTTGACCTGCCAGAGAAATCCACAGCACACTGTGTACTCCCACCACCCCTGCCTGACCCTCCACCACCTGCTGGACTCTTCCACCTTGCAGGATGCAACCTTACTGCCTACCCCTGAGAAAAAGGGTGTTGGTGTGACATCCTTTCTCTTCCCACATCTTTTATATAAGCAGCCATTCCTACCTCTTCCAGAACATGATTAAAACTTAACTGGTCAAAAGCAAAAAGATGAAAGAAAATCCAGTATCTGGAACCTTCAGTCCCTCCAAGACTTTGGCTTTGAGTTTAGCATTTGTTCCTCCAGAGCTTTCTTAAAAGCCAGAAACCTCCTTCAGTCAAACTGCCGCACTTCCCCTTTGCCATCTCAGAAGTGTTATGACTCATGGAACTGGGAAGCAATTAAAGAGGGTCCATTATCTGTCTTTCCGCTAGTCCCCTGTGCAATTGCATTGTCAAACATGGCAATTAGGAAGAAAAGGCTCCGGGGGCCTCTAATAGATGCTTTGCAAACTTTTTAAGAGGCCAAAGCAAAATGCAATTTTCTGCAGTTTGCAGAGCTGTGGCCTTTCTCTGCCGTTCTGCACTTGTCTCTATTGATTTGGAGATATTATAATGCGGCTTTCCTACAGTGAAGGGTCAATAATCATTTGAATTCTCTCCTGGTTGGACATAAAGGGAGTACTTTACAATACAAAGCCTTTTGCTGATGCACATAGCATTTTGCCTTTGTTTATAGTATGGAGACACCATAGCTGCTTAATTCCCTGTTCTGAATGGTTTATTGTTCGGAATTCAGCACATGGCTTTGAAAGACACTCTGCAAAGCTGCTTCAGTGTCTGCTGCTTTGTCCCGCGGCCAAAGGTGGGTCTGTGTGTGTGAGTGCATGTGTGCCAAAAGGAAGAGGGCAGCACTCTTACGCGTTACACGTTGAAGGTGAATAGGGAGGTGGATGAGGAAGGAGAATTGGTTTGGACTAGTCTCACCCCCCCAGCTTGGAGCTTCCCTGCTTCTGCTGCCTCCTCCCTCCCTCTGCTGCTGAGAGGAAGGCAGGTCCATGGTGATGCAGCTGGTGCAGCTGTAGGTGAGAGGAAGAGAAGGAGAGTGATGTTCTGCCACCACCCAAGCCTGTGGGAGGACCAATGTCATAACTCTGGAGAATGGAGAACCTGGAGTGGGTATAGAGCAGGTCTCAGCAGGCAGGTGCCCACTGCCTTGCAAGCATCCTTGCTGCAGCAGGACGTTTTGGGGCTGGCTGCATGTTCTGTGGCACATCTGCAGCTCCGTGGGGATGTTGAGGCCCCAGGGACCCCTCTCAAGGTGCACAGTCAGTGGAAGTCACTGTGCTGAACTGCTCTTCAGGCTTGGCTGACTGGCCCAGCTCCATCCCTACGGGCTGTTGCCGGAGCTCAGAGTCCCAGCTCACACCAAAACACCTACACCATATTGTGGTGCCGAATCCCAGCTGCCTAAAAATAGGTGGCTAATTCCCTTTGAGACACCCTTAGAGTCTGAGGTACCAACATGAGTCCTGGAAGATTTCATACAGCTCCCCTAGGAGACCTGTGCTCTTCCAGCAGCTGAAGCAGGGAGTGCAGCAACATTTAGGCACCCGAGCCCCCCCGCCCCAAACTTCTCCCAACCCACCTGCTCTGGGACTCCATCCAGATCCATTAACCTTTGGGTCTGTGGTGCTTTTCATTCCCTCTGGCACTACCGCCTCAGCCCTGCTCTTTGGTATAACCACCCTCTACCCTGAACGAGCAGAAAAAATATCATATGCTGTCCGAAACGAAAGGTCATTTCCGTAATGTATCCAGGCAGGAGATGGAGGCCATTTCCTAACTTCTAGGTGTTCATCTTTTCCACCTAAATCACAGTCCCTTAATGTGATTTTTGGAGTTAATATTGCAGGGGTATTTTTAAGGGAAGAAGGTACAAGCCAGTTAGATCACGTGCGGTTCTTAGAATCCATCCTGACAAACCTCCGGGTGGGTTTGAATGCTGATGCTCCAGCATCGCTTAGGGCTGAACTACACGGCTCGTTAGGTGAGCAGAGTGCAGCCCAGAGCTGGGCCAGGGCAGCTCCATCCGTTCACAGGATTGTGCCAAAGCAGCTCCCAGCCAGCCCTGCTCCCCATTCCTGCCAGTGGCTCTCCAGTGCTCCCAGCATTTTGGCAGCAGGTCTGGTTTTGCCTAACAACGTTTGGGCAGGGTTATGCTTTTGGTGGTTTGCCAGCATATCCCTCAGCAGCATCAGGCAAAGAAAGGAAAAGGTGATAGCTAACAGTTTATGTTTCAGCCAATTTGAATATGAATTTGATGAGGAGGAAAAAAAGGGAAAAAAAAAAAAAAAAAAAGAAAAGCTTCTTTTCTAGCCACAGGGTTTTCCTCCTGCTGAATTTCAAAGGGTTGCTGCAAGCCACGGAGGTATGAAAGACTCAAAGAGAAGGTCAGGAGAAGCCTTTACAGAGGAAAATATCGAGGGATTTAAACACAGGAATAATTAGGTCCCTGTATAACAATAACACTAATATCAGTTACTATAGTGTATTCATGCCCTGTGAGGCCAGGAAATATGAGAAAAGCCTTCCCTGTTGTTCAAGAACACGAGCAGAGGTGCACAGAGTCAGACAGTGGCACGCTTGCACTGGTCCAACACACTGGTCAGGAGCAGACGTAGATTGACAGGCAATACTTGCCTTGACATCTTCTACAAGCCCCAGGCAAACACTGGCCCAGGGCCTGCCTGAGGCAGAATTTCCCAGTCTCCATACAAACTGTGAATCCTTCCTTCCACTCTCTCAGGTTTTCTCCAAGTCCTAGGTCATTGCATGAACGCTGCTCTGGACATGTTTGCTGTACTTCTCTGCAGCTTTTCCAGGTCCCCTCCACTGTAGTGGTGGGAGGACGGAACCTGGGATGGAGCTGAAGCATGGGCTTATGCAGAGGTTTAGATGTCCTGCTCCATCCCTGGCAGCTCCTGCACTGCTTGCTATTTTTCAGCACCAAGCTGAGCTTTTCAGAGAGCCCTCCACAAAGTCCCCAAGATCCCTTTGCTGAGTGGAAATAGCTCATTTAGAGCCCATCATTGTGTTTGTTTAGGTAAGGGTCTGGGCTGTTCGCCAGTGTACATTACTTTGTATTTATAAATGCTGAATTGCATCTGCCATCTAGTCTGTGGTTATGAATTTTACTGAGGAGCCCCTCGCTGCAACAAATCATGTGCCCAAATATCCACTTTCCTTCAAGCTGAAATATTATCGTAGTTCACAGTTGTGCCCAAACCTTAAACTGTGAGACGGTTGTAAGCGCTGACATCCTCCAGGTCCAGCAGCCAAGCTGCAGCACTAGGTCACAGCAGTAAGGGCTTGGTAATCCCCACCTATCGACACAGGTTAAAGACTTCCTAAAGATGGTTTACATAAAAAGAGGGATGAATGTTGCTCACATCTTTCAGATGAGGTTATCCTCTCAGGCATTAAAAAGCTGACCTAGTTATCACCGTTTCCTAAGGATGGGCATAGGAAAATCCCATGGACATCCTTGGCCCTGCTTCTATGAGCCCATGCCACCTCACCTGGTGGGATGAAGTCTCTGCCCATTCTATCAGCAGAGGTAGAGATTTCAGCTGTTCTTGTGTAAGATGTAATAAATCTGAGTGTTCTTCTCTGTTCTCTTTCCAGTTATCTACTGCATATCTGGAAGGGAAAAGATTATGACCTTTTAAAGGGAAAAGCTTATGAGCTTCAATTAAAACCATGGAGAATTCCTGCAGAAAAGGCTTCTTATGTGGGTTTCTAGCATTCAGTCCCAGGCCTGATACCATTCAACCCTGGTCCTTTCCATGTAGGTCCCAGATGCTGCTGGCCCATTCAAGCTCTCCCAGTATCCCCTTTTTCTGCTTCAGAAGCAAGCTGATCTCCACGCTGTATGCAGAAGCGTGTCCCCTTTCAGGAGGTGATCATATCTGCCCATCTTCAGCTCTCCTAAAGACATAAAGTCTTGGTGTTGCCTTGTTCCTGTCTCTCTCTAGTGTCCCCTACAGCAGTGTGACACCACAAAGGTCCCTGCACCACAGCTTCCTCCAGTCCAACCTCAGCACCAGCCTCTGCACTCAGCAGAACACAGGGGGCTTGTAGGGATTTGGCTCTGAGCAGACAGTTTGACACAGAGCTGTGACAGTTACCAAACCCAACAGAAACAGCTGGAGGAGGGACAAAAATCTCATACATATGTCCAATGCAGAGGACAGTCTGTGACAAAGGCAGAAGTCTAAGGCAAACAACTGATGTGGAAGTCAGATGAGAGTCAAGAGGTGTGGCCAAAGAGAAGGCAAAAGCACACAGCCTGCAACAAGCAACTGGAGAACCAGTGGCACCACTGGGAAAAACAAGCACAAGGGAGGGTAACCGGGAGGACAGGCAGGAAGGCAGTAGGGTTGCTGCAGGAGAGACAACCAAGCAAGGGCAGAGGGACGTCCATGAAAGCCTGCAAGCTGAATTCTTCAAACCCACCAGTCATGAATTGATGTTAGATGATAGCTCTGGATAACTGCTCACTGGAACCCTGAGGCTAGACAGCACTGGGAAGTGGGCTCCTTTCTCACAGCCTGGGAGAAATGTCACCTTTGTTCTGCATTTTTTCCTAGTCACAGCCACCAGTGGCCACGGTATTGTCACAGCTACCCCTGCCACGCTGCCTTTGGCAAAGTGACATTATGACCAAAATCCACACCCAGCCCAGTAAACCCCAGCAGATCCCAAGTGGGATCCTGAGGACCAAGAGAATCTGCGACCGATCCCCAGAACAGTGGGTGAGGCCCCCATCAGTTGTCACAATCCTCACTCCCATCTTATCCAGATGGGAGGCATCCAGCACATTGCACGAACAGGATCATCTATGATATTGCCACCACTCAATCCTCACGCTGTGAAGAAGTGAAAAAATATGCATTGTGAATCACAACTAGCTCCTACAGAAATTAGCAATAGCTGCACCATATTTGTGAAAACTCAGGGACAAACAGGTGTCCAAAGGAAGTAAACTCTGGTTCCTGAGATGACTTAGAACTCCTGAGGAGCCCCAAGTATCTCAGAAATGCTTCAAACCATTATCAGTGAGAAGCAGAGTTTCCTGTGTGTCCAAACCTGGCACTGGTCAAAGCACCCCATGCAAGTGACTCGGGGAGAAGGGAGGTGCAGCTCCAGAAAGCACTCACAGCTCCTCTCCCCCAGCCATCTGGGACTGCACACCCCGGCAGCTGCAAATCCCACCACCACATCTTCACCACTGGAAGTGCCCCACTGCACGAGGCGGCATTTTTTCTCGGTTTTCCCCTAAAATCACACTTATCTCAGCTCTTGCTTACAGACCCAGCATCTGCCGATAATCCAGAGGGGAGGAACGAAGTCCAGGAAAGAGCCTGGAAGGAAAAGTTGCTCCAAAATTTTTCCCCCGGCCTCAGCCTGGCTGTCTGCATGGATGCAGAAGACCCTCGCAGCTGAAGGAACAGCGTGGGAGTGAATGCCCCAGGCGACAGAGGGAGGGCAGGGAAAGTGGGAGTGTTTTAATCCCAACCACTTTTTCAAAGAACAGCTAGAAATGAAAAGGTAAGAGTAAACACGGGTGACTCTGCCCTGCTCACAACGTGATGCTCTCCTTTCTGAGCTGGGATGACCACAGCTCTCCACCCCACCCCATGAGCTGTCACCTTGAGGAGTGGGGTAGCAGAGACACGTGACAAAATGCAAGGTCTCTGCTGCAAAGCTGCCTTACATCTTGCCTTACAACACTGTGCTGTGGACTCTGGGCTTGCTGGGCATTTCTCAGCACTGTCCTGGACTCCTGGCCCCTCCATCCGGGTGGTGGAACAGAAGCCCAGTCCCACCATGTTCCCCCCCCGCCTCCTTTCCCTATCTCTCTCGGCATCCTTCCCAGCATCATGGCACACATCCCTGCTGCCTTCACATGGCTCATCCTTTCATTCCCAGACAGAAGCTGGGACTGATTTTTAATAAGTGTGCAAATTCAACTGCCTCTGTCTTTATCGGGTGTGAGCTTTGTCTCCTTTGCAGCTTCAGCATTAGACATGCCTGCCTGCCCTTCTGCAGCTCACTCATCCACTCGCGCCAGATAAGAGACATGACACCCACAGCTCTACAAACATATTTCTCTGAGATGTGCAGAGTCTGTGAAGCCAAGCTAAACAAGAATACAATGGGACACTAATGATACCCCTTCCTGTTTGCATGGGAATCAGGAAGCGAGCAATGGGGAGAGGATCCCAGCCAGCAGCTCAAGCCTCACCAAAGGCAGCAGCAGCTGGTGCTGGGCTGAGCTACCCACACATCTTACAGCAGATATGGGTTCAGAGACACCCACCCATACCTCTTACAACAGATCTCCACCCTGCTTAAGGGACCCCATTGTAGAGAACCAGGAATCTGCACCAGGTTTCCCAGCTGGAAGCCCTTGGCTCAACTTCCAGCCTTTGGGTCCCATCAGCTACAGCATCTCCCTGATTTTTAATCAAGGTGGATAAAAACTCCTTATTCAAACTTCGGCTTCCCCTCTTTATCCAGAGATGATGTTCATCCATTTCACCACTACAGGGCATTAAATGTTCATAATCAGTTGTTATCCAATATGGCCCTTAAATCAATTTCAGAGCTGCTGCCCTCGAGCAGGCAGTCTCCCAGCCTGACGGAGTGCCCTACATTCCGCGCTCGGAGATGGATGACCGAGCATTTAGCTGTATTAAAATTCATGTTGTTTCACTGTTGCCAGTCTACCAGGCAGTTGCAATGGCTCTGCATTAGAGGCTTGCCTTCATCATTATTCATCATGGCAAAATTTGAGTCAGCTGCAAACTTCACGGGCAACTAATTTATATATATTTTTCAGATCATTCATGAAAACAGTGAAATACAACAGGGTGAAAGCTGAATCCTACAAAGCTACCGTGCAGGCAGCTTGTTCAGCAGCGATCCTCCAACAGCAATCACATTTTAAGAAGTTTTAGCTGCCCGTTTCTTAATCCATTTAATAACTGTCCATTGATTCAATAGAGAGTATATTTTCAACCAAGTAAATCAAGTGCCTGATATAAGTCTAAATATATTATGAAAATCCAGATAGATGAGCAGAGACTGGTTTTTTTCTGTCTGTGTCTAATACACCAGGACATCAGTCCGTGCCCGGGGCTTGTTGGCGTCGCAGCGAAATGATTAATAAATAATGGTGTCAGCAATACCTTTAAAAACAATATCAGACAAAATTGAGGACTAGTCTGGGTTTAAGGATACTTTCTGGGAAATCTACCAGTTGAAATTAATGGTACCTCTATGCCTTGGAACTTTGTCTCTGTTAACATCTCCTCTTTCTCCTGCAGCACTGAGATGGAACCACCAGCCGCTCTGTACCTCCCGGGCTTCCCCGCTTCCTGCTTCACACCAGTGCTGGGCACTGCCCTGCCCTGCCTCTGGGGCTCCCCTGCTCTTCTCATATTTATAAGGAATTAGAACTGGGACCTCGTCAGATAGTTTTGACAGCACTGCCATGCTCACCCCTTAGGAAGAGGCTTGCACATCCATCCAGGGCTGGATTAGTGTCACTCTCCATAAACCACTCCTGATGGATGGTGTCTCACCTCCGCTGGGCAGCCCCCTCCAGAGATGCTATTTCACAACCTCCAGAGGCAAGTTGCTCGAGCACTCGGGATCATTTCAGAGAAAAGAGAAGATTCCCTTCGCGCTGACCCCGCGAGACTTGTTGTTTCTCCAGGACCAGGTATTCAGGTCACTCTGCCACTGCCCTGTCAAACCATCACCCTCTCCTTTCCCGCAGCGGGAAAGGCAGGCACTGCTGTCCCACTGTCAGCCTTGTCTGAGGAAGCGATATGGTAGCAACACATTTTGCTTCAGCCCCTGAAGCACATTACTTAATTAAAAGAACCAAACCATGAAGCTTATTGAAGGCAGCCTCAATCCTATAGCCAGGACCTGCAAATCTCCACAGGGACACAGACTTCCCACCCCTCAGTTCAGTCCCTCCATGCAGAGCAGTGTTGGTGCAGCAGGAGTAATTTCCCCTAATACTAAGTGGCTATTAATATTTCATGATACTAAGTGAACTTCTTTGTCATTTCATTTGCCATCTTTATTTGTCTAATTCACCTCCTTCAGAACTGAGAGGGAGACCAAGGACCAACTGCTGATTTGGGGGAAATAGGAATCATGTCATCAAAGGTATTATATGAAGTGGAAAAAAAAGGAAGAAACTGGTCATATTATGAATAGAAATTAAATCAGAATCACAAAAAATGCATCTGGGAAGCTCAATCATGCAGGATGCTCCTGAGATTAAAAGCAATAGCACCAGGCACAAAAGAGGCACCTGATATGTAATACGTGCATGTTTACAAGCAGAATATCCCATCTTTTATAGCCTGGAAAAACCTTATCCCAGCATATTCACTGTGACTTTCTTCCAGATTTCTCATGCACAATGCATGCCAAGGAATGAGAAGAGTAAATCTTTTGGATTTAAAGACACAAAAACATGACTCCTCATTTTCCTCTGCTCTCTTTTGCCTGCCAAAGTGGAATAAAACTCTCCATCCTCGGGGGAAATCACTTGTGCAATTTCTGACAGGAGAAAGGACAAGAAAAGCAAACCCCACCGGTTCCAGCAGGCGCTATCCAGACAACACATTTCAAAAAAATCGTGCTTCATGTCAGCCTTGGCATACAAACCTCTCCAGGACTCTCACCTCCCAAAACCAAAACTCCACAAAAACTGCCCAGCAGCTCCCCTCCAGCCCTGTGTGGGGAATCAGGCCAGGGACCTCCACAGCAAAACCATGAGTATTTCAGAGAAAAGCTAGGGATTCCAGTTCATTGTCCTTTTCTTTCATCCTCATGAAAACCTACTTCCACCCAGGGTTTAGATGTTGTGGTTACTCCTTCACCACCCTTGGCTTCTACCTTGCTATTTTCCTTCTAAGGTGCTGCATGGGGAGACACCCCCTTCACTGCACCTTTGGCTGAGAAAACAGTCCAAACCACCTTCCTTTGTTGGACAGCTTGATCAAGTGTTACAACAGCATCACATAAAAAAACAGCAACACCCTGACACTCCAAGCAACCAGGGAAACCACACAGGGAAAATCAGGTTGACAGCAGAGAAAAGGGTGGATAAATTCTGTACCGATTGGTAAAATGTCACCACAAGGAAGGGTGTCTTCCCACTGCTTTGAGGACTGAGCTTGTGCTGTTTCCAAAGGAGAACAATCTCTTCTTGTCTCTGCTGGTGTGTTTACAACTGTGTCTCCTGCCAATCCCTCTCCTAGTCATCATCACAGAGCAGCCTTTCTTCTTCACGTTGCCACCACCCTAAGTCATCCTCTGCCCTGAACAAAGGCCTGAGCTTCCCTTCACTCACCATTTCATACTTCTGCAAGGCCTGGCTGCTGGGGAGGTCTATGTCCTGCCCCAGAGCTGTCCACACTCTTTGTGTGAACAGTCTCCAGCCGTGATCACTGCTAGGTTCAGCTGGTGGCTTCACATAGGTCTTGCACTGATATCTTCTGGATCTTTATTCTTCCCAGGCAATAGCATCCTTTGCTGAAGACACTGTGTCCTTCATCCTCAAGATAATGTTTTCTGAATCCCTAAATCCTCTTTATTATCAAAATATTCCAGCTCTTTCCCCAGCAGTCTAGAGGTCACCTTACTTTTTTTTCCATTCCCAGATGTATGGTTTGACATTTGCTAGTGTTAAAATCCAGTAGCTATTTCTTTCTCCTCTCCTCTTACGTGTTTAAATCCTGCTGAAGGTGACGCATGCCTCTTAGCCCTCATGTTAGTTGCTGGTGCCCAGAGGCTATTATCAAGGAACTGGCTAATCCTAGATTTGGAAGGTCCCTCGGGGATTTCCAGTGACAGAGTAGGGGGTGGGGGTGTCTGATGGCTGGGTTTGTTCAAAACCTCTGCCTGAATTGAAATCACACAAGTTCAATGTCCTCCTGTTCATCTTCTCTGGGACTCTAGCTGGTTCCCACAGTACAGCTTCTAGCTGGCTGGAGAGGAGCAAGGTGAGTGAAGCGGCACCAGTGGCCAGTCACTGGGACAAGGGTGGCTTTTGCAGTGGCAATTCACTCACCCCCACACCCCTCCCTGCAACTCTCAGCACCTAAAATGCAACTGCAATAGGAGTTTTCAATCTCACCTCGGCTGCCTGTGGAGATGAAGGCAAACAAATTTGCTTGTCACCTACCAGCCTGAGGCTGCTCCCATCTCCAGGTTTGGATGCATGCAAATTGGCCAAACAAACCTCAGCATGCAAAGGTTTGTTTGGCCAATGGAGTAGGGAGAGGTTTGCAAGGGTGCCCATTGGTGCAGAACCATTCATCCATAAGCCTAATGTGGTGACAGACCAAGTTGTCTTATCTACCCCGTGCCTGACTTGAGGCAGAGACCTGTACCTTCATCTCCAGTCGGCTGGGCAAGGCAGGGAGATGGACGATACGGACTACAGCATCAACCAACTCACTCCTCACACACTGCACATGAAAGAGCAATTCGTATCGGATGGGAGGAATAACTACTATTGGCTGAAAGATTCCAGCTGAGGTTTAACGTTAACTGGTTGATATATCGAGAGGAGGACATGTGCCGTGATAGGCCATTGAGACCACTATTAGACCCAGACTCGTTAGGCACTCTCATTAATGATCTAGATGAGAATGGGAGAAAAAAGCAGGTTAATTAAATTTGCCTCTACTGAGCTGGAGAAGCTTTCAGCACTAGTGAGGATAGATAAATGACAGGGAGGGTGGTGGAAAAAAAAATGGCAGATTGATATAGGCTAGAAAAATGCAGCTACTTCTGGGGAAAATGATCAGCCTTCCAACTAATCAGTGTGAAGGGGAATGGCTATAGATAAAAGAGCTGTATCTGAGGAGCTGCCAGAGAGCTGCAAGATGATGGCTGATAATGAGTGAAGAGAAGGTGGTTTGCTTGGGAGTGAATTTTTGCTCTGTGCTTGCATTGCCAAATGTTAGTTCTTGCCTGGGGCTCCTGGAGACTATCAGAAAGAACACAATTGTTATTATTGATCGACGTTACAACAGCTCTTAGGTTCTGATGTGCTTGCTTAACCAAAACACCAAGAAACTTATGGAAGTGGCGAGAGAAAGAGCATTATCCACAGGTGAACTTGGAGGGCCAGCTCTGTGCAGGGGCTGAAATGTCTTAATTTTGTGCCCCAAGGGCTGCAGAACCCTGGAAAAATGCAGGAGGAGGCAGTGTAGCACAGTATTATTAACAGAGCCCAAGGAGAAGCAACTGCTCTACCGGGCACTATAGCAAGGCCCGTCAACAAGAAGATATGGAAAGACTGCAGGCAAAAGCATGTTATCCAGCCTCTCTATTTAAATTTGAAACTTGGAAACGAGCTGTGCAGTAGCAGGCTGCCCCAGATAGTCAGGTTGGTACCCACTTGAAAACAGAGGAGCAGAGAGCCAGTGAACCAGGCACACACCAGGTCAAATCTAGACAGGTTGTTTGCAAAGAGCTGGGGAAAAATAAAACTAGAAAAAATTTGAGAAAATAATCTTAGCTCCCTCTCTACACCAGCTTGGAACAGAGCATCTGGATGTAAAACAGCAGCACAGGTCAATGTTATTTGGCCTTCTTTTTGTCATCCTCATGCAAGTGAAGGGAAGAACATTAGGTGCACCACAGAATTTTTCAAGAGAAAATGTTTGGAGAAAAAACAACATCAAAATATCAGCTTTTCAAGGTGTAAATACTTTCAGGCCATTACAGATGGCAACAAGAGTGTCCCCCCACCGCAGCTCTGCTCCTCACGAGCCAGAACTTCACCAAGATCTGCCAACTAAAACCAGCTGCAGCCCAAGTGGTCTGTGAACTAACAGCAATGGAACCCAGGTCCTGTGACACACACGAAATTTCTCTTCAGAGAGGAAGCAGATGTGAGACCAAACTCCTTGAGAAAGAGGGAGTACTTAAAACCATTCCTAAAGGGAGTAGCTTCAAAAAAGAGTGAGAAGATATTCAAGGCAAATATGGAAATCTGACACAACTACTGGAGAACAGAGACAAGGCAACATGGCAATCTCTGAAAAAAAATATGTTAAGACTTGATAGTAGCATTAATGGACAAAACCAAAGGGATTTCTCTAATGCTAGCAAAATAATTTCTGCGTGTCGGGAGGAGCAGACCCACAGCTTCCAGAGCCACGGAGGCCCTTATGCCTGGAGGGGAGTTCAGCCATTCCTGATAGTCACAGCAAAAAGAGGGAAACCAGTGGCTGAAAGACACCAAAAAGAGACTGAGAGGAAAATCCAAATGAGAGAACTGAAAGCACTTGCAACAAGTGACAGGTAAGGTTTCTGCTCAGATGCTTGTATCCTTTGGTGCATCTGAGAACTTGCACTTTCTTGCAGAAATTAACACATAGATGGTGCAGATTACTGATTTTAAAAGCTAAACATATACATAAATAAATGCTTGTCAGCTACAGACCACTCATTTGAACACAGACTGTGTAACCACTCATCAGATCACATCCAGACACAAGCAATTCAGCAGAGGAGACAAACGAAATACAAGAGGCACAAAATCAGCATTTCTAATTTACGAGCTAGTTATAAACTGCCTAATCTGAGCAAAGAAACCCTCAGGATAATAAGGATGGACCAAAGGATTCAATTTAGCTCCATGTTGGTGGATATGGAGAATATCGAGAATGCATAGTACTTGAAAGTACATACTGAACTGGCTTTGATGAACAGAAGATCCCACCAGGCCCTCCACACCAGTGACACATCCTCTAAAGGGGCACATCAGCACCCCTGGCTCTTCTGCATTAGCTTCACCCACCCTTCTTGTAACAGGCCAGCTGGACCTCAGTGTAAATTTACCACCAATCACCCTGTCTCTGTCGAATATTGGAAATAGCACACAAAGTGGAAGGAAGGTATCACAGCTTTGTCTAAGATCACTGAGAACCTTTCAAATCATATTTACATGAAATTTGAACTAATGAAGGCACTGACATGACATGGAGAAAGACCAACCTTTAAGAGAAATGGTCTGAGCTGAACTTCAGATGAAGCCACTGACCCATTATCCCCGAAAGAAAGTACAAATAGTCTGACATTTCGGAGTATGGCCTCTCCAGTGACTCTGACATTAGAAAGAGAAAACAACTTTAAACTACACGAGGAGTTTACATCAGCTGGAGAAACCCAGGCTGATTGGAAACAACCAAGTCCAGTGCCATCCCAGTCCCATTCACGGCACCGGTATGCTAGACTGGACTCTGGAGAAACTGAGTAAGAGAGAGTGGTCAAACACAACACTTCCCAAGCAAAAGCAGATGTTGGTGGGCTGCCTATATAAGCAAAGAATGGAGAAGTGAATTGAAATATTCATGCATATAAGGAGCATTTTTAGACATCTTTAACACCCACGAGTTAATGGACAGAACATGAGAAAGATCCTAAAAAAGGGAAAGACTATTTAAAAGGGTTGAAAGTCCCCATGTATGAATTGTCATCTTTTAACAACCCAGAACACCCATTGTAAGATGATCAGCTGAAGCCCTCATTACAGTATCACAAGAAAATGCTTTTGACACCGACTGTCTGGACAGGCCATAGTCTGAAAAGTGGGGACTGGTCCCACTCATCTGCCCAGAGAGAGGAGACATTCCTCAGCAACCACTCAGGGCTGGTGCAAGGCATACATATCCTGGGAGCAGAGCTGTCAGATCCCACAAACAGGTTAAAAATTACCAGTTTCTAGCAAAAGACACCAATAGTATCAATTCATAGCAATGATGAGGATGTAGGAGCATCAGAGCACAAGGAAAGGCTCCTCCATAGACCTGGTGCTCTTGGTAACTTGAATGTGTCTACCTGCACCTCACTGCCAAATTCACAACCTTAAAGCTGTATCTGAGCATCCCAATCCCAGTGGTTGATGGGATAGTCCAGAGAAAGGGGGGCAGATTCAAGCCAATGAACTCTCAAGGTCATAGAATCATAGA
>VZTM01011703.1:0-13398 GCA_013400555.1 Jacana jacana
CCTTGATTGTGTGAGATAGTCAACACGTTCAAATTCTACTGACACTAATGATAATAATGCAGGTTAAACCTTTGACAGATGAGTTCAGTCCTTCTCAAAGGAAGGTAGAAGGCCTCGAAAGCGATGGCAGTTGTAGGTGCTCAACCTGATTAATGCACACAGAACAGTTCCACAGACTTATTTAATATATATGGAAATACATATATATATTTGGAATACAGATGGAAAGCCAGCATTAGATGCAGTGCCACTGAGTCCCTCTCCAGTTCACTATATGCCAGGTAACAGCCTGCCTTTCTCTAACACTTGCTACCCTGACAAAGAAGAGATTCTCAAATGAAGTAAAAAGGCCTCCAAAGGAATAGCAGCATTTGCTTTTGTAGGTGCTTGTGGGCAACTGCTGACTACCATCCCTAAACATTTAGTGTTTCATCGTTAGCAAGGAGGGAGTCTGTTCCCTCCAACCAGATATCTCCTTTGAGCTTGTAAATTGAACTTCTTGACATCTTCACCAGTAAAAGACACAATCCAGTCTTTAGCAGCACTGACTGAAATCTGAGTGCTACGCACAGCACCGGGCTCAAAACCTGGCTGCAGCATCATAACACCATGTACTGAAGTACTTGAGGTCTCTGCAAAACTGCTAGAAGGAAAATGCTCATCACTTCTGGGTTTAGTTTAGCCAACGGCTGGTTTTATCGTCATGGAGTGAAGATCAAAGTTAAGAGAGCAGAATGAACGTGTCCAGGAGCAAGACAGCTGAAGAGGCACGAAGGGAGAGGCTAACTGGGAAAGTTTTTAATTATTCTATTTATTTCAAATCAGAGTAGTGCTTAACTTGGCACTTTGGAAATCTAAACATGGCTCCTAGATCTTCATATATATATATTTCTTTTTTTAATTTGGCTCGAGACAACCAAATTCAGGGAATATTTCTATTAAACACCATATAAAAACCTCATTAGTGGAAGCCAGCTTGAGTAGGAAAATCAAGTCTAATACACTCCTTTGTCTCAACTATTCAGCAAAATTCCTATTTTCAACAGGTATAAAACAGCTTTTTAAGTAGCAGAATTCTTAAAAGACAAAACCAAAGTCCCGAGTCAATCGTCACACAGTAATAAAATGTAAACATTAAGGATCTATACAAATACACTGAAAGCTTTGTAATCACTCCAGTTAATGCACACAATAGCTATTCTTTGTTAGAGAAACAACCATGTTTTAAGTTTTCCTGCTGTTCCAAATGTCGCAGTGGTTATGCCCGTGAGCAAAAATTACCCCCTGCAGACAAGAAAACAAGAAAAAACAAACAAACAAACAAACAAAAAAACCAAAAAAAGCAATTGTAAGTTTCTATCTTGTCAATAAATCCAGTGAGAAATTTTCACTTAATTTTGCTCTTTTTGAAACACAGCAAAATTGATGATACACCAACCTGCACAGTGCTTAAATAACCACAAGAGTCTTTCACAAGTACCATGCTCCAGTTGGGAAGAAGGCAGCCTGCCAGGGGACACGGAAAGATCAGCATGTTTGAGAAGCCCATTAATTTGTGAAACTGCTCCTACAGATTGCTTTCTAAACTCAGTAATTCTCCACAAGTAGAGAGGAATGCTGTCTTCTCCTCCACTAGGAAAATCCATTTCAGCAAAGCCTCACTGTAACAACTATTTGCTCCTTTTTATCGCCTTCACACCTACCTGAAGTGGAGAAATTTTGATAAATAGGGAATGATGAGTTAACAGAAAGTCATCTGCAGAAGGAAACTATTCCAGTTTAACAACTAACCTTTCTTTCATAGAATCACAGAGTCATTCAGGTTGGAAGAGACCCTTGGGATCATCAAGTCCAACCATCAGCCCTACTCTATAAGTTCTCCCCTACACCAGATCCCTCAACACCACATCTAATCACATCNTGTGCTTATTACATCCATTTTATCTATTGGTACTTTATTTTGGGGGTAATTATGGGTCAAACAAAGGCTCTGGATTTTTTTCTTCCATTTGAAAGTGCAGAACACAGAGAACCGGGGAACAGGTAGACACCTGCTAATGT
The DNA here is from genome assembly GCA_013400555.1 of Jacana jacana. Lineage (NCBI taxonomy): Eukaryota > Metazoa > Chordata > Aves > Charadriiformes > Jacanidae > Jacana > Jacana jacana. Next base: position 2,062 of record VZTM01011703.1, read on the forward strand.
GCAAAGCAGATGATTCCAGAGCAAACCATCAACTTGAGAAAGTACACAATGATCTACCTTAAAAAAAAAAACCTGACACTTCCACAAGCAGCACACACACTCCCACCAGCCCAGCTGTGAATCACAGAGCTGAAATGTACCATTAACCCGACATTAGGTCTCTACAACTGCTTGAAAATACATTGTAGAGAGGTTGGTGCAGGTCTCTTCTCACGGGCAACTAGCGACAGAACAAGAGGGAATGGCTGCAAGCTGCAGCAGGGTAGGGTTAGGCTAGACATTAGGAAAGAATTCTTCCCAGCAAGAGTGGTCAGACCCTGGAATGGGCTGCCCAGGGAGGTGGTGGAGTCACCATCCCTGACTGTGTTTCAGAGTAGATTGGATGAGGTGTTGAGAGATATGTTGTAGGGGAGAACTTGTAGAGTAGGGATGATGATGATAGACTTGATGATCCCAGGGGTCTCTTCCAACCTAAATGATTCTATGATTCTGTGATTAGCAAAATCACCCTGAATAGAAAGAGTACACAGTAATAAATGTTGGCAGACAGCACACGCTCTGCATAGTCTTTGTGCTTGCTATTACTCCTTTTGTTTCTCATCTTCCACAACCTGTTCCAGCTTTCTTCACCCCAGGTGCTGAACGATGCACTAGGTGTGTATTTAGGAACACCGCAAGTTCGTTACACATGAGGGGTCCTGGTGGGCAGCAGGATGACCATGAGCCAGCACTGTGCCCTCATGGCCAAGAAGGCCAATGGCATCCTGGGGTCTATTAGAAGGGGGGTGGTTAGCAGGTCGAGAGAGGTTCTCCTCCCCCTCTACTCTGCCCTGGTAAGACCCCATCTGGAATACTGTGTCCAGTTCTGGGCCCCTCAGTTCAAGGACAAGGAACTGCTGGAGAGAGTCCAGGGCAGGGCTACCAAGATGATGAAGGGAGTGGAACATCTCCCATAGGAGGAAAGGCTGAGGGAGCTGGGTCTCTTGAGCTTGGATAAGAGGAGACTGAGGGGTGACCTCATTAATGGCTATAAATATGTAAAGAGTGAGTGTCAGGAGGATGGACCCAGACTCTTCTCTGTGACACCCAATGACAGGACAAGGGGCAATGGGTGCAAGCTGGAACAGAGGAGGTTCCACTTAAATATGAGAAAAAAACCTTCTTCAGGGTGAGGGTGAGGGAACACTGGCAGGGGCTGCCCAGGGAGGGTGTGGAGTCTCCTTCTCTTGAGACATTCCAAACCCACCTGGATGCATTCCTGTGTGACCTGCTCTGGGTGTTCCTGCTCCGGCAGGGGGATTGGACTGGATGATCTTTCAAGGTCCCTTCCAACCCCTGAGATTCTGTGATTCTGTAGTTAAATCCTCCCCTTCCTATTACAAATTTTTGATCTCAAAACCAGGAATGCATTTCCTACATTTCAATTGCATTTCTTTCAAACAGCACAGAGGACATGAGCTCGTGTCCCTCAAACCCCTCTCTACCCAAAAGGAAAATTGATCTCAAGAAGACTTGTGCCCGCGATGCAGACAGTGCAATGGCAACGGTCAAGATTATGACATTCATATTAAAGTACAATGTATTTCTTGATTTTTTTCATGGCCAATTTAACTAACACATCCTACATCTTCCTACATCTTCCCACATCTATGTGTGAACACCATGATTGTTATTAGAAATCTGTTCTGAGACTCATCTACTGGTTGCTGCAACGTTCAGCATGATTTAGAAAAAGAGAAAACCAAAACAAAGTAAGAAATAACAGAAATTACGTTGACAAAGTGTCTGCTGTAGACAACTGTGATCACAGTTTAAAATAAAAATATAGATATACACAAATAAAAGTAACTTTTTTCTTAGACTGGAAAGGGGTCAAGCAAGGACAGTGATCATGGCAAGTGCTGTTCAGGAGGCCTACTCTATTTTGCCATCCCAGACAGGGGATGGTGGTCTTCTATGAGCAATACTTTTCAACTGGGGGTTATGAACTAACTCCAAGGTTAGAAAGTACAGGAAAGAAACTTCAAGTAACAGATGGATTTATCCAAGAGTTTATCTGTCAGGAGCAAACCTCAAACTGCCAGCAAAAGCACACCACGTTTCTATTCAGCTTTTGAACTCAAGGACTCAAGAGAGAATACAAGATCCTTCGAAGTGTTAATGGATGTATCCCGCTAATTTTCTTCTCAACATTCTATAAGCTATTTCCAATAAAGAAATTACACACAGACCAAAAATTATCATCAACCTTTTTAATGGAGCAACAGCAACAGAAAGGCTGTATTCCACGTAGGCACGACAACCTAAAGCAAACTTCACACAAGCACCTTTCCTCCTCCTGTGTTCCTTTGCATTTATCTTACTGGTTAGATAGAAAAAAAGGAAATCCCAAAATTCTTCCATAACTTGCTTAATTTCAAACCAAGTCCTTTGAATAACTATGGCCACTAGATGGCAATGAAGACCTACAAGAAACAAGCTTTAACCCATTGATGAAGAGAAAAGAAGCCACAACAATCAAAGCGCACTTTTAAAATAACTACACAGGAAGGACTCGGAAAACTATGACTTAATGAACAAAAATATGAAACTTTTGAAGCTGAGACAATGTGAAACTTGGTTAGAAGTACCAAGCAAGAAGAAAGAGGCTGGACACTGACAATTTGAGTGTGTTTTCTCATGTGTCAGCCTCTTCCTCACCCTTCAGATACAGACAAGTACGACCTGGGGGCTTTTTACTTCATATTTACAATCCCACAAACTCATGTATAGAAGAGTGAACTATAAATTCTATTCAATCCAGTGTGGGTAAACCATGAGTAGTATTCTATTCCTAATTTTTGCAGAGTACTAAAGAAAGTGTCTTTGATATGTATAAAATAAGTGCTGGAAACGTGCACTCTCATTAATAAAACATTTCCAGTGTGAATAGGAATGTAAATGTTCGTGTGAGCAGCGTGAGCAGTTTGCTTTCAGAAAGTATAAAGAGGAAAAGAGAAAAATCACCTCCCCAAAATTAGTAAAGTAATTTAAGTAAAGTAACTTCCAGTCTTACTGATGGGAAATGAGGTAGGACAAGGTTTGATGGAACAAATGAAAATACTCTTCTTTGACCTTTGATTTACATGGCCTATCTCTCCTCTTCAATTTAACCACAAAACTAAGTACAGACTGAGTAGGAGGTAAAAATTCTTCTGAAGTGTTAACCTGACCTACAATAAAAAGAAAATTCTGTTGGAGGGAAAAGCAACTGTCTGGGTCTTCTGAGCTTGTTCAGAATCTTCAGTACAAGAAGTAACGGTGGAAAATCACGTAGGGTGTTATTTCCTCAATGGATTTGAAACGTACTCTCTTAGTACTTCTTTGTGCCACGGGCAGACTGGAAATGACTTGCTCAACAGGCAGTAACACAAGAGAGGAGATCCCTCCGTGAGGTAAACACCTAACAACTTGAACTAAACCCCACATGAGATCTGCTCAGGATCAACTCTGTGAGCTCTTTCTTTACTGGATGTCTAAGAAACAGGAATGTCCTCCTTGGACAAAACCTCCTCCACGCTCCTTAGAGCTGCAGGACGAGATCAGTGCTTCCCAGTTGCTGATGCAAAGCACAGTGACCGAACCAGGGCAACGTTTTACCACGGAAGAAGTCCCAGGATCAAGCTCAAAATTAAAATGCCCATAGTAAAAGGCTCCCAGAGCGCCTTGCCACACTATCATTTCACATGTTCCTCAAGCAGGGAAAGACTGTAGTATCACCAACCTCACATTAGACTCCAGGCTCAGTAACTCAGTGCCACAAACCATCAAGCTGTTACTCATCTCCTCTGACAGATCTGTTCCATCAGACCAACTGGAAACTGAACATTTTTCCATGGCAAGAAAACCAAGCTGAGATTTGTCTACAGATGCTCCCCTTCAATCCAAATGACTCGCAGGGAAGAACAAGATAATTTCTAGCAGTTTCTGAGTCTTGACTGCAATGACAGAAAGTGGAATAGGGTGAGTTTGGGGCCCCTCACTACAAGAAGGACATTGAGGTGCTGGAGTGGGTTCAGAGAAGGGCAATGAAGCTGGTGAGGGGTCTGGAGAATAAGTCTTATGAAGAGCATCTGAGGGAGCTGGGGGTGTTCAGCCTGGAAAAAAGGAGGCTGAGGGGAGACCTTCTTGCTCTCTACAACTGCCTGAAAGGAGGGTGTAGCCAGAGGATTTGGTCTCTCCTCCCAAGAAATAGGCAACAAGACAAGAGGAAACAGCCTCAAGTAGCACCAGGTGAGGTTCAGATTGGATATGAGAAAAATTTCTTCACTGAAAGAGTTAAGCACTGGACCAGGCTGCCCAGCAAGCGCTAGGTCACCATCTCTGGATGGATGTAAAAGTTGGGTAGATGTGGTACTTAAAGAGATAGGGAATGTTTTTTGTCAGTGTTATGTGAATGGTTGGACTCGATCTGAAAGGTCCCTTCCAACCCAGGCAATTCCATGATGCTATGAGTCTTCAGCACCACATAGAATATTGTTTTAAATCAGACAATCACTGAAGGAGAGAACAGTATCCCTTCAGATGAAGCAACAGAAAATATGGTACCTAAGTAGCAACGCTGCCCTAACTGAACTTGGCAGGAAGCAAGGGGTAGAACGTAAAATAAAATCAGTTCATTTCATTACTCCCTAGTCTTGATGTATTCAATGCTCTTTTCAAACCACGGGCTTCTGTTCACAAAGGTTTGCTATTTCCAATCATTCAAGTCATGCCTGTGTTCATCTTAGAGAAGTCTTTGGCTTCAGGAGGATTGAGGAGGTGTCTTCCAGCTGGTGTGCTTTATGTTCAGGGTGAGGTTAGCAGGGAGGTTTTTCCTTTGTACCTGCTGGTCAATTCTGAGTGGGTCAAGGCAGGAGGTGTGTTTGTCAACTCCCTGCATTGTTCTGAGCATGAAGTGATGCTGTATTCATCTTTCATTCTTAAGAGCTGAAAGAACTCACATCATCCACTAAAGAATTCAACACAACAACAAACAAATGAAAGACCATTTGGTGCCGGGGCGTTAAGGATGAAGTAGTGGAGCCATGGGGTAAACCCTGGCAAAGGCTCTGCTCTCAGCAACAAGAGAACTAACAAGGGGACAGGCACTCTGAGTTCAGTGAAATACTTGAACAGAAATTACAGGAGCTCCTTCACTGACAGCCGTAAAACAAGTAGGTAAACGACAGGCAGCTGAACATGAGCCAGCAGTGTGCCCAGGTGGCCAAGAAGGCCAGTGGCATCCTGGCTTGCATAAAGAATAGTGTGACCAGCAGAAGCAGGGAGGTGATTGTCCCCCTGTACTCAGCACTGGTGAGGCCACCCCCTGAGTCTGGTGTCCAGTTCTGGGCAACTCAGCACAAGAGAGAACTGGAGTGGCTGGAGAGTGCAGAGGAGGGCAACAGAACTGGTGAAAGGCCTGGAGAATAAGGCTTATGAGGATCGATTGAAGGAGCTGGGACTGTTTAGTTTGAGGAAGAGAAGGCTGAGGGGAGANCAGACTCATCTGTAGTGATAACGTTTAAACTCAAAACAGCATGTAATCCACCAATAGGGCTCGCAGTCTTTGATGAACCACGTCTTGGAATCCAAAAATACTCGAGTCCTTCAAACTGCTGAATGTTCACACTGTTCAGCCTCTGAAGACAGAAGTCTCAGTGAATGGTAAGCATGGAAAAAATACAAAAAGCACAACCCAAACACCCACACTCACCAGGACTAAACATCTCCTGGGTCTCTATCAGCTGAATGTCTTTGAAAGAGGACAGCTATCTCTCTGAAAACGTCAGGCAAAAAGTCCTACATTCAGGTGAAGTCCCTCCCTGAGCCTTTAGCCTCCTGGCTTTGTCGTTAAACCAAACAACATTAACTTTAGCAAGAGAAGGGCTAATAAGAAGAGCCCACTCAAAAAAGAAAGGAGCCTCCTTTCATTACTGTTATTTAGGGATAAGTATCAAGAACGCTCTCAAATTAACCCAGAAAGTCTCCATCCACATGGCAAGAACCTGGGATCGTGTTTCTGTGAGGCCTATTTAAACCAGAGTATGCTACGTGAGAGCTACACCGTCCACAGAGTTTCCAACAGACTATTTCACCATCTGCTAAGCCTCATCAAAACACAGAAGAGGTAGTTATTGTGCTAACCTTTTAATTATGCCATGCAAAGTTCATTAATGATAAATATCTTCCACAACCTCACAACAAACAAGGTTTAAACACTGGAACAAAAGGTGAAAGTTTGTTGAGTTCGTGTTTTTTTTAGGTTCCACATGTCCTTGAAAGACATGTCAAATTTGAGAACTAATTCCTTTCGTGATTTCAATTCTTAGTTACAAAGGCAGTGAGGTTTAACTTATCCTTTACAGATCAAAAATGAACTAGATTATATCGAGGGCATAATGAAATCCTGTGGAAAACATGCAATTTCTCTGTAAAAGCAGGTATGAAATAGGTTTGTGTTTATCAAGCAGAGGCAAAACAACTCGCATCAGCAATGGTGTTTAATGTGAAACTGGTGAAAGCTTGATCGACTACTCGCATACAGCAGCCTCAAAACTTAAACCAAAGGGCATGGTCCACTATGAATAAAACAGAAGCAATTAAAAAAATATTTTAAAAAACCACCATAAGAACAACAGCAACAACAAAAAGAGCTGGTTTCTCCTCATTCAGTTTCACTGAATACCTGGGGCCACACATCCACCCAAAGATTTAATAACTGGCTTTTTTCTTTACAGGACATCATGACCAATGCCAGCAGGTCTGGGATGCAGCAGAAGATACCAGACACAATCTAGACGGTGAGTTAAAAAGGTAACAAAAGCCCTGACGTATTGAAACTGAAAAATGAAACCCTAGGGTGTACTCCAACTTCTCGTGTCAGACCCACACCAGAATGGCAATCATTTCACCATTGTGTGATTTTGTAACACACACTCAATCCTCTTCATTCCTAGTAGTCCCTTGCAAAGCCCTGAAGTTCTCAACACCCGTTTAATGCTCTTCAATATTTCCATCAATGGCCTGGATGAAGGGATGGAATGTACCCTCAGCAAGTCTGCAGATGATATGAAACTGGAAGGGGTGGCTGACACACCAGAAGGCTGTGCCACCATCAAGCAAGACCTGGACAGGCAGGAGAGACCTGGGCAGAGAGGAACCTGATGAAATTCAACAGGGCAAGTGTGGGGTGCTGCACCTGGAGAGGAATAACCCCCTGCACCAGGACGGACTGGGGGCTGACCTGCTGGAGAACAGCTCAGGAAGAAGAGCTGGGAGTCCTGGTGGACAACAGGATGATGATGAGCCAGCAATCATAGAATCATAGAGGTTGGAAGAGTCCCTTGGGATCATCAAGTCCAACCATCAGCCCCAACTCTACAAGTTCTCCCCTACACCAGATCCCTCAACACCACATCTAAATGACTCTGAAACACCATCAGGGATGGGAACTCCACCACCTCCCTGGGCAGCCCATTCCACTGACTGACCACTCTTTCTGGGAAGAATTCTTTCCTAATGTCCAGCCTAACCCTACCCTGCTGCAGCTTGAAGCCATTCCCTCTTCTTCTATCACTAATTGCCCTTGAGAAGAGACTAGCACCGACTTCTTTACAATGCCCTTTCAAGCAGTTGTAGAGAGTGATGAGGTCTCCCCTCAGCCTCCTCTTCCCCAAACTAAACAATCCCAGCTCCCTCAATCGATCCTCATAAGATTTATTCTCCAGACCCTTCACCAGCTCCGTGTCCCTCCTCTGCACTCGCTCCAGCACCTCGATATCTCTCTTGTGCTGAGGTGCCCAGAAGTGGACACCAGACTCAAGGGGTGGCTTCACCAGTGCTGAGTACAGGGGGAAATTTGCCCCTGTGGCCAAGAAGGCCAACAGCATCCTGTAGAGCATCAGGAAGAGTGTGACCAGCGGGTTGTGGGAGGTCATCCCCTGCCCGCTTTGCTCTGGTGAGGCCCCATCAGGCATCCTGTGTCCAGTTCTGGACTCCCCAGTTGCAGAAGGACAATGGAGAGTTCAAGAAGGACACAGCTGGAGAGGGTGCAGCAGAGGACCACAAAGATGATGAGGGGCCTAGAGCATCTCTCTTACAAGGAATGGCTGAGGGACTTGGGTCTTTTTAGTCTGGAGAAGACTGAGGGGGAATCTGGTCAACGCCCACAAATAGCTGAAGAGCAGGTGTCAAGAGGAAGGGGCCAGTGTTTTTTCAGTGGTGCTCAGTGACAGGACAAGAGGTAACCAGCACAAACTTGTACATAAGAAGCTCAATCTAAACATGAGGAGGAACTTCACTTTGATGGTGGCAAAGCTCTGGAAGAAGCTGCCCAGAGAGGTGGTGGAGTCTCCATCTCTGGAGACATTCAAAACCCGCCTGGACACATTCCTGTGCAACCTGCTCTGGCTGGACCTGCTTTGGCAGGGGGTTGGACTAGATGATCTCCAGAGGTCCCTTCCAAGCCCGTATCACTCTATCAGTGACATGCTTCCATTTTTAAAAGAGGTGATTCTGAAATACCTTTCCTGAACAAATTCAGAAACCGTTAGCAAACAACAATTTGAAGCTTTGCCCTGTATTTTTCAGAATGCTTATGGACTTTTCTCCAAAGAGTAATGGAACTCTTAATAACCAATATTATATACTTTGTCTTTTTAACTTCACCCTTCTTTTGACACAATTTGTTCTCCAATAGAAATGATACACAGGACAGCTTTGCAAAAAGTTCCTGCTCAGCAATCACTCCTGCCCTGGGAGAACAAAGTGAAGTCACAGATAGAATGTGTAGAAAGTCACTTTCTTATCTGCAGGCACATCCCTCATTTTCGGGGGAGTAATATGCTTAGCTCATTTGCAGCAAGGAGTTACCCATGCAGCTCTTGAATGAAATATAATCTGAGAAGATTACTATCAGAGGTTCCTATACATATGTCAGGATAAATCTTTCTGGCTGTAGAGTTTGCTACAAAGCACTGAAGTTACCATTTATTTGTGAGTAAGGCCTAACACTGCAACCCTTCTGCCTTTAAGGGTTGCAGCGAGCAAGAGGGCTGAACAGTTATAGCACAGACATATAGTTACATCTGCTTCTGCACCCTTCCTCTTTCACTGACTCCTCTTTTCATTCTCATCAAGAATTTCAGAGAGATTGAGTAAACCCTTCCCTGGAGCTGCAGAACCTGGACACTGCAAAAGGAAAGGGCCTGAGACACCAACTAACAGAAAAGACAACACAGAATTATAGAATAGTCTGGGGTGGAAGGGACCTTTCAGATCATCGAGCTCAACCATCAACCCAACTCTGATAAAAAACCATCACTAACCCACATCCTTGAACACTATATGTCAACCCATCTTTTGAATACCTCCAGGGATGGTGCCTCTATCGCTTCCCTGGGCAGCCCGTTCCAAGGCTTCACCCCTTCAGTGTAAAAGTTTTTCTTAATGTCCAGTCTGAACCTCTCCTGGCGCAACTTGAGACCATTTTCCCATGGCCTGTGACTTGGGAGAAGAGACTGACACCCTCCCAGCTACACCCTCCTTTCAGGGAGTTGTAGAGACCAAGGTCTCCCCTTCTCGCTAGCTCCTCTTCTTCAGGCTGAACAACCCCAAGCTCCCTCAGATGCTTCTCATCAGACTTGCTCTCCAGACCCCTCACCAGCTTTCATTGCCCTTCTCTGGGCCTCCTCCAGCCCCTCAATGTCTTTTTTTGTGGGAAGGGGCCCAAAACTGGACACAGCACTGGCGGTGGGGCCTCATATTGAACGGCAGACAAGGTGCAGGCACAGAATACCAAGGAAGAGTTGAAAGCACAGTCTGCATCTCTGTGATTCATAGACAGCAGGAAGTGTGACTTAGACTGGTGGGAACCAACCAATAACTTTGTAGGCTCAATTCAAACATTCCAGTTTTCTAATGCTTTTAGTACATAAATACATTAAAATCTAAAACCTCAGAAAATGGTAAAAAAACATAGTGATGTAATAGGACCTAAACAGCAGCAAAAGAAAGGTTAAAACTTCAAAACCAATAGTGGGCTGAATGGGCCATCTTTTGTGGTGAGGAAATAATAATACAAAGCATCTGAAAACGAACCAAATACCGAGCTATTTTAGCAAAATTTAAGGTACAAAAGTATTGTTTATACTTAAAGAAAATTCTCTTTCATCATGAGAGGACTAGGAACCCGCATATGAAGGACCACTCTATTTGCTTCTATTAGTCACGTAACAAAAACATCACAGAGAAGACTGCAGGGACTTCACCTCTGCCTCAAAAGCATTCATCCTCACGTCCTCCTGTAGCTTCTCTGTCCCTTAGAAAACTACCTGTTACTGGTTTTTTTACAAGAGAATGTTTATCACAAATATGGTTGTGAGTGACCTGTCATTCTTCTTAAAGTTATTAGAGATCTGATTCCGAAAAGCATCTTACTGAGGTTAGCTATTTCCCTCTCCTGTTAATTGGAAAAGCTCCTCTACAAATAGTCACCATTAATCACCTTTTTTACTCCAGACTGAAAATGGAAGGTTTACAATTAGAGCCCTTTTAGTTCAAGGGAAGAAAAACTGTACAGAAACAGGCCTCGCTCCATTGAATGCAGCAGGTTTGCAGCATCTCTTACGGCTGATGAGAACACACCCTGATCCACAGTTCTTCAGTCTATCGTACAAGGTGAGGAGTTCTGCCACGCTCCAGACCACACACTAGAGTTTTCCTGCCTGGAAGCTGTAGAGGGAAGCCAGGAAAGAAGAGAGGTTTACCTTTTTTCATTTCCATAGGATTTCTGCGCAACTTTTGCGTGGAGTATTAGCACTGTTTGATCCCCTCGCTCCTTTAGGTAATTTCGCATTGCTTCCCTGAAAATCAAAAGACAAAATAAGCTTTGAAAGTTTCTCTCGGTGCTGTTGAGAATTATAATAATCCAAAGATAGCTTTAGGAAAAAAAAAAACAAAACCAACCCCTCAACCCCCTGAAATTCAAAAAAGGCAACTATTAATAGGGTCAAGATGAGTTTGGTTTGATTTTTAAGGCAATTACACAGCAAAAAGAATCATAGAATCATAGAATCATTCAGGTTGGAAGAGACCCTTGGGATCATCAAGTCCAACCATCAGCCCTACTCTACAAGTTCTCCCCTACACCAGATCCCTCAACACCACATCTCATTGACTCTGAAACACAGTCAGGGAGGGTGACTCCACCCCCTCCCTGGGCAGCTGATTCCACTGACTGACCACTCTTTCTGTGAAAAATTTTTTCCTAATGTCCAGCCTAACCCTACCCTGCTGCAGCTTGCAGCCATTCCCTCT
>VZTM01011703.1:15591-51418 GCA_013400555.1 Jacana jacana
AAAGAGTCCTGTCATACTAAATTAACAACATCTGTCACACTAAAAACTTTTGACTTTGCTACCATTAAAAAAGAAAAACCACCCAAACCCAGCAAGCTACACACAAAAATGCTAGGTGCTGTCTAATGCTTATTTCCCATTGGATGAGGAAGAAATTCTGCCTTTTCTGTTGCTACAGTGGACGTGCACAATCCAAGCTCCCAGGAGAACTAGGAGTGCTCCCCTCCAAGCTCTCCTACTGATAAAGAAAACACATAACCACTGCAATTCTTACCCCAGGTTATTCATTACTATATCTTAAAGCTCTCCTTGAAGGTAGTACTATTATAGTTTACACATAACATACACAAACAGCTAGGAACAAAGTAGTGTTTTTCTGCTGGAGTTTACACAACTCTCAAGGGCTTGTTAGACAAACAGAACTGCTTTTACATAAAAAAGCAGAATAATTTTCCAGTAATCGAACTACACGTGGTTTACAGATACATGTTTGCAATATTACATAAACACTCAAAAAATTTGTGTGATGGTTTTTCCATTTCAGACCTTCTTTCAAGGGAAAACAAAAGTTAGGTGGCTTCTTTCCAGCCTCTATCAGTATAGAAAAGGTTCACAAGCTACTGCTTAGAAGGATGGCCAGAGGGTCCCAAGTGCCTACTCTGTACTCAGCCGAAAGAGAACCTGGCAGATCTAGGAGCTAACATCCTGTATGTGAAATTTAAAGTCCCTGTAGTTAAGAGAAAAGTTAATTGAAAGACCTTACAACTGAATAGTTTGGGGGTGTTTTTTATAAATAATAGAAAATAAATGCTATCCGTAACTGCAGGGTGATATTACCAGGTGTTACTGCCCAAGATGGAAAGCAGCTCATGACTTAAGACTTATTATCTTTAAACATCTGTGAAGACTGGCAAGCCAAGAGAAAACACCACTGTTTGTGCAGTTACTTGTAAGTCAGCACAGGTCAATTTTGCACTGAAATGAGGTTTAACAGCGACACAAGCGAACCTGAAGCTTATCCAGAAATGCAATGTGACACATACCCTCACCACAAAACATAAATGCTCCCCCCAACCCTGTGCTTCACATGAAGCACCATGATTTCATTCACAACAAAAGTAGGCCAGGGTGGCAATGGGTTTCCAGGGCTTTACACAGCACTGTTACCATACAGAACTATAAAAAAATTGCCCATCTTTTGCAATTCAAACCAACAGTGGATTTTAAACTCAGTAGCTAGTTATAATCAGCAGAGTTGGTGGCACAGGATAATAAATATTTGCATAGACTGTGTTATAACAGCTTGAAAAGAAACTACTTCACAGCTACTCCTTTAAATTCTTCTCGGGCAGAGCAGGAGCAAACCAGGCACCGCACTCCGGGCACTCTAAATACTTCTTGGTATGGATTGACATGATGGTGCTATTCAGTCCTAACTCTGACTCTTAGGTATCACCAAAAATGGGTTGAGATCACTCCCTGACAGCACCAGGTTCATTTTGCTCTTACTTCTGCTCGCCAGCAGTCATGGAACTGCTGAATTATGGCAGTAAAAAGTGTTATTTTACATAGCCTCACAAGACTCTCTTGCCCAAGACAAGGAATCCAGCTCATTCCTGGTTTAAAACTCGATTCCTGCATTTAAAACTAAGCAGATTCACATCCTACTGAATAATCCACACTAACTGATACGTGAGGTCAATACCATTGCTAAAGAGGCATTTGAGTGTTATAATAAAAGCCGCTCACTGTTCAAAATTTTACTTCTGGCTGCTGATCACATACAATAATAGAATAGCTTTGGTATTTAAAATTCTAGGATTAGCAAGCCACCAATTTTTTTTGACATAGAAACCTTTCTAACAATGTAAAGGGCAACTTTAGAAAACTGTTAAAGAACCCCTGTCTTTAACGCTTACCTGGTGAGCCGTTTCGGTTGAGGTCGCTCTCCAAATTTCCTGAAAAAATAAGAAGTTGCTAATTTAAACCAAAAGTGTTTATTCACAGTTTTGCAGTGAAATACTATCCCCAATTTTACATTTTTTTCCAAATGTACTGGGATGTTGTGCCTTTTCTTTATGATTTCCTAGAGAGATTACTATTCAAATACCAACCACGATCCTCCCAGCAACTGTTCCCACAACAGCAGAGGCCTTTTTTCATTATTTATTTGGAGCACCAGGTGACTTTCTTTGCTAAAGTCCCATTTACTTTTTCTCAGAATGGCTTTTGAAAAGTTCAGATATCACAAGTATGTAAATAACCAGGAGATCTCTGCCTGGCATTGGCCAGGAGCACCAACAAAACCCAGTCATTATCAACATGCAGAAATTAACAGCCTTATCTCTGAGCTGACAAATCACAGTGAACGCTTCCCATCAGGATAAATTCTCAGAAATCTGTGCTTTTCCTCAATGGCTTCTTACAAAACTGAGGGCAACTTATTTCATATGTGCTGGTACAGAATGATATGAAAAAAATCTCTCTTGTGGAACATCATCTAGCACAATCCAGAAATATCCCACTATACACATAATATCTTATAGCCATGAAGTGTTTTGAGACAGTTGTATTTCTTTCAGTGCTTTAACACAGATATTGAGAGTACTCTTCCTACACTAGGTTAAGACTTTCCACCCAAGTCTGTATTTATGCGAGACACAGAATTTACACAGGGCAGGAACATTTTAATTAACAAAACCACGCTCAGATTAAACCAAAAGAGTCAGATAAAAGACCTGAAAACAAGGAAGGTCATACCCAGCCATGTCCATCTGCTCCACCTGGTAAGGAGGCACAAGGACAAGCTAAATTGAGGATAAACTGGAGACCAAAAAAAAGAAAAGAAAAAAAAAAAGAGCACCCTTAGCTTAACACCTTTCTATCTAAAAATAAACTGAGGCATAAGAGACTCTGTTTCTGCTGCCAGTGTTCATAAATATCTCTCTGACTTGCCAAACTCTGGCTGGACATTAGGAAAAAATTCTTCCCAGCAAGAGTGGTCAGACCCTTGAACGGGCTGCCCAGGGAGGTGGTGGAGTCACCACCCCTGACTGTGTTTCAGAGTCAATGAGATGTGGTGTTGAGGGATCTGGGGTGGGAGAGAACTTTGTAGAGTAGGGCTCATGGTTGAACTCAATGATCCCAAGGGTCTCTTCCAACCTGAATGATTCTATGAACTCTGTGCCAAGTGGGTATATCTTTCCCTTTATGCTTCCTGTACAGTGAAAAAAAACCCCTCTTTTCTAGTATTGCCCTACAGCAATGTTGGAGGCTCCTCAGGACAAGAAGAACTTGCTCATTAAATGATGTAACGAGAGATCCCCCTGTTCGTGCAGTGGGGGGCTGTGCTGAACTCATACAGCCACTGGTGGTGGACTGACTCCATACCTCCCAGTTTCACTGGAGTAATTCTAGAAACGTACAAAGTCAAAGTCTGTAGCTATTGCCATTTCTGCAGTTGAGCAGAACAGCGCTCTGCAGTTTGGCAGCAGGAAAATTATATCCCAAAGGTTTTCTGCTTTGACTACTTATCTCTTCTGGATCTGCCCGGCTTCATCTCCGAGCACGCCCTGCGCCCATGATTTTCCCTGGATAACCGTGTGAGTAGGTGTGTGTTTCCCCAGCACTATCCACGTAAGTTACTCTTCTCCCCTGAAGACCTGGGATCATGGTATCTGGCAAAGGATTCACCTCCCTGTGACTCACCAACTAGACAATACATTACCTTTAAGCCACACTCAGAAGACAAACAACATCCCTAGAGATTAGCTCCCTGACTTTTGGGCAGAACTACAGGCTTGCTTTCAAATCCCTCTGCTTGCTTTCAATCCCTCTGCACATCTTCTATAGGGGAGAACTTTGTAGAGTAGGGCTGATGGTTGGACTCGATGAGCCCAAGGGTCCTTCCAACCAAAATGATCTTATGATTCTATTTTGATTCGCCAGGAATTTTGGAGTGAAGGAGGCACTGCACACACCACACCTGCAGTCCAAGATGAGGACACTCCTAACATCAGAAACTGCATTGAACCCAAAAAAACCCTCCCAGACAAAAATCTTACAGTCCCCTAAGGCAACATCTACCCGTGCAGAACGCTGGAGCACAGCAGATACGTTCCCCTTGCATGGACAGCTTATTGCTGCCTGAAAAGAGCTTCATTAACACGGCCTCTACACAAAACAGTTGCAATTACTTAAAGAAATAAACCCCATCTCTTCCTTTAGTTAAACCCCGAATACACAGCACAGGAAAAAGTACCAAAATCGCCCTTCTTTAGAGATAAAGCACCGAGTCATTCTGGAGATGCACAGGGTAAACTCTGATCATCTTGATGCTCAGTGCAAGTACCTGTACAAATCACACACCAGCTTTCCCTGGCCTCCTCCACCCAAAATGAAGTCAACGGTGTCACTGTAATCAACTTCTGAACACATGTAAAGGCTACCCTCAGCGACAGGAACCTTCCAAAGAGATGGTGCCACCTGAACTTGGTACATCTTTTATTATTCCTTCAATAGGTATTAGAGGGAGAGGTAGAAAAGGCAGACATCACATATTCTTATTTACTTAAAAGTCCAATTTTTTATTGTCTCTAAAGTAAATTCACCAACTTTTTCCTCAATAATGCCATCTTGACAGATGAGTGATGGTTATCAGTTAAGGGTGTCAACGAACAGCTCAAAATCATGTAAAAGTTGCCGTAAAGTTCTTCAGAATTAAAAACTCCAGACCTGACCTATAAACCACACGGGTCAGTGGACACTTTCAAAGGCATAACTCAACTTTCAGAAAAATGAATGTGTCTTGTACAGGAACTCTATAAAATCATATTATTTAAATAAGTGACCGATATGTACAGTGAAAAAGGCTGATGGACACTCTTACACACCCAGTAAAAACCTCCTTAGCTCAATAGCAAAGAAGTTAGGATTGAAGAATGACTAAGAACAGAAGAGGAAACACAAACATTACCGTGTCGTTATCCTGCCACCCCCCCACAAGCTCGATAACTGCCCAAAATTCACTAAGGTAACTTTCTTCCACCGTGTTTTCAAAGTAATAAAAGAGACCACAAAACTCAAGATGATCGATCAATAGTTTTCACACACAGTTGGCTAAAACTCCTCAGCCTTTAAGTGAGAGTTGAGAGTAGGAGAGAAAAGGGACAAATGGAGGCATAGACAGAGAAAAGAGATGCAAAACGTGAAAAGGGGATGGTTATTCTCTCTCTCTCAAGCACAGGAATTCAAAAACGTGTCGAATACCCTAAGTTTTCATTTTAGAAAAAAAACCAAAACAAACACTTCCTTGCTTTACAAACACTGTTGTAACTAAGTTGTGACTCACATTGCCAAAGGCTATGTCCTATGAAGACAGGCTGAGAGCAGGGCTTGTTCAGCCTGGAGAAGAGAAGGCTCCAGGGAAACCTCAGAGTCCCTTCCAGCACCTAAAGGAGGCTACAGGAGAGATGGGGAGGGGTAGTGATGGGACAAGGGGTAATGGTTTCAAACTGGAAGAGGGGAGACTTAGATTAGATCTCAGGAAGAAATTTTTCACTCAGAGTGGTGAGGCACTGGAACAGGTTGCCCAGAGAAGCTGTGGCTGCCCCATCCCTGGAGGGGTTCAAGGCCAGGCTGGATGGGGCTGTGAGCAGGCCGGTATAATGGGAGGTGTCCCTGCCCATGGCAGGGGGTTTGGAACTCGATGGTCTTTAAGGTCCTTTCCAACCCAAACCATCATTTGACATCACGGAGGCTGCAAGTACGAGTGGATTCAAAAGGTTAACCAGAAGTCTGGTTCAGAACTCCACCAGCTCCTATTAAGCACAATGACTTATTTTTATAACCTTGTTCTCAGGAAAACCTAAACCATGTCCTACCTGCAGCAAAGTTACCAATAGGGAAAAAAAACCACAAAACCCCACCCAAATCAGTCTATATTTACCCAGTCCTTCATATTCTTTCCTTAATCATCCATAACTGATGATGAGCTAGCATGGTCCAGTAGGTACACTCCTATGAACCTGACACATTCCACAGCAGCAATTGCATCCAGGATGCCAGATTTTCAGCCACGTTGTAAAACTCTATATATACAAAAAAAACCACCCCAAACAACACAAAAAACCCCAAAAGAACAGCACAAACAACTATCAGATGTATTTCATTTAATGGTTCATCTGGTTTACTCCTTCTACACGTTGGCAACTTGATGCAGACTCCTGGATTGACAGCACAACCCGAAGTACAAAACCTACCAGTAATTACCACGTAGAAGGGACTAGACATTAATTTTCTTCTGATGTTAAGACAGCTCATTTCAAAGTGCAAGAAAAGCATTATCTATGGTTTTGTACTAAAAGACAGACGCTGCAGAAGCTACGATCACTGTTATTTCACACCTTGGTATTTGACTGGCAGGTTGACAAACGAGCCCGTTGAGAGGTTTCCAGGTTTCCTGCCAGAGACGGTAACATTTTTCTTGCGTAGGTTTTCCCCAGACTTCATGGTTATGGAACTTCTTTTTATATTCAGTATTTCTGTCCCTCCTCTTTGTTTATGTCTTGAAAATATGCAGATTGTCGGATAACAAAAATATATAGTAAACTAAAACCGTATCAGTTCTGTTCCAACAGCGGCTATTAAACAAGATAAATATATATAATTTGAAATCCTAATTATAAGTTATATATCATTATGTCTCACCATGTTCCTTTCCTGTTTTTGTTCCATTACCACCCAAGACTAAGCACTGGCTCAGGTGTACTAGTACTGGAATTCTGGACACACAGTCAAGTTGCTGTTTCAATGCACAACACTAGTTGAGTGCAAGCTGTGTTTTATTAGCATTTCCCTGACACACCGGGCTGCAAACATGAGCATGAGCATTAATAACACCATCATCACTTGCTGTTGCAGCACGTTACACTAATAATAATAATTTCTTTCCTCAGTCCCAGATTTTCTAGGTTGTATTCTATTATTTCACATATTTTGTCTTCTGATGCTTTGCATAAATTAATTTCACTTCCACCTATTGCACTGGAGGAGGAAGCTTTCTCCCACATCGTGTCCAAAATCATTCCTCTTTTCAAGTCCATCCTTTTTCATTTAGCAAGTCCCAGTTTGCCATTCGGAATTCTATTCAGACTTCTTTTCCCCATTCACAGAACGGGAAGTGAACTTACTCCTTTTCTTTTTACTCTTCCTCAAGTAACTATGGAAATGAGTAAGTGCACTACCATTCATCTCCCAAGAACACTCACCAGTTCTGCTCAAAGTTCCCAGGTTAGGTAAAAACATGACATAAGGTGTAAGGGTAAATTTCAAGTGTTTCCAGAAAAAAAGCAGAATGTCAAATCCTATTTGGAATTCCTAGCTCAGATACAGTATGTACTACAGTGAAGTTTTCTATGGCTGCAGGAATATGAATTTCCACTGTTTCCAGCAGGTACAGAGATGCACCAAGAAAATCTATCAGGTCTCAAATGCCTCTACTAAAAGCACCAAACACTGTTACTTTCTGGAGATAAACTTAAATGGGTTTGGCTGATTTTGTTGGTTTGTTTTGTTGTTTGGGTTTTTTATAAAGATTGTGTAAATCAACAGAAAGATAAATACATTAAAATTACCCGAGACAGTTTTGCCATTTCCAAGAAGAAAATTATGGAAAAAAAAAAAAAAGGAAGAAATCACATGCTGTCCCATCCTTAACTTTGACTGAAAATCTGTGGTCACTAAACCTTCTGCCTGGAATATGAACTTCAAATTTTTCCAGTACTGGCTTTCAGCCAAGAAGATCCTTTTTACAGTCCCTGAGAAAACCCATTCACCTTTATTTATGGAGCACAGAAGCCATATATATACACACACATATATATATATATATGTATATATTTCCACAACATTCAAATAGAGGCAAACAATCAATTTGCCTTAAGAATTCTATCTGCACTCAGCCACAGACTGACACAATTTTTGGCATCTAGCAGGAACAGCACGGATTTTTCTGTAAATAATGCTCTCTCCAGAGAGGCCAAAAGCAAAAGGGAATTGTCAAATTTGAATCCAGTAGGAATAACAGCTGAGCAGAAAGCAGGCATGTGGGAGAGGCCAACACGGGGGGAACACAGGGAGAGGGAGGACTGAGAATGGGAAGACACAAGCAGCAAACGAAGAAGACTTGCCAGGTGAGAAGAAGGAGCCTGAGAATGTTATGGGAGATGAGGCACCAGAAAAGCCTGTGGCAAGGCAAAACATTCAGATTTAACTCCAGAATATACAGACTGGTAAAAACACACGACAATTACTGCTTTGTCTGCAGACTTTTTTTTTTGTGACAGAAGTTGTATGGTGTCTGAAAAATTTCAACACTGAAAATAAAAGCCAAGTACTTTACTTGCCTCACCTTGAAGAATCCAAACCCTCATTACAGCAGACATCCACATGTGGAGATGTGAGTTGAGAACTCTTCAGTTTCTTTTTTGACAAGCATGAAGAAATCATCATGGGAGTTGGGGCAGAAGGCAGCTAAGTACCACTAGGCTGCTTACACACACCCCCACCCCACCATGGGATGGGTGAAAACCACCAGTAAAAAGCAAGAAAACTTGTAGGTCAAGATAAAAACCATTTAACAAACAAAGGAGTGGAAGAAGAGAGAAATAAAACAAATCAAGCCGATCGCTCACCACCTCCCATGGGTAAGCCCGTGCTCAGCCACTTCCCAAGCAAAAGCTGAATAACCTCTCTAAATCCCACTCCTCTCCATTTTACTGCTGAGCATGACATTACGTGGCATGGAATCTCTCTTTGGCCAGTTTGTGCCACCTGCCTGGTTGTGTCCCCTCCCAACGTCTTGTGTACCCCCGAGTCACTGCAGGGGGACGGACACGGGACAGAGAGGGAAACACAGAAGGCCTTGACGCTGTGCAAACGCTGTTGAGCAAGACCTAAAAACATTAGTGTGTTATCAACACTGTTTTGGTCACAAAGAACACAGCATCACACCAGCTGCTATGGAAAAAATTAACTCCATCCCAGCCAGACCCAGTACAATGAAAAAGCTGAAGACAAGTGGAAGCTTTCTGGATTGGAAAGAAGCGCCAGGTTTTGAAGAGGCACAGAGGTCCTGTTCCTTGGAAAAGTTTCCCTCCCAAATGTCCAGCTGTCAAATCATTTCCAACTGGATCTACACACTTGTTGGTGCTTCTGACTGATCTACTGAGGGGTTATTCCTAAATAGCCAAACCAATTCTTTATTGGTCCAGTTATACAATAGCAGGTATCACGGGATCTTCTGCAGAACACGTCAGAGGAACTCTTTAATAAGCTAAGAGAGATGGCTGGAATTCCTCAGTATGGATTCTGGAAACAATGCCCAGACAAGGGCTCAGAAAGAAGCTTCCCTGGAAGGAAGTTATTCCATAACTTCAGTGCAATCATTCCAGCTCCTTCTCCTGAAGCACAAACCTCTCAACAACCTCCCATCCCTGGAGGTGTTCAAGGCCAGGCTGGATGGGGCTTGGAGCAACCTGCTCTGGTGGGAGGTGTCCCTGCCCATGGCAGGGGGGCTGGAACTCAATGATCTTCACGGTCCCTTCCAACCCAAACCATTCTATAATGGTCAGAAATAAGATATGGCAATCACTAATCCCGGACAGCAATTCCCCCTCTCCCTTAAAGCTGTCAAATAAATGGGTTAGAGACAAATACAGCCTGCTTGCACAGGCTTCCTAGGCAATAGAGATGATTAAGAATACTAAATTAAATACAGAATAGAGCGATGAAATGAAGTTTTTACTTCCTCCGAGGAGGTCTGGGGGAAACAATGCCTGAAACAGGAGGAGTCTAATGAAAAGAATTTCAGATTTTCAAATAATCTCTGGAGAAGTTTCAGAATACACCATGCAATTCAGAAAGAAAGAACAGAAGCAATTTCAACCTCTGCTCTCCAATAATATGAAGTGACAATGACTTTTGGTGAGAGGCTGAAGTTCCAACATTTTTAATATCTTCCAGATAGCTGATATCTCTAAAGCAGTTAAGTCTACAGGATCCTGGAGGAAGAAGTGCTGCCTTTTCAATTACTATAGGTGTATTGCAGTTACAAGTGTAGCAGAAGAAAGCTCTGTGCTTCACTTGATCCCAGTTCTAAAACCAAAATCAACTGTCAGATGCAACCTTCTCCTAGACCTCTTACACAGCCATTGTGAAAGAATGTGAGGAGTTTGGGGTTGGGCAGTGAGACAAATGCCTTTTAAAGACAGAAATTAAAATAAGGCAAGTTATTTACAGCTATTTATATCCTCCCTCAACTTTAAAACCCACTATTACATATCTGGAAAGGTAGGAAGTCTTTCAAATGTACATTCCAGCCTTTAGGACAAGATGACCAGGCTGGATGGGGCTTTGAGCAACCTGGTCTAGTGGGAGGCATCACTGTCCATGGCAAGGGGGTTGGAACTTGGTGATCTTTAGGGTCTCTTCAACCAAATCCATTCAATGATTCTATGACCCTTGTCATACCAGGGCACGTTGCTTCTACCATGAGAAACAAAAATACTTTTTAAAGAGTTCATTTCAAGTTGCTTACGTGACCAGTTACCACAAACCTAAACAAACATGGTGTACTGTGAGCTCACCAGGGTTACTTGGCCTACTGAGGTCATCCCAGATCTGCAAAAGGGAAATACTAGGATTTCTAGTTTTACAGTTACAGTTTGAGGATTAATAGCCATTAAGAGAGACATCATCTGAGACGAGCTGAAAGAGATGAAGTAGCACACTGAGATTCTGTTTTCTCTCTTTCTTTTGATCCTCTGTCCTCTGCCCATTTCCAGTTTCAATTTGCTTACCGCAGACATATCAGTGAGGAACTGAAGAAGCACCGAGGAAAGTTCATACTCATGGACTTTAAATATGCTTAAAAATATCAAATCCAACTCATAGACAACTGTGCCCACGTACAGGACACATTGAATAGTTCTCATGAACTACCCCTTCTCCTTCCATTTGTTGCAAACACTTGCATTATCCTGCGACCTTCATGGGAAGGCTCAGCCACCTCTCATCTGCCTTGCTTTTGGCTTGGCAGATTTCTACATCTACAGTAACATGTTACATCAACAGTAAAACCAAAGCAGCAGATGTACACTTGAAAACACAGGAATTCTCTGCTAATGTCAGTCTATTTTCCTCTGCACAGATTTCTGTGAAGACAAGATACTTGAAAATATTTTTGTGCATTCACCTCCACAACCATATTCTCTTACAAACATTTTAAAACACAACTCCCAAGGGAAAAGATCAACCACCTCTAGGAAACATCATCCCATCTGGTGGTTTCACAGACACACAGCGAATTCCTACGTATTAAAAAATGGCCATTTATGATCCAGCACGAGCTGGCACGGGAAAAAAGACCAGAAATTTTCATACAGTGTTTTCTGTTATGACTGGGCTAGGACACATACATTAGATGTAGCTCTGGATTCACTTCACTATTAATAGCTGTTTGCTGTTGGAGATAACTGATGCATTTCATTTCTGTAAGTGCACCTTATTCCACACTAGATTAGTTTTTAAAATGAAGCTGAAAATAGGGGAATGTTACAATTTGCCACGATAAAAAATTCACAGCTCCAAACTAATGTTCTACAGGTTTGACACATGATTGACACACTGGTGAGGCCACACCTTGAGTACTGTGTCCAGTTCTGGGCACCTCAGCACAAGAGAGATCTGGAGGTGCTGGAGCGAGTGCAGGAGGGCAATGAAACTGGTGAAAGAACTCNAAAAACCCAAAACACCTAAAGGACACAATTTCTAAGAGATTAATGCAAAATACATTGATAGATGAATGCATTTAAGATGGAATAAACACAAGCAATTAAATATTACTGATGCTCAAATCGAACACGCCACATTTATCTTTTCCACAGGTGAGGATACCCAACTGATGAACGATACAAATGCCTGAAACAAAGACCTTCAGAAGGAAATTTCTATCTTCTCCAAAACAAAAACGTGTTCAATACCCACAGGTCTGATCATTAAGGGAAACAAAGACAGTTGCACTACCAGTAACATCCAGCCCTAAACACACGCCACAGCGGAAACACAAGCTAAAGGGAAAGAACTAAAATCAACAAGCTTGTATTGTCAAAAGAAAGGAGAGGGTTGATGAAGTTGCCATTCAATTAATTCATTTAATGCTCTCAGCCTCTCCATACTCCACGACTGTGATTCCACACAGCCTTCCTTCCACACACTTCCACAGAAGTTCTGAGCACATTCACTGTTCCCAGGCTACTCCCCCTCCAGGTATTTTTTCTTTGCCCTCTGATAAAGTTGATAATTTATTGTAACTTAATGCAATACAGCTTAATAAAACCCAGCCCTCACTGTGAGTGTCCCTAACACCGCAGCATCTTGGAGAAAGGAGTTTTTAAAATTCTTAAAAACTACTCATACCCTAAACATTTTATGGTTTTCTACTATTTCCTTTCACTTAGTAGAACCACAGAAGTGGTTGCTGTGCTGCATCTTCAATAAAAGCACTGCTGTGGCCATGCCTGAGTTCTAAGAAAGGTGCAGAAGACAGGATGATCATGCAGACACGTTACTTCAGTGATAGATGTACCTTAGGAGCGCTGTTCTTTTCTTGGCATACGTAACTACACGCACAGATAAACGATGCCATTTGAGAGGCTTATTCTTTCTGTAATGCCTGTTCTCACACTTTAGGTATGGAAATCGATGAAGAAATGGCACCTGGAGGGAGCAGCAGGGGAGATAGGTGTAACTGTGTGTGTTAAATGTGATCCTCCAGAGCTGATGAGGTCAGCAAAGTGAGAGTTTCCACATCACCCATCACGCCACCGGCTGGGTCGTCATTCAATGAACACAGGCACTAAAAGAATCACATAGAGTCATCGACTCACTCTCACTTTCGCCTGCCAGCAGCACTTAGGGACCTGATCCTCATTAGGGTGTCTTGCTATAACGACTTTGTCCCAAAGATTAAGAGTCCAACTAAAAGCTAACCCAATTTTAAGAAGAAATACATTTTTCACATCCACACACAACGTACAGAGAGCCAACCTCAGCCAATCTGCTTTGAAACACCCTTTTTTCTTATCCATCTTACAAAAGGAGATAAAATTAATGCAAACCTCACCAGCTGAGAATGTCTAAGGGACATGAACAACACCAGCATCTCTCCTACTCCTAAAGTCCCTTTCTCCCCCATAAAGAGCAAATGATGGGTGGTCCAACTGCACTGTGGCTCTTTGGAAGTAGGGGGCACAGCAGCCCCTGAAATCACAAAACCAGGAAGTTTTTGATCCCTACACAAAACATTCTCTCTCTCTTCAATGAAAAATAAAAGACAAAAAAAAACAAACACAAAAAACCCACCCCAACAAAACCAACCAAGACCCACCTGCTCCAGGGTGAATGCCACCAGCCGTGCACTACCACATCTTTGTACTGCATGATCCCGCACCGCTCCGACCCACACTTAAAGAATGGAGGTCCTCCAGCACAGGGAACATGTTACGTGTTTGAAACAAGTCTTCTACCGTACAGCTCTCTATACACTTTTGGCACTATATCAAATAATACTGACATAAATACAATAGGAAAAGTTCTGCTTCGTTTAGTCACGCCCTCTCACTGGAAGTCACTCGTTCAATTAGAAACTCCCTCTCCCTTTTCTGACCTGCTTTCATCCTCCCACGTTGCTTTCATTATTGTCCTCTCTCTTTTCCAACCCCATAAAAAAGAAAATCACAGAACCACAACTGCAACTTAAAGGCAGCCTGCAC
Source organism: Jacana jacana (assembly GCA_013400555.1). NCBI lineage: Eukaryota > Metazoa > Chordata > Aves > Charadriiformes > Jacanidae > Jacana > Jacana jacana. The sequence goes on from VZTM01011703.1 coordinate 29,424, forward strand.
CCTTATCAGCAAACAGGCTCACTTTCAAACCGCTTACAGGGAGTAAACAAAGTCTCTTCTTTATAGTTGTCTGCCTACATTTGGAAAAGAACTTCATCCAGTAAATCACTATACTCGTATGTGATTCTACAAACTAAAGGTCTAGTCCAAAAAGGACATAATTTTAATCCAGACAGAACTCACAGTTCTGCTACACTGAGCGAGGCAAGAAAGTCTTAAGAACAAGAAAGCACCTAAAAATCTCTCTGGAGACGTGCTTTGCCTGCTTTTGCTTTTTGCTGTAGGTACCTGCTGCAAGAAGCTGCAGCAGGGCAAAGATCTCAAATACACTAAAGAACTTATCAACTTAAAGGATGATATTAAAATGTTGGAAAGCTGTACAACGTGAGAAACGTCACCAACCATTAATTTAGTAAGATTCCTCTATATTCACAAGCTGTTATTTCTTTTTGAGTGACTCCCTGGTAACGCTGGCTCAAACGGTCAGTGGAAACTGCAGATTTGCAGACACTTACCTTAGGAACTGAAAGAGTTATTCAGCTTGAAAAATCAGCATGCCAACAGGACCTCAGTCCCTAAAACACAATATAATTTGGCTCAGCTACTGTAACCGCACAGGGAATGTGCAACAGAAGGCTCGTTAGTTGCATCTTCATCCACTCGAGTCAAAAAAGAGTGACTGTCAGGAAAAAGGAGAGCACAGAGTTCACAGAATTGGCCAATATAATAACTGTGAATTGCTAATGCATAAAACCAGTCTCAAACGTGCTTCCAGGCGGAACGTCCCATACTCCCAGCTTTCAGTGACAACCACTTTGCTCACTGTAATTATTGGGATTCATCTGGCAAAGGACACTTTCCCCTGGGTCTCACCTTGCTCATCACCTGTGACCAGAATATTTCATGGGTGAACTTGACTTTTATTTCCTAAACATGTGATTCTGTCTCTCACTAAACCACGATTTAAGTACCAGAGAGTCTTTAAAACCCAAGCAGCTACCTTCATAGATATTAAATTTCTAACTATGGTATTAAGTAATAAAGCAGTGCTTTTTACAGTCACCATCTGCTCACAATTGCAAATAAGATTTACTCTGAAGAAGGATGCTTTTAGATGCATGAGGAATCAACTTCAATAAACCCACTGATTGTGACCCCGTTGCCTGATTATTTGACAAAAGTCCCAAATTAAACACAAAAGGAGACTTTTTAGACCACTTTCCTGGCAACATAGGGACCCTCTGCTATACTGGAGTTTGCTCACCCTCACTTTCAATGACTGAATGTCTGCAGCGTTCAGAGAAAAGTTTCCCCTCTCTAAATACACTTTCCATCCTTAACTGGAAGGTAAGCATTCATCTTCTGCGCAGAAAGCAACTTAAAAAAGAAAGAAATGAATAATAATAAAAAAAAGCACACAAAACCTGAAGGCTGGTGGGTTTCTTTGTCCTTGCCACCATGTGCTGTAATGCCAAAAATACATAACAGAAGCAGAAACTGTGAATGATTCTGTGAGGAAGTGGTAAAGATCTATACTGAACTTGCAAAGGAGGAAGACTCTCAAAAAGCTTAACCTCACTAACCATAAAGGCAAATATGCATTTCTTTTGAACAGCTCTGGAAGAGATAAGAGTTTCTCGACAGGGATAGTGGCTGATCAGCTCACAATTTCTAACTACTGCTCTATTAAAGTAATAGGTTGATCATTTCTTGCTTTGTCTTACTCAATACCCACATCAACCAAGGAGCTTCGGTTCCTACAGCCTCCTATCAGCAGGAAACAAGGAGAAGGTACTAATCTGTCTCTAAGGGGCTTACTCCTGCCCCAAGCTCCTCAACCAGCTTCCCCTGCACCACCTGCAGAGCTCAGACCTTCAGCCCATCAATCTGTCACAACCACTAAATACACGGAGGGAAGCCGGTGGTTTTGGGTGCAGAAAGCTGCTTGGTCACCTCAGCAAATTCATCTTTAACAGAAGCCAAAACAGATCATTACACAGAAGGAGCAGCTAAGCTTGTTTGGTTTTTTTTTTGTCTGGCATTCTAGCAAGCCTGTAAGTCTCATGGGAAAGAACTATATGTAAGAAAATAAACCAGAAGAATCCTGTAAGGAAAATGACTTGCAAACCCACCAAATCTTAAGTGTAATTAAGAGATCTTTACAGCAGAATAACAGCCTTCATTGAAGTTGAGCTTAGGGTGGTTCTAAGACCTGGAGAGCCCCCAGCCACAGCTAGAACTTAATGCAAAATGACAGCTAAATACACTAACATCTCTGAGGTTTAAGCAGACCAACTCTGACAAGTCTGCTGTGACAGTTTCAGTCACCGCTGTCTCAAATGCCTCTCCCACCTCCCTGCCAAGTCAGGATCAGCCTGTGTCCCAGCTGCTCCAGTCCATGGATGGACTGTGGCTTCCCAGGCAGAGGAGGTGAGCTGTCACCCCCAAACGCAGGTCTCTCTTCTCTTCTGGGGGAGAAGGGGAATGGAACAAAGGAAGGAAGAAAGGAAGGACTGAAGGAAGGCAGGAAAGTGAATTTTATTGATTCAGTCACAAACCCAGTGAGTCCCAGCACCACCACAATGCCATCCCCAGAATGCTTAGAGGAAAACGGGACCTCCTGCTTTGGTAGCAGGGTGCTATTAGAAATCTGGTGCATCCACAGCTTCAGTTTAGGCCCACTTAATTGGATTTTAAATAATGCAATAAACAAACCCCCACAATTCTTACATTCCTTTTACTGATCTTGCTTTAGGAACTGTAAGCTCTGTCAGGGAGAGCACATACAGTGCTTAGTCCAAAGCACAATTTCAAGAGCCATTTAAAAAAAAACCTTTATTGTATTTTATACTACCAAAACCACCTCTAGTAAATGGGGACAATTCCCTACCACCTCCTTCCGAGCAGCTCAGTGAGTTGAGTCATCTTTTTATATTTTAGAATATTTCTTTTTTTCTTTTTAAAAACACAGCATTATTACAGTCTGCAGCCTCTCCTTTAATTCCCTTTCTTCCCCCAACTCCCACATGGCTGTAATCCTTCAAAATGCAAAATGGAAGCAGCTCCTTTATATTCATTAGCAGGAGGCTGCTAGACTTGATATAAACTTATTTATACAACTATGCTTCATCCACCAATTCCAGACTCGAAAAACAATTCACAAATGTTATCAGGATGGAAGCAGAGAGGAGGTTATCAGTTTATAAACAGGTTTCCACGCAAGCAGTAATTTCCAAATTGGCAAATAAAAATTCACCTCATCAGTGGATTAAAAAGATGACACAAAACTGGTGAACAGATACACTTTTTTAACAAAAAAATGGTTGGCATTTGGCACCAACCTGTTGCACAAAATTATAGGTTTTCCTAGATTTCAGATGTTTTCTTATTGCATCACCCGGGAATTATGTGGTTACACTAACATTAACTGGGTGCAGTTGCAAAATGAGCTGTCAGTATCCTAGAATTAATCAATCTCCAGTATATTGTATCCCACAAATATAAAACCAGCAGCAATAAACCCACATTCCATAAAAGAGGGAGAATTAGAAGGAATTATAAGGCTCTTTTTCAACTTTCTAGGACAGCTAAATCATTCGGAGGCCGCTCTTCATCGTCGCTCCTCTTCACTGCGGTTGTGCCCACAGTCTCCAAGTGGGGAGCACTTTATGCAGGCAAATTATTCTTACAACCATTAAAAGTCACCTAAGTGGGGAGCAAAAATAGGTAGTATTCCCCCCACAAACCCCGTGTGTTAATAATAACCGTGTTTTAATGAAAACATAAATATTAAGAGATTCAAAAGCCTGGGGTATTTTGTGGCTGTTGTTAGATTCAGAGGTAAATTATGTTTCTAAACGGTTCATTTATACTTCAGCTATAATTAATAGAGCATTCCCACACAGGAAGTAGAAATTCAGATTCCTGTTTAAGAAACATTGAAAGAGAAAGAGGAAAACAGGGTACGCATAACAAGTATATTCCTGTTTAAATTACATAAGCTAGACATTCCTTTCAATCGCTGCCATTTTTAAATGCAAAATGCAAATATTTAGAAAGAAATTGCTAGAGAAGTGTAATCTCCACCATACCTATCAACAAATACGCTAATTCTTCTAAGACCTGTTGCGGTAAATGGGTTAATGATCCCTGAGCAAGGCAATCAAAAGGACACTCTGAAAATGCACTTTTACTTCTCCTTATCGCTGTACATTTTACAACACCCATATGAGAAGATTAGATTACAGGTCTGGGATGTCAGGTCACTAACACCTTATCATCCCTCCTTCTGCTATTATAAAATTACAGTTCTCCTTCGTAGTTACACACGCTCCTATTGTGCCCCAATAGCCTTTACGGGGGCGGGCTGTTTTTTGGTAAGGAAAAACATCTGCAGAGCACAAATGCAAAGCAGTTATTATTGTCCATTTTTTAAAATGGAAATTGTGTGAATCATCCTCAATTCAAGCAGGCTCGCTTTTCAGGTTTGTCAAGTTTAAACTCCACACAGATGCAAATTACTGGTAAAACTTCTCCCTGCATCTTAATGAGGTACACTATAAACTAAGAAGCCAACTTGAAAGCAAGAACGTTTCTGAGACAAATTTGACTTGACCTAGGTGTCCTAAGCTTTTAAGGAACTAGTATTTCAAGTGAAAGTTTTACCCAACACCCCTTGGCTTCTGCACAGTCTTGACCCTGTGACTGCTACACCACCAGCTTCCCAGAATAATGCCTGTGCTGGCACAAATCTGTGCGTTGAGGATTTTACTGCACGATAAGCGTGCCTCAGCAGTGCTGCGAAGGCTCCCAACTGCTGAGCTCCCAACCCAACCTCTTTTCAAAACATTGTCTCATCTTTTCAAGTGTGTTCAGGCCAGAAGGGAAAGCAAATTGTCAAAGCTGTTTTGAAGTACACTCAACAACCAAACTTTCAGAAGTCATTTCAGTCAGCAGCTGCCGCCGTCTCAATCGTTATCTCCACCGGTTTAAAAACCCGTTGCCCCCACAGGAGTGCCAAGTGTGTAATACATGGAATAATCTTCTTCATCATCATCATCATCATCATCAATGGGAGATTTCCTTCCCAACAATTCCTGCCCACTGCTGCTTCAAACAGGGCAGACTGAACCCTCCGAGAAAAATGAGAAAAATCAAGGGCAAATGCGATCATTAAGATTCAGCAATCAGGTAGATAAGCTCAGCTCCAGAATTAAAACATGCAACTGCCTGTGCAGCCACGACAAATGAAGAGAGGCGAAAACAAAAGCCCCATCCTGAAGAAGATGGCCTATATTAAAAGTTATGGACTAGGACTCAGCGTTTAAAGAGATGGTATCTTTTCTCCCAAGGCATCAGTGCATTCTGGAAAACAGTGCTAACCTGTCCACAGATCAAGCTTAGTGTTCCACTAACAGCTAATATTCCTTCATCCCTTTGAGTTTCCCCGCTAACCAGAAATGCAGCTTATGCTATAAAGCTGATTACCCATCCTGGCAATAACTTTGGAACCCATCAATCAATCCTGAGGAAGTTTAAAAAGAAGAAAAGGAGTTTTTAAAGACAATTAATTTGCTATGAGTTTCATGGAACACAGGGGCTGGACAGATGTTTCCAAAATACTGATGTCACTGAAAGAGGCAAGTAGAACTTGGAAATCACATATGCAAAATAGAGTCTAAACAAATGAAGACAATTCAGAATGCCAGTGTTGAAGCGCTTAAATTATCCAATATGGTTATGGGAAAGTTTAAACACTGTCAAAACCAGCTTTCATGCCTATAAAATACAATACACCAGTATTTCATCTCACAAGTATTTTCAATTTGTTATCTATGTGCTATTCAGCCAGGCATAAGAAGTCCAGAAACCAACTGTTTGTTTTACAGTCAGATTGTAAGCAGAGGGTCTTCAGAATTTCTAATGACAATAATAAATTATGAAATGCAACTTAACTGTTGAGTTACACACAGTTTTACAGCCCCTGCCCTAAGTGGATTTTTAAACAAAAAAAACCAACCATGAGTTGCATACTAAATTTATTTATGACTATAAACCTCATGGAACAGGTATGAAATTATGTTTACTAGCCTGAAGAAAGCCTAATAAAACATTCTGGCAATTTAAAGATAAATACCAGAAAATTATTCCACTGTGGAACTTAATTTTTTCTTTTTTTTTTTAGTTTTTATTTATTTATTTATTTATTTCCCCAGTGGTTCTTGGGTTGTTGTAAAAATTTTGTGTGCCAAGTTACCTACTATATTAGCTATGATGCTGCCTTGCTCTTTAAATAGATGGCATTGCTATGGGGACAGAGGAAGAACTCCTGGGCTGTTTCTGTGACGAGAAGGGCAGTGGGAGAAGTGAAATGTGAGCAGCAGGTTTGGAAGCCGGAGGTATTTTTTCACTTCTGTTTTGTATTTTTTCCATATACACAGGAAACTCCCTTGGGGGGGGGGAGAAGGGGGAGAAAGACCAAGTTCCCTACAGCTAAATACAAGAACGTGTAAAACAGAAAAGCAATTCAATGTTTCCACACTCTAACCAAAAATAAATTAATAATCTAATATGTCAGACAAAAACTTCAGCACTGAAATAATGAAATTTCATTTTCCCACCCCCGAAATTTCTTCAGACAACAAAGTCATTGCAGGAGTAGGAAATTCAAGAGGCAAAAGATTAAATGCCTCTCCACAGACATACACACATCATCATCTCCCTCCTTGTTTAGATAGCTCATTCTCTTCCCCAACCCCACACTACTGACCATCCATTCCCCTCCACTCCCTTTTGCAATGATGAGGAAGAAGAGTTGACACAGGCCACCCAGAGGTGCAGGGCTTTCTGCTCCCACTGCCAGGGCATGTCTGGGTTATTCTTATTGAGACCTAGGCTCCAGCAATCCGTTTGTCCATCTCCAACGGAAGGATTAACGGACAGCATCCCAGCCTGGATCAGTAACAGCGTGGCCAGTAGGACTAAAGAAGTGATCATCCCCTTCTACTGGGCACTGGTGAGGCCCCACCTCCAGTACTGTGTCCAGTTTGGGCTCCCTTCCCACAAAAAAGACATTTTGGTGCTGCAGCGGGTCCAGAGAAAGGCAATGAAGCTGGTGAGGGGTCTGGAGAGTAAGTCTTCTGAGGAGAGGTGAGAGAGCTGGGGGTGTTCACCCTGGAGGAAAGGAGGCCGAGAGGAGACCTTCTCACTGTCTACAACTCCCTGAAAAGAGGGTGTAGGGAGGTGGGGGGTCTGTCTCTTCTCCCAAGAAACAGGCAATAGGACATGAGGAAATTGCCTCAAGTTGCACCAGGGGAGGTTCAGACTGGATATTTGAAAACATTTTTACACTGAAAGAGTCATCAAGCCTTGGAATGGGCTGCCCAGGGAAGTAGTTGAGTCACATCCCTGGAGGTATTTAAAAGACATAATGCTTAGAGATATGGTTTAGTGATGGTTTTTGTCAGTGTTAGATTAATGGTTGGACTAGATGATCTGAAATGTCCCCTCCAACCTGGGCTATTCAGTGATTCTAAGAATCAGACAAGCCCAAGGGGTATTTCCCCTGAACATTCTCCTGTCTATGACTATTTCAGTTCAGGGGATTTCTGAGCCCAATGCTGATGCTAGGAATAAACACAGCTTTTATTAATAACTGGATTTCACGTAGTCCAAGCCTACTGTAGATAGTGAAGGACATGCACTATGTGCTTTAGAGACCAGTAGGGAGAGAGGAACACAAGGGAGCATTCTGCTATAAAACAAGGCTACACCAGATAGAATCATAGAATCATTTAGGTTGGAAGAGACCCTTGGGATCATTCAAGTCCAGCCATCAGCCCTACTCTGCAAGTTCTCCCCTACACCAGATCCCTCAACACCACATCTAATCTGAAGGCAGCTTGGCATTGTCAGTAGGATCAGCCTCGAAGGTCCACTCCATCCCAGAACCAAAACTGAGTTTTAACACATAAGCAGAGTCAGTTTAATATTGGAGTGACATCTGAAAAGCCTACAAATCACCTGGCTCAGAAGGCACAGAAACTCACCCCAGCTACAGAACCCCACTGCTCTTGGAAGGTACACAGAGAGCCAAGCGTCAGGTACAGTCTGATAATACCAATGCTTATTAATAACATCAGCTACCAACGGTATGGGAAAGCATAATCAGTCTCCACCAGTCATGCATTGAGTTTACACAAAGCTAAGCAAATAAATAAAACAGAGCTCTTAAAAAAGAAAACAAAAAGCAGCCACCAAGAAAAAGAAGCTGCAGGTCCAGATGAGGTTTTTTGAGTTTTCGGGGGAGTCTGTTTGGTTTAGTTTATTTAAGTTTGTTTTTTTCGTCCTAAGGAAAGGATTCTCTAGCTTTTGCCAGAGACTTGCAACTACAATGTCCTTTAGGAAATACATCTTCATTAACTCCACAAACAATGCCATAACAGGCACCCAACACCTGCTGAACTACCCTGTTTTCAATAGTTACAAGATCTGGTCAACCCTGCCAGCACTCCTTGGGGCAAACCTGAAGCATACTCACCATCAGGGCACCACACTTCACAGTATACAAGGAATACAGAGAGGTCCTAAGATTATGTCCAGTTATCCTGATTGGTTTTCTAGTGAAACCCACCACAGTCCATCCTTTTAGAGATACTGGAGCCCCTGTTAAAAGGGTTCCCTGAACCTGGTTGCCACCCAACAGGTGAAGTTTGCAAGCAGCAGGAGTTACAGGTGAATATGGCTACTTACAGAGAAGATAGTCTGCCAAGACCTAGGGCACTTTAAGTTCTCAAGAAGATGCTTCTAACAGCTAGCATCAGTTGTGGACACTGTAGAAAATTAACAGAAAAAGGAATCAAGAGGACTGAGAGAGAAAAGCAAGTGGACAGTGCAATAAATGGCCTCGGGCAGAAGAAAACGTAGCAGATTCCATTACAGATTACTTGGCAAAAGAGAAGCTGATAAATGACTCAAGTCTTAGGAGAACTGCATGAAGTTACTTTTGGCTTCCGAGCCAGAAATTAAGAAAGCAGCTAAAAAAAAAAAAGGAAGAGGCCAAAGAGGCCACAGACAGAAGGAGCAATGAAGATCTGGGACAAAGCTTAAGCGTTTGCTTCCTGTTCCTCCAACTACGGCCCAGTGTTGCAAGAGTGAACGTTGGAAGGTTCCTTTCAGCAAAGGAGAAAGGTTGCCCACATGGAACCTCGCTGGCTGGAACTAACAGTCAATTCTGGTATCCAAAGGACACGCCGATGTGACTTGTTCAATTTTGCTGCAAAAATGAAGGGGAGGGAGGAACACCAAAGGGCTAGAGGAGCTGCTCAATGGCTGAGAGTCAACTGAGGCTCGGTGCCGAAAGAAAAAGCGCACACACCAAGCGTTACAACATCTACAAGGTCCTGACAAGCCCATCTGAAAAATCTACAAACTACTAAAGATTCATTCTCTGATGAGAAGAACAAATGCAGGAAAGAAGTATTTCAATCAAAGTGGTATTTCTTAGTCTGCATTAAGCCACCCCGGTATGAATACCTTCTGAAAACGTATTAAAGGAAAGCAAATCTAATGGTTTCACCCAACCACCGAACCAGGCAAAAAGAAAAGCTACAGTTTTAAGCAGAAAGCTACACACGCTCTTTTAACCCATCCTACATTAGGAGACACTTTCTGTATAGTAAATATTCATCCAAATTGTATTACCAGTCTGTATAACAAACAACCTGAGCTTTATCTGTAGACACATATCCCTTTAGGGGCAATGCTTATTTACAGAATTTAGCTTCCAAAACCTGGTCTCAGCTTTCCTTTGTTTGCTTTCATCACTTCAAAAACAATCCTTTCTCCCAGTCCTGTTGCTTTAGAAATGACCCGTGCTAGTAAGAACAAAGTGTCCTTTTTCTTCAAGGCTTTCAATATGCTCCCTATAAAGCCATTAGCAACAGATTGCAGTCCCTGGATTCATTCAAAGTTTTATTTTCTCCATCCCTCTTGGAGTAGCACAAGGATAAGAAAATAGTAATAGGTTCCCATCCACTTTTAAGAATGATGAAGAGGAACGAAACACGGCAAAACAGAAGGGGATTGAAAGGAAATAATGAAACTCCTACAAAATAAAGTGATCCTCCTCTATGTCTTCTTCCTACTCACCCACTCCCCCCCCCAAATGCATTTCCTACCTTCACAATATTAACACTTTGGACCTTTCTTTGGCTTTCCCCATATAACTTAATATTCTTCAGCTCACTGTATCTATGTTTTGTCTTGTTACACAAGATATCTGGGGTTCTTGAATTCTTTGGATTCTATTTTCTCTCCGATCCTCACCAGTTCCTGAGCTGGGAGACGAGCAGCACGCTGGTGCTCATCAGACATCCCCTCTCACCATCAAAGACACAGACATAGCCAAGGTCCAAGTTCCAAAAAGCAAAGAACAGGGCTTGGATTTGACTGAAAACATACAGTTGTTAGATTATCACACTGCTTGATTAGTAACAGTGACTTCCCGGGTGGCAATACCCTAAGCCACAAGCCTTACAGGGCTGGTAACAGCAAAAACTGGGGGAGGAGGGAGAAAAGAACATGACAAATCCAGACTAAGGAGCAACACTGTTGGGAACTAGTCTGGAAGTACTGCTCTGAACAAAGGTAAGCAAACATAGACTGCCCAGGAACAAAGGGAACAGGGCTTATACAGAAACTTCACAGGGAAAAAATGGGGAGAGAAAGTATTCTGATGCATGCTCCTTATAAAAAAACCCCAACAACCCAAAATACCCCACATATAGAAGTAAAGCTAATTGAGGGGTGGTCACAAAATTCAGGAGAGAACAAGACTGAAAGCAAAGAAGAAAAATTTTAAAACCCAACATTAATTCAGTATGCTGTAAATATAACGAGAAGCAGAACTGCCCAGATCTAAACTGGAATGAAAGGAAAGGAAGGTCCAGCAGTGGCTATACACGTTTTTCAATCAACATCAAAACAAAAAAGAGAAAAAAATTAGCCAGGAAAGCAATGTGGACACTGGTAGAATAATATCTGCAATCTTAAAAGAAGAAAAGCAACTTCGTTACTGAAGGAAATTGCCTAAAATCAGGTCATTAAGTAGGAGAATACCAAATACACCAAAGAAATACCAAAAGTGCCACCAGTAAAATCTGTGAAGAATGCACCTTAAACAACAAGACCCACAGTTTGAATCCCGTACACCAGAAGCCCACAGGAAAACTTCCAGTAAGTGCAGACGTCTCTTATCTCTACAGATGCAATACTCATTACTGCTTAAGAATTCCTGGCAAACACAGGTCTGTTGCTTTTTGGGTTTCTTAAGAACTGTTGTAACAGAAAAAGATAAAATTTCAAATCTGAACTGATGCAACAGGACTTTCATGACTATGCAAACTGACAAGTCTAACCAGTCTGCTGCTAGGTGCCATACAGCAGTAAGGGGAAACAGTTAAGAGTCAGTTCACGTTTTCCAAGTCCTTACTAAGTATTGAACAATATAAAAATTAAAAAAAAAAAAAAAAAATAAGATTTTTGTCCAGAAAAGCCATCTGGATGAACCACTGGAAAACCCCTGAATATGTCCAGAGAGTTCTTATGTATTTTATTTCCATATGGAAATTCAGCCTAGATTCAGGGAACACTCACACAAGGACTGGTTTCACACTGCCTGGACAGGTACCTTCAGCAAATCCTCTGAAGTCACCTTTTATTTACCACAGTCTCAAAAGCTACATGAGGGTGCAGGAACTAATGGAAAAAGAAGAACAATTATCCTTACAGCTCAAGGCATCCAGTAAAAAAAGAGTTGTCCTAGTCTTTGTAGCAGCCTTCAGCACTTGCTAAGAACGGTTAAGAGCGGGGTCCACTTTTCCTTTGCTACCGTATCAACCATTTATCACTTCAACAAATTGTGCCTAAAACTTCTCAATAAGACCTTTCCAAACCATGCTTTCATAAGAACTCTTTTGTTTTGCCTGTTAACTATTGTGAAATACAGGTATTTTGCCCATTGCAAATAAAAATGCAGGGAGTTCTGACGTTTGCTTTAGCGTAGTTCTCAGGTTTGTTTTGACACAGTTCTTAGTATTCTGAGAGTGATGCCACCTACACGTAAGCACTGCAAACACAAACCTTATTTACTGTATTACCTAAACTGAACATGACGTTGGCCAATGTCTGTATTAATTAAAATAGGCATTAGAGTAAGTTTTTCTGCCTTAACTTTCCTGCTTCTGATGACCTCTGTGGCAAAAAGAAAAAGTTACTTCAGACCCAAAGAACTCCCTATTTTCTATCTCTACCTACTATATTCTTCGATCACTCTTGCAGACAAACCAAGAGGGACATTCACCTCCACAATCAGCAGCAAAGCGATCAATAATGGATAATCACTCTTGTAAATTTAGTGGCTTAAATGACGACTTCTCAAACGTTTACATCATGATTAGGATTCAAAGTTAGTATCACCTGTGCTGACTGAAAAAGTTAAGCACCAAATGTGCTACGAGGCTCTTCCAAAGAGGAAGTCTGATCCCAGATATACTTACTTTTATTAACTGCTCTGCACAGCTCATTAGTAAGGGATTTGTAACGCACGTGTAAACAAAACAAATCAAAAACACCACCAACCATACAATATTAAGAAAAAAAAAAAAAGGAAAAAGGAAAAACTCAAACCAAAACCAACACCCCAGGACTCGGTGCTGGCAAAGAAGCGCTGAACAGCAGAAGAAAAAAAAAAAAAATTTGGCCAGAAAAATACTTGGACAGAAAAGACACATCCAAAATAGTTTAGCTGTATCCCCCTCACTTCTGGAAGATATTACATTATTAAAGATTTTACTAGTCATCACTGTATATCTACCACAAAACTAAGCATGAAAAGAAACACTGGAGCAGAGTAACACCGGTCTTTCAATCGAGCTGTTCCTTTTCTGAGTTCTCACACTCACTACTGAAGCCAGAATTGGATGGCTGATTTGGAAAATGGTAAAATGCTTCGAATTTTAAAAATAAATACCTCCACTGCATTTCTTCAGCACTGTAAGGACACGGCTACAGCACACAGCAGCGCTGCTTCATTTTCCTCCGTGCCACTTTTACCCACTGGTCCTGCCCTACCCATGGCTTTTATGTCTCAATTATGGTTAAAAGTAGCATCACTCTAGTGTTTGTTCTAATATCCCTCGCTATTACCAAAGCCCATTAATTATGAAATACACTCACTCTTAATCTTCCTTACCATACCCTTCTGTCATGCAGACGGAGAACCTAAGAAAATCTGCTCTCTCTCTTGCCCATCTTTCACTTTTCACGCCGTCCCAGCGGGGAGAGAAGCCGTGATGCCACCTGGCAGAACCCAGCAAACCCCGCATGGCCCAGGACCACAAAGAGCAAGGAGAACCCAAGGCGGAGACAGCAATTCTCCTTCCACCTCTCCACGGCCTCTGCATTTGACCTTGGCAAGTCACTGGGGCTTTTTGTGCTTGTTTTTTCATGTTCAGGACATGAAGGGCTTTTACGCAGCTGGCTGGAACAACAACAACAACAAAATAACTGAGTAAGTTTAATTATTATTTATTCTATTGTGCCAGGGCCTTAGAACTCTTCCGCAATGGCATAAATTCAGAGTGAGCACGAGCACCTCTGATGCTCTAGATCTTCACGTCGAAGTTCCCTTTACGTAAGAGCTCTAGTGAAAGCAGTAACCCATTATCAGAGACGACCCCCCCCCACACACACACACCCCGCATCAAAAGCTCACTTTCACAAATCCTCCTGCTGAGCAAACAAGTTTTAACTTTCTTGTCTACACTGGTGGTTCCTAATCCACAGCTTGCAAGATCCTCTGCCGCTGCTCCCAGACAAAATGACATTACAGAGTTAAATTAAGAGCTGCCAGGAAAAGCAGGATAATGCCCAGAGAGTATTTTTCACCCTGTGTCATTTGGACGGTCCATCAAAAATCAGGGACCGATATTTTACATAATTCAATTCCATCTCTCAGGCTTAGAAAATTCTGAATTTCATGGCTGCCCGATCAAATTTCATTCTGATACCAAGTTTCCTGGTGATCTCCCAAAAGTACCACACACTGGAAATATGCCACAAGTACAGCTTTGAAAAAAAAAAACAACCAAAGTGCAGATGAAGTGTTCTACAGACCAAGCAATGTTATCAAGAGCACCAGTAGCAAGACTTTTTTACAGAGAAATTTCTACACTTGTCCTTACTCATAAAGGGAAAATTATAAATGTTCATTCTGCTGCTCAAATAACTACTAAAAAATGGATTAAGAATCAAAAGACTGACTAGAACTCACTGCCATATATACCTTTGAATCTCACCTACCAGAAGCAGAAAAAATTACATGAAGTAATAGATGTAATCCCACATGGAGCAGTCAAAAATGACCCCTTCCCAATACAGTTTGTTGCCTCTTACAAGTGTTTTGGATTTTGAGTATACTGATGAAACGGTACTTCATACAAGTTGCCATGCAATTACAATGAAAAAGAGACAGTTTGTGCTCCTGAACAAGAAACAAATGAGGAAGAGCCATACCTTAACACAACTACCTTAATGTCTTCATTTTTTCCAAGTGAAGCAATGAAAACAACTTATTTAAATAATTACAGAAACACACATTCAACAAGAATGTTTTCAAGACTTCTCTACATAAAGAGACATCTTTGAAAAAGAAGCCTCATGAAATTGCTGAAGAAACATGCTGCTGACTGAAACGTTCAGATTGCCTCAGAAAGAATAAATCACGTCTCAGCAGCATGTCACTCATAATCTGATTAATCAAAATAGTAACACATTATAACGATTATACCTAATGGTAAAATTGTATAGATCAAGTTTTTAAAAAAAAAATCACAAAAAGGATATTAAAGGGAACACAAAAACAGTGTTTATCCTTGTAAATAGCCTCTGTCGACTGTAAGGCTGTAGAACCTTGATTCCAATCAAGGAATGTCCCACAGCACACAGACCAAAACCCTTACCACCTTCTCTCCTGTCTTGGATAAAAAAAGTTTACTGCTGCAAATATGTAGTTTATGCATTTACAAAGAGAAGAGCATGAAAACACCTGGCCATATATCACTGTCTGGGTAACTAGAAGTTCAAGAGCATGAAGTACTTTTTAGTACATAATGAAATTATTTTGAATAGTACACACCAGCTCTGAGAAGTGGCCCATAATGTCACATAGAAACAGGTGCTGAAAAAGTTTCTTTAGGTTGTAAAGCCCTTTTTTTTTTTAAAAAAAAAAGTCTTCCTTTTTTTTTAAAGAAAAAAATAAAAGTTGCAACCACAAAACACACACACGAATTATGAGTAAAGAGCACCACAACATAAGTAGAACCCCAGGAAATGAGATAACGTCAAACTCTAAGTTTAGCGCTTACTTTTCCAAGGCTGGGTAAGAATATAATGATATGGAAATTGCTACTTTCTATTAATAATTTTCTCTTCAAAGAAATTTATTGGCTGCTTCCTTTTCTGAGTATTTACACTGGAAAGAAATAACCGTAATTCCATATTACTTCCTTGCCTCATTTAATTGTTAACTACTATGATTATGTTGAAGACAAGTATGAAAAGTGGACAGTATTAGAACATTGTAAGCACTTCCACTTAAAAATAATAATAAAACAAAATCAGTGAGATCAAGAATATGATTTTACACCAATAAATACAAACTTGCCTTAAAATACTCTAGAAGGCAGATCCAGTTTTGTCAACAGAATTAAGATTTCATCTGACAATCAGTTAGTGACATCTATCTTTTTCCCTTATTGACCTACATACACAGGAAAAAATAAGCAACTCTTTAAAAGCAAGCAAACACTACAGTTGCTCAATTTTTAAAAATGCTGCAATAACGTAATTTTTTAAAAAATCCACTTAATAGTACCCTTTTCCTGTGCAATGCTCTTGGGAGGCAGTGATTCAGCACGTTACAGTGTCATATAGGTCATTTAATAATGTGCTGGCAATTAACATCCAAAGAATTTAGGGTGGCAAGTATTGCAAACGTAAAAAAGAGGTCCTGAATCTTTTAAAATTCTGCAGACACCGTTTCCTCTCCAAATGTGAAACTAATATTTTGCATAAACTACATTCTTCGTTCCCAAGAGAGAGTCAAATGTACTGCCTAAGACAAAACAGTTGTTTCTATTAAACATGAGTTTTACAAAGCTAAAGTTACCATTTCTCCCTTCCATTTTATGGAGAAGCAAACAGCACAGGGTAGGTATATACAGCACTTTAACTGTACTCTTCACCAAAAAGATTACTTTTGTCAAAATCTTTGCCCATGAAGGCATCACAGGTCTTTTAGGAAGGCTCTATGGGTAGCTATGGGCTACTTCAGCTTCTTTTCACGGTATTTTTAAATATAGAAATTGCTTAAGTTCAAAATAATGAAAAACAGCCCTAGACTTAATTACTACTGCAAAACAGAAATCAGCAAGTCACAGGAAAGAAGCTCTCTCTCATTCACAAACCCACAATCATTTATACAATTCATAGTAGGGAATAGCACACTTAAAGGAGACTTATCTCTGCAGAGAGATATCAGCAAAGGATATTGCCTTTTAACTAGCAGTAAAAACCTCACGCATGTTATGCCTAATAAAACAGTCTGCAGATTATTTCTGGAGAAATCAAGCTATAAAAAGATTATTTTCAAAAAGTTTCTTTGTGCTCTGTATCAACCAGAAAAGTCAGAAATGACAAGAGAGCTGCTTAATACAACGAATAAACAATGAAAGCAAGTAAAATCCCAATCAAGAGGCTAACTTCATCAAATCACTTCTACTGGAGCTGCAGAACGTTAGAGGAATATGTGCAAGCATCCCAGAAGACTCCTTCAAGAACACAGTGCTCACAAAGATTTCCCGACAGCCAGGCTTAAGACACACCGACATCCTCCCTGATAATGATTTAAATGTTAGTCACACAAAACCATCTCCTCATTTGATTGTAAACGAGTTCTTCCCAACCTTTCACACTCATCATGTGCACATACACCATACAAGAGCTGTAGTTATGCTATTACTCAAATCTTAATAAGCACTATGTCTAAACCTCCAGTGACAGTAAAAACTGTAGCCTGAAGATCCCATCCTTGAATTCTACTCCTATAGTCCATGCAATTCTGTTTCCACGCCTGGAGCTTCACTGAAACCATTCTCACTAACACCTTTTGCAGCCTCAACCCTATGGTGAAGCCCAGAATCAATATGTAATTCTTATCTTCCTAGACCTACCAGTCGCCCAAGACTACCAGCAAAGGTTCTTTTCTGGAAGTATTCTCCCTGGTTTCCTTGGCATTGTCACTCTCATGAGTCATCCCTTATCATTCCGATTGCTCTTTCGGCGCATCCTCCTGAAGGAGCCTCCTCATTCACCTGTACTATTTTATGAATCATTTCATCGGTTTCTGTCTTGCATCCCTTTCCATTCTCCTGCACTTTACCCGCAGCCAGGATTCAAATCCAACTATTAACACCCTGCCTGGAAGGAACACACTTCCTATCTCCTGTGCACGTCCAAGCTAACACCTCAGCTTGCACCTCTCTTTCTCTGTACAGATGCCTCACTATCAGCTCAGTCTCAGCAAAGACAAAACACAGGTCCTGCTCTTTCTACCGCTGCTTCAGTCTCCCTTCCACCACTGCAAGTCAATGGCTTTCAGGACTCTTAAAGCATCAGCCCTCGAACCATGGTTCTCTACAGATCCTAGTAACAACCTGGTTTTAAGACCCTGGTAACGCCCACGACATCAGCGAGATACACCTTTAGTAGCTTGCTTAACTTTTATCCTGAGACCACAGCAGTTCACATCTGAACTAGTGAAGCATCCTTCTCCATCTTTCAAAATCCAGAGTTGACCCTATTTCTGTTTATTCTGTGCATTCCTCTCTCAAACATTTTATTAGCCTAAGGTTCAGATCACACAATTCTTCCCTCTCCTCTGCCCCCCATCTCTTGACCAGCATCCACCTCGCTCTCTGTTTCAAGACCTTTACTGGCCAATGTCCCCATCCTAAAATTACTGATCAGGATGTAGATTGATAAACTGTTACTTTTTCATCTCTCAACTTCTCTTCTGTTGCCCTCATGGTTGGGAGAGCTTCACGAAGCAGTACCTTCTTCTTCCAAAAACCTCCCAGTTTTTTTCCGTAGCTCTCATTAAAAACAAACAAAGAAGAAACAAACAAAACGGCCAGATGGGTAGCACACCTCGACCACCACGCTAAAATTTGCAGCACTGACCCCAAACATTCCTCTTTATCATCACAGATCTGATATGTCTTCTCTCACCCTTAAATCGTTCAGCATTCTGGGTCAGGAAATACCTCTTAACCACAGAACTTCAGGATGACTAAGTCAGACATGTCATTTAAATAGTCTGATACTTAGAAGTGTTACTAAAACAGTTTTCTGCTTCAGAGTGGTTATGGAAAACACCATACCAGCGATAAGCCCACTCAGTTATTTTTGTCTTTTTCAAAGCTTCTCAACCTGGGTGAAAAATAATCCAAACACTATCTTGTATGCTGCTATTACAGAGTTCTCTACTGCTAATCAAGTACTCAAACCTCTATCTAGCATTTATTGGTTTTATCGACTCTTTCTAAATTTTATTCATTTGTTTGCTGCTATAGGGACCTTTTCAAGGTCTTTTGCAATGGCTTCTTCCATTATTTTCTAGTACTTTAAAGACGGGGTTGTCCCAGGCTAGACCATTCCATATTTTATGCCATGTTAAAATGACACGAAATTAAGTTTATGCCATGTTAAAATGACACGAAATTAAGGTTAGAAGTTCTCTCTGCATACGGTTGCATGAGGCCTAGCACAGCACATGTCAAACCAATTGTGGCCTTACAGGTATTTCTGTAGTATCAGCAATTATTTATAACAGCGTTCTGCACTCCAAACACGCTTCTCTAATTAAATAACGTTCTTATTATTTGTGCCATCTTAAAATGATGAGTTTCACTAGACCACTCACAAGCAAACCAAAAATACTCCACAACTCCCCCAAAACGCTGTCCTGTTATCCCAGCCATCAATGAGCCCCTTCATTTGAAATAATAGCTCAAAGAGCTCGTAACTCCTTTCCATTGACTTGGTTCATGTTTCCAGGTACTTTCTATAGGCAGTTCTCATACTGTGCAGCTGAGGGTCCCTCCTACTGTGTGTACAAGCAGTTTTGATCAAAACTTTCCTCGTAACCCAAGCAGTGGGAGCGTGCCACACGCTGCAAGAAACGGGTAGCACACCCCACCAGCCCCCCAAAAGGACTGCAGTAAATTCCTGCTGTTCCATTCCAACGCAGCATAAACCTACGTACCGTCATTTAGGCTTAGGCATAGAGTTTTCACAGAGGGGGGGAATAAATAAATGGGTTTTTTTTTACATTCAGCTTACACTGGCTGCAGAAAAGCCATATGCTTTATCTCAAAGCTTGAGAACCCGTAAGAACTGCACGCTGCCCATGCAAATACAATGTGGTATTTGGCTTTTACATTCTTCAGTTAGAGCTTTCTAAGTGCAAGTCAGCTTTTATAGGACAACCCAGAAAGAAAACTGTCTTTACTGACTGTTTGGAAAAAAACCCCAAACCAATAGTAATAATTCAGCTACTGGAGTATCACCAATTTTTAATCCTAATACACACAAAACAACTCCACATCAGGGCTGCACTCCCCAAACTAGGTCGTATAACAAATAAAGTATTCTAACTACAACATTAACCAAAGTTAACAAACTTCATTTTAACAGTGCTGAAGATATTTAGCAACAAGAAATCAGGGTTATATTTTAGAGAGCTGGACACAAACGTTTTGAACGATGAATTCAGCATTAAAAACCTAAACCACTCTTTTTTTCCTCACTCTTTTCCAATGCCTTTTTTTCCCCTAACGTTCAAATTATTTGACTGTTTATTTTAAAAAGAAAAAGCTACAGTTTTTATTGTCAACCTTTGAACAGATCTCCAAGAAGGGTGAAAGTAATGTCACAAACATGAGAACACTTCTGACAAACCTGTAACAATAATAAACAAAAGGAAAGGGAGCCCAAACATTCAGATGAGTAAACGAACAGAAACGTGGAAAAACTTATCCTCTAACTAGAGCACAGACCAATACTTATAGCAAACTTTAAAAGCATTTGTTCCCTTCTTTCAACTATAACCTCCAAAATAGTACACCCCAGGAACCATAACAAACAAGACCAGCTTCCCTAAAGAACATTTAATTAGGAAAACGTGTACGAACAGCAAGATGCCTTTATCAGGAGAGAAATCAAGCTAAGGCTTCGATTTAGTTTTCAGCAAACAGGAGTGAGGAATTGGAAGCACTACTGCAGCCAAACAGAACAACAAAATACCATAATGCTACCTTCTCCATGAGAACAAAAGCATCAGCCACCAACTCCACCCCACCCCCAAGCAGGCTGTTGCTCTCTAACCACAGAGCCGATGCTGTAGACAATGTAATCCCACAGGGAAGACAGAAGGTCACAGACACACTGTGAAATCACAAAATAAGGTCCATGTTTCAGAAAAGACACAGTAGGACTTTCAACAGCCAGGATTTCATCTAGAACAAGCAGGTGGAGGGCAGAAATTGCCCTTTCTCTTGACTGCCCCGTTCCTCGACACCTTAGAGGGAGGTCACACACGCTCTCTATAGTCCAAAATTAGGGACACGACACTTAGAGCAAGCAGCAGCACTGAAGATGTGGTGAGGACGGCAATCTGCAATGTTAACACCACAGGTGAGATTGCGTCCTGTGTGCCAGCAGTGGACCTGTTGTCATTCATCAGCTGTAGGTGGCTAAGAGGGTGTCACTTATTACGGTGACACACGCTGCAGCTGGCTAGCCATGATTAAGTATTACCGAGTGTGGTTGAAAGGGATGGCAACTATCATTCACGATGATCCAGCGTGGCTTAGTGGGGTGGGGAGGCTGCTACCCTTTAGCTGCAACGCAATGTTAGGCAGGAAAGCAGCTGAGAAAAAACTCAACAAAGCCCAGCAAGGGTGTGCAGGGAGGAGAGAAAGGCAACCTCAGCCCCCTAGAGAGAAGGGCCGGGTGCCCCGCTGGCAGGGGTGGGCAGCCCGACGGCGCTGGGGCTGCTCCATCGCAACGTGCGACAAGTGACAGAGCCGCTAGGCTGGGCAGCCCGGGCCGGGACCTCCCGCCGGCCGCCGACGTGCCGGGGGGGGGCGAAGGCACAGCGAGGAACGGCCGCGCTCAACTTCTCCTCACCACGGGAGCAAACCTCTTTGTCCGGGCGCTCCCCGGCTGTAGCCGAGAAAGCCCGGGGGTCCCCTTTCTGCGGCAGGATGGACGAGCAGGGGCGAGGGAGAAGGGGGAACGGCCTGTGCCAGCCCTGACTCCCCTCCTCGGGGAGCCCTCAGGGAAGGACCCGGTCCGGAGCGGCAGGGATACCCACTGACCCTGCACGGAGTCCCGGTAAGACGAGGAGCGAAGGAAGCACCCAGCCTTACCGGCAACCTCGGTGCCGGGAGAAGATCCCGTCGGAGAGCCTGGCGGCCCCTCAGCCGGGGCGCGGGGGGCCTCCTCCTGTGCGCCCACCCGGGAGGGGATCCCAGACCCCCAGGCTTTTCCCTCTCGGGGCCTGCCGCCGGGCCACCGGGAGGCCAACCCCCGCTTCCCTAGAGGAGCGGCAGAGACGCCGAAGGGCGGGAGCCGGGCAACCGGCGCCCCGGCACCCTTAGAGAGCGGCGGCTCCCAGCGCGGCGCCGCGAACCCCCCGCACTTACCCTGTCACAACAGGCGCCATCTTCCACAAACTCTCGCTAAAACTCCTACTCTCGCGAGAGCGGCTCCCCCCTCCTTCCCTCCCCCTCCCTGCCCATTTCCCCGCCGGCCCGCAGCGCGCATGCGCCGGCCCCCGAGACACGCGCGGGGCGGGGAAAGGGAATGGAAAG
>VZTM01011703.1:52826-75939 GCA_013400555.1 Jacana jacana
GGAGCTGCTCCCCCTCAGACACAACAGCCCCGGCGTGGGAACCGCGCCGCTCTCGCGAGAGTTGGTGGGGCAAGTCTCGCGAGAGCCCGGCCTCGCCGCCCCTCTGGGGGTTGTGGGAGGATTCCCCCTGCCGGCGGGGAGGGAGGCGGAGGTGGCGGCCGCTGGGGGGAAAAAAAAATCATCGGTAAGGGGCGTGGAAGTGACTGCCGGGGCGTCGGGACGTGCCGGTTGGGGGGAATGGCGGCCCTCGCTGCCGCCTCCTCCCCACCCGACGTCGCCCGCCTCGTGCTGCCGGTGGGCCCGGCACATGCGCGGCCCGGCGGGCCCAGGCCTCACCGTGTTCCCCACCGCCCCAGGCCTCACCGTGTTCCCCACCGCCCCAGGCCTAGGGCTGCTCTGCCGCCAGGTCAACCGTGTTAAAGGAGACTGGTCCCGGTGCCGGGGCTTTCCCTGCCGGTCCCAGCTGGGCCCTGCAGGGTCTCCGGCCCACCAGGGCATGGGGCCTTTGCTCGGTGGTGAGGGCTGGGAGAAGGGCAAGGCTCTTTCCCTTCAGTGTTGAATGTACATTCTCTTTGCGAGGTCACACCAGAGCTTTTGTGGAAGTTTTGTCCGTAAGTGACGTGCCTGCTTTGTCTGAATCACGTAAACTGTCTAAATAAAGCACGCCAAGCTGATAACTGTTAGCCAGCTTGGGTTTCCTACCAGACCTGGAAAGAAAGCCAAGACTCACCGATGAGGCGACCTGTCTCGTTGTTTTTGGTGGCTGTGTCACGCTGTACACACCGAATGCCTTTTCATTCATTATGGAGTTCAAAACCTAATTCATACAGATCTAATAAACCAGTGGAAAATAGGAAGGAGATTATTTTTCCAAATAATGAATAAGAGTAGGAGGCTGGGATGTAGAGGCACAGTTATTAGAAAGAGCTAATAGATTTCTTATGTCACGTTTTTCAGATACCAGTTTTAAGTGAAAAGCTTGTTCTCATGATTTTGTTGCCTGCCATCGAAATAGAATCCTAGAATCAGAAATGCCTAAGGTATGTTTGTTGAGCAAACAAAAATAGTTGAGGCAAAAAGCTAAGACTGCCAACAATGCAGCGAACCCTGTGGTGACCTCTCCAGCTGCTGAATAGAGGCAATTTTGGATTCATTTAACCGTTTTCAAGGTGAGGATCTTATCATCCATTAGAAGGCCATGTTTGAAAGTTAACCCTTTTACATCAAAGATTCTGTCCTGGCCGTTCAGCTTCCTCCGTATCTGTAGTATAACCTGTCATTCTAGCCTCAAGCACAAACGTAACACTTGATTGCAAGACCCACTGAGATTCCAAAACCCACATCATTTTTCTTTCTTCACCTCT
This sequence comes from Jacana jacana, assembly GCA_013400555.1. Lineage (NCBI taxonomy): Eukaryota > Metazoa > Chordata > Aves > Charadriiformes > Jacanidae > Jacana > Jacana jacana. Next base: position 54,191 of record VZTM01011703.1, read on the forward strand.
GTACCTCTCCCGTCTCCCGCATGAGTTAAAAAACACGAACATTTTGGTAATCCCATGAGTGTGATCTTGGGTTTCTCTCCCACATACGCTGCTCCGCTGCTAATACTAATTCAATTAATAATGACTCAGATGAGTAAAATCATGTTCTAAGAGATTGCTTGGCGACAAGGTTGGCTGTAGTTCCACTCACTGTACAAACAGCTATTGTTTGCTATCATTAAGGGACTTTCCCCGTCGTGATTTCGCCCTCCTCGTTAGGTATGAAGGGACCTATCCTTCAATAGGCGCAGTTCTCGGCAAAGGCACAACGCAGACTGGAAATCCTCTGCATTGTTTGCAAAGAGCAACTCATCATCCCTTTGGAAATTTCTTCCTAAAAACATCTTCTCTCTCTCTCTTTATTTTTTTTTTTCCTCTCTCCCAAGGCTAAAGTATGATCTCAGCTCGTGCTCACTCCGTGCCATTAAGAATGGTTTCTGGATATTTGCCACGGACTGTCTCTAGATGGTCATTTTCTGGGGCCCCTCTTTTAGTGTGTTTCGAATCAAACTGGAAAAATCTAAAAATACAGCACGCAATAATCTGCCTCGTCTAGACTCCTTCAATATTTTACAAAGAGAGCATTTCGACTAATAACCAGATTAATTGGATACCGGAGCAAGTATATTCTTTGGAAGAATTAATAATTCCAGAAACTATTGTAATCCTTCCCATCACTGACAGAGGGACATTATAAAACAAATGACCACTGACTTTTTTTTTGTCCCCTTTTTGATTATAAACAATCTGCAGTTCAAAAGGCCAGGAATACTATTCAAATCAAAAACAATAGCCTGAAATGATGTGAGTAGCCGGTGGAAGGAAAGATAATAAAACCACAGAGGGTTTTTTAATACCTACAGGCGTTGAATTTTCTTCTTGCTGCTGAAAGCTTGGGTTTCGCGCAGTAGAGCATGAGCGGTTCCTGTTGGCTTTATTGGAAACTGAAAGCATCTAGTGCCTTGGGGAATGAGGGCCCACTTTCTGGTCTGTAAATGCTTCCAGAGCCCAAATAGAAAAACAAATTTAAACCCGAGGTTTGGCCCTTTTAAAATTTATGTTTGCAATTTCAGTAGAATCATAGAATCATTCAGGTTGGAAGAGACCCCTGGGGTCATCAAGTCCAACCATCAGCCCTACTCTACAAGTTCTCCCCTACACCAGATCCCTCAACACCACATCCAATCTACTCTGAAACACAGGCAGGGATGGTGACTCCACCACCTCCCTGGGCAACTGATTCCACTGACTGACCACTCTCTCTGTGAAAAACTTTTTCCTAATGGCCAGCCTAACCCTACCCTGCTGCAGCTTGCAGCCATTCCCTCTTGTCCTGTCACTGATTGCCCGTGAGAAGAGACCAGCACCAACCTCTCTACAATGCCCTTTCAAGCAGTTGTAGAGAGTGATGAGGTCTCCCCTCAGCCTCCTCTTCCTCAGACTAAACAACCCCAACTCCCTCAATCGATCCTCATAAGCCTTATTCTCCAGGCCTCTCACCAGTTTCGTTGCCCTCCTCTGCACTCGCTCCAGCACCTCCAGATCTCTCTTGTGTTGAGGTGTCCAGAACTGGACACAAGACTCAAGGTGTGGCCTCACCAGTGCTGAGCACAGGGGGACAATCACCTCCCTACTGCTGCTGGTCACACTATTCTTTATGCAAGCCAGGATGCCATTGGCCTTCTTGGTAGCCTCTGAATGATGCCTGTCGCTTCAGAGATGGTTTGGAGGAGCCCATCTCGGGGGCACCTTTGAAGCACAGGATTTCAACAAGCTTTTCTTCCAAGAAAAGGCTCTGCTGGGCCACTCCAGAATAAGTAGCTGCCTTCAAAAATGGAAGGCTACTAAAGGAGGAAATCCAGTTTCCTCACTTCAAAACTGGGGGCCGGGACCACCTCTTACTTCTTCGGATTCACCGAGACGTGCAGGTGTGGAGAGAGCCAGGTCTGCCCGTGGTCTGGCCTGAGTGGATGCCAGCAGCTTCTTTTGGGAATTCATACAGTTCTCCTTGTCCTCTCAGAGTCTTACCTTGTGTGTAAAGAGGAGAAAAGATGGGGAGAGCCCACAGTCACTAGAGATCGAACCCTCTACGTGTATGAGAGGTCTTTGCCTGGCTCTGGAGCAGCAGGACCAGATGGGAACAGGGAGTGCTGGATGCGAAATGGGATAAGTGGGCTAAGGATTTCATCAAGCTCGTTTGACCAGTCTGGACCAAACTTTCTCTAGCTCAGCCGTGTCTCTGGGCTTCCCCTAACCTCATTCCTTTGGGCACAGCGCTAGCTAAGATACCGGTTGGCTTCTTGTTTGGCAACTGCCTCCTCCTTCACTGGCTTGGAGATGGGTGAGAAGACAACAGACCAGCACCCAGTTGTGTAGGAGCACCCTGTGTCTCTCATCTGCTTCCACAAGCATGGAGGGAAGAGACACACAAGAGAGGACAAGACTCTCCTTCCCAGTCTTTTTATAAAAAATAGCTCGTAAAATCCCTAGGTATTTATAAAATCCCTTGACATTTAAAAGCACAGCAGGTAGTAGAACCACACAGTTATCTGAATCTTCATCTTAAGCAGCAGATTGATCTCGAGATGTTGCAGTTTGTCTCCAGTGGTGCATGTAAATCACACACCCGAGGAGTAGGTACTGTGAGACAACCCTGCTGGAATTTTATAAGCACAGGATGTACAATGTGGTTTAACCACATGTCTGGGAAAGAAAATAAACAGGCAGTTGCCCACAGAACATATCTTACATCTGAACTTCGGTGGATGTGCCAACAGAAGTTATCACTCCAGCTGCTGGCTGGACAACTCGGTGTCAGAAGTGCCTCTGCTGTTAGGAATGGAAGCTTCCATCGGCCCACACAGCTCAGAGGGTTTGCAGCGTTGTCTTGAGTATGACAGGGAGAAAGGACGGGCTAGTGAGCAATCTGCAGCAGGAACCTTGGGAAATAATCTTTGCTTGTGTGTCATAACCTCAGAGAGGAGAGCAGCGCAAAGAAAACCTGAATCTGCACCTTAGAAGCATAGAATGGTTTGGGTTGGAAGGGACCTTAAAGATCCTCCAGTTCCAACCCCCTGCCATGGGCAGGGACACCTCCCACCAGACCAGGTTGCTCCAAGCCCCATCCAGCCTGGCCTTGAACACCTCCAGGGATGGGGCAGCCACAGCTTCTCTGGGCAACCTGTTCCAGTGTCTCACCATCCTCACAGGAAAGAATTTCTTTCCAGTATCTAATCTAAATCTCCCCTCTTTCAGTTTAAAATCATTCCCTCTCACTCTATCACTCCTTTCCCTGATCATGAGTCCCTCCCCATCTCTCCTGTAGCCCCCTTCAGGGACTGGAAGGGGCTCCAAGCTCTCCCCAGAGCCTTCTCTTCTCCAAGCTGAACAACCCCAACTCTCTCAGCATGTCTTCATATGAGAGGTGCTCCAGCCCTCTCATCATCTTTGTGGCTTCCTTTGGACCCACTCCAACAGGTCCACGTCCTTCCTGTGTTGAGGACTCCAGAGCTGGAGTTAAGGCATGAGTATGCCTTGGTGTGGCTCTTCCCAAGAGTTGGGCTTGGGTCTCACTCTAGTGTTGCCGTGCAAACAAGTACAGCCCCTTCACAGAGTGTCTTTATAATATCAGGGCAAGATGCAAAAGGTGAGTACAGCAAACAATAGGAAGGAAGAGGGGGCGGGAAGATGAGGTTAACAGTAATAACATCATGTGGTTATGGAGGTTAACAGTGTGAAGAGCCTGATGGCTGACTTCACTAACCTCTTCTTCTTAAATACTTGTCTAGAACACGTTGTTAAGACGCTTTGCATTAAAGTTAAAGAGTTAAGAACCCATCTCTCAACCTCTCCTCCACGTGGTGCCCATCCATATGGATTTTTACACATTTTATCCTGCTCTACTCATTGTCAGGAATGAAAGAAGTCATTCCTGACAAGGAGTACAGCAGGATAAAATGTGTAAAAATCTCCATACTTCTAAAAGATACAGGAGACAGCTCCTTGTCAGTCTGCCTGTTCCCTGTAGGACTGATTGAACAGAGCACACCAAGGGAAATGAGTTGCATCCCACTGAAATCCAGAGCTCAGGAAAGAGTGAACTAGTCAATTAGGCTGTGAATTATCACAAACAATGAACAAAGCAAAAGGAAGATTTGAAGGATTATGATGTGGCTCCAGCTGGTTTATCCGTTTTACCCATATAGAAATACAAATTGAATTTGCAATGCTGCAGTTCTGAATCCACGTGAAAAAATGATATCTCTGTGCAGAAAAACTATTTATCCAGAGATGCTGTTGCAGTTCTGTTGTTTTCCTGATGTATGTTAGAATTGTAGAATCAGAGAATTGCCCAGGTTGGAAGGGACCTTTACAATCATCTAGTTCCACCAACAACCTAACACTGATGAAACACCCCATCACTAAACCATGTCACTCAGCACTGTGTCAACCCATCTTTTAAATACCTCCAGGGATGGTGCCTCAATCACCTCCATGGGCAGCCCATTCCAAGCCTTCATAACCCTTTCTGTGTAAACATTGTTCCTGATATCCAACCTGAATCTTCCCTGGCACAACTTGAGGCGTTTTCCTCTTGTCCCATCGCCTGTGACTTGGGAGAAGAGACAGACCTCCCCTGGCTACACCCTCCTTTCAGGGAGTTCTAGAGAGCTGTAAGATCTCCCCTCAGTCTCCTTTTCTCCAGGCTGAGCAACACCAGCTTCCCCAGCCTCTTCTCATCAGACTTGTTCTCCAGACCCCTCACCAGCTTTGTTGCCCTTCTCTGGACCCGCTCCAGCACCTCAATGTCTTTTTTTGTGGGAAGGGGCCCAAAACTGAACACAGTACCTGCGGTGGGGCCTCGCCAGTGCCGAGTAGAGAGGGGCAATCACCTCCTGAGTCCTACACACCATGCTGTTCCTGATCCAGGCCAGGATGTTGATGGCCTTCTTGGCCACCTGGGCACACTGCTGGCTCATTTTCAGCCCACAGTCGACCAACACCCCCAGGTATTCTTCTGCCAGGCAGCTCCAGCCACTCTGCCCCAAGCCTGTAGCTCTGCATGGGGTTGGTGTGACCCAAGGGCAGGACCTGGCACTTGGCCTTGTTGAACCCCATCCCATTGGCCTCAGCCTGTCAATCCAGCCTGTCCAGATCCCTCTGCAAAGCCTTTCTACTTCAAGCAAGTCAACACTCATGTTAGTTTACTACCTACTCTGCCAGACACGTGCTCACACCCAAGCCTGAAATTTGGTGACAGAGTTAGAGCTGATTTTTTAAAGTTGTCCCATTCATGAATGTTTTTGAGAGTGTGGATGCTCACACACTTCACGTTTACCTACAAGTAAAATGTGTTTTGGAAAAGCCCCCAAAGAATGAAAAATCCTTTGTTTTGACAAAACAGGAGAGAAGCCCACGCTCTTGATTGTAGACATTTTCCTGCTGGATGTAGTGCTGAAGGGAATTTCAGACTACACAAAGAGGAGCTCAGTGGCCTACTCCAGAAGAAAACCCCAAAGTGCATGTAACCCCTTGATAAAGCTACCACTAAAATCCCAGTTGAGGCTCTAAACCGGCCCATTTCACTGTGTAACAGGGAAGTCTGGAGCCCAGTCATAGCCACGTGTCGCTCTGTCAGATGGGAGGAAATGCAGACAGACATCCCTACCCACTCCTTCTGCGTACAACGACGTGCACGCAGGAATTGCCCTGGTCATGGCCAGAGATGGGAGTGAGGAAAACAGTTGTTTCCCAATGAGTATAATAAAGCTGCAGAAACACCAGTTGGAGAATTTAGTGATGGTTAAGCCTCATGCCAGTCCTGTACGCAGTTAAACTTATTTTGCCTGTTTAGTGGCTTGCAGAGATTAGAGAGAGCCCACGGCCTCGGCCTGGGAAGGTAATTCTGGTTCGGGGGCAGTTTCTTTATTTAAAGCATTGAGGAAGTTACACGCTCCAGAAAGGGACGAATTTTTTAAAGCCGTCTAAAGGCATGGTCAAAGAATACAAAATGCTGAAAAATAATTATCTTGTGATACAGCCACGTCGATATCTATTCGGATTAGTTCTTTTGTCAAGAACAGGGGCACAAATTCTACTTGCTGTGGCCTTAGACTAACTTTCACACCGCTCTCCTTTTGACCTTCTGCTGTTCTGTAGCCTGTTTTCCATAATCCTCATCCTGAGAGAAAGAGAGACTATTTCTGGCGGTAATTAATGAAAATAAATTCCATACAAATTGCCCGAGAAGAATTCATTGCTCACATCCAGGGTGGCTGACACTTATGAATAAAATAACCTTTTGAATTTTTTTCCTTTCAGGGGATTACACGTGACCCTTTAACGCTAAAGTTCATTAGTGCTCGGATATCATATTGATGAGCTTTGTATAAATGAATGGATGAACAGATAAGTCATAACTAAGGTAATGAGCTTATAGTTGTTGTGGAGGTAACCGAAGACAAGTCATGGGGGCTAATTAATTAAAGAATTTCTGTGCAATTTTATTTCTTGTCACTCCTGGTTCAGAATTCACTCTCTCTTTACTCATAACAAGTGGTGTCTCATTTTTAATGTTCCAGAGAGGTGTATCTTTTTTTATTTAGAAGTCCAAATATCCCCCCATTCTTATTGCTCGTGGCTTCATTATCAGTTTGTTTTGCTGCTCACCACTGGCACTGACCTTGCCAAGAGCTAAGCACATGCATAATTTTGTTCATGCGATTAGACTCATTAAAGCTAATGGGATTAGTCAAGACAGTAAAGCTACTTCTGTTTAAGTGTTTGTTGTTTGCGGTGGTGCGACTGGAAACAAGATCAGGAGAGTCTCAAAGGAATACAGACTGAAGAAGAATTTTCATTAAAAGTCATAGGAAGAGAAATTCAAGCATTTATTTTCCCTTGACCCAAGAAGGCCAATGGTATTCTGGCTTCTATTAGAAATAGTGTGACCAGCAGCAGTAGGGAGGTGATTGTCCCCCTGGACTCAGCACTGGTGAGGCCACACCTTGAGTATTGTGTCTGGTTCTGGGCACCTCAGCACAAGAGAGATCTGGAGGGGCTGGAGTGAGTGCAGAGGAGGAACATGGAGCTGGTGAAGGGCCTGGGGCATCAATCTGATGAGGAGCCATTGAGGGAGCTGGGACTGTTTAGTTGGAGGAAGAGGAGGCTGAGGGGAGACCTCATCACTCTCTACAACTGCTTGAAAGGGCATTGTAGAGAGGTTTGTGCTGGTCTCTTCTCATAGGGAATTAGTGAGGGAATGAGAGGGAATGGCTGCAAGCTGCAGCAGGGTAGGGTTAGGCTGGACATTAGGAAAAAATTCTTCCCAGAGTGGTCAGACCCTGGAATGGGCTGCCCAGGGAGGTGGTGGAGTCCCCATCCCTGACTGTGTTTCAGAGTAGATGAGATGTGGTGTTGAGGGATCTGGTGTAGGGGAGAACTTTGTAGAGTAGGGCTGATGGTTGGACTTGATGATCCCAAGGGTCTCTTCCAACTTGAAGGATTCTATAATTCCATGTGATGCTGCGACCTTGGAGATTTCAAGTGCCCTCAGGAATATGGCATGAACATGGGGAGTTTGTGAGAGGCAAACTCAGGACAGGCTTCCCTCACACAGAAAGAGGGAGATGGCTGTGAACTGAACCACGTAAAGGTGTCCACTGGTTCAGAGGAATAATCTGACAGTTTTGAGGTGGGCTTGGAGTTGGAGGCCCTTGTGTGTGAAATCTTCAAGAGATGGCTAAGCTGGTACAGAGTTGGGAGCGGGGGGGAAGGGGAACCCAAAAGGTTTTGTGGAAAAATAAATGCATTTCCTTGCCGTTTCTCCTGCCCCACCTTTGTTCCTCGTTTCAAGAGCTGCCTTTCTTTGACCTGCCCGCTGAAAGCCCCGCAGAAGCATTATAGCAGCCAGAAATACAATGTTCAGGGCCCAGCTGGTTTTCAGGCCCTTTCTTTGACAGCCGTCTCGGCTGGGGCTGGGAGAGGAGGGGCAGGGAGCAGTTTTTCCCTCCATCCCAAGGAAACTCCCTTCCAGACTGTTAGGACAATTTTATGGCCGTAGGTAACACAGGCCAAATATACAGTGGATGATTATTAACTCCAGCACGCTATTATTTGTCATTTTTGACCTCTGATGAGATGCCCTGTATGTAACGAATTATAAAATGTCTGGCCTCTGACTTACAAAAGCAAATACCAACTGTTCTGCTATCACTCCGAAGCAATAAATCTCCCCCGGCCTTGGAAAAAAAACCCATCTCTTGTGGACTTTCACCCATTTTATACCTTCCTTTCAAAACAAACGTTTATTTTGGTCCCTGATAAAAACTGACACAAATGAGAACCCAAACTTATTAAAGCTACAGTGGAGGCTATTTGTAGTCGAAGAGTTTAACACTGGGTCCTTTTAGCCTGGTTTTCTCCGGGTAGAGGTTAAAAAGAAGCAGCAATGTCTACCACCCTTGTGTCTAATACTGGGAGCGGTGGATATCTTTAACTATTCCTCACTTCTTTTTGGTTTTGGCCCTAGGAAAAGCGACCCTAGGACCCATGCTTCAGCACTCGGCGTTTTACCGGCGTTGGGAAGAGCCATGTGTGGTGTTCCAGCAGCGTTTCATCTCGCCGGAGCCCAAGGTTTTTTTGTGCCGAATGGCCGGGGAGGGAGGCTGGGGCGACAGTTAGGGTTTGGCCGGCTCCTACTGTAGATACAGCTGTTGCCACGCAGGGGAGGGAAAGGCAGGGTCTGGCTGTCTGTTCCCAACAAAAAGAAATGGCACATGCTATTACTTCCAGATCATTGCAGTCCCTGCACCACCATCTGCTGGGGGTCAGAGCAGTTGTCCGGGTCGGCGTCAGTCNTCGTTACTGTAGGGTGTTGCAAACCCTTTGCTTGGTGCTGTCCGACACCCGTGGCTCAACATACCGTAGAATCATAGAATGGTTTGGGTTGGAAAGGACCTTAAAGATCCTCTAGTTCCAACCCCCCTGACACCTCTCACCAGACCAGGATGCTGAAAGCCCCATCCAGCCTGGCCTTGAACATCTCCAGGGATGGGGCAGCCACATCTTCTCTGGGCAACCTGCTTCAGTGCCTCGCCATTCTCACAGGAAAGAATTTCTTTCCAGTATCTAATCTAAATCTCCCCTCTTTCAGTTTAAAACCATTCCCCCTCACCCTATCACTCTACTCCCTGAACAAGAGTTCCTCTCCATCTCTCCTGTAGCCCCCCTTCAGGGACTGCAAGGGGCTCCAAGGTCTCCCCAGAGCCTTCTCCAGGCTGAACAACCCCAACTCTCTCAGCATGTCTTCATATGAGAGGTGCTCCAGCCCTCTCATCATCTTCGTGGCCCTAACACACCCAGAGGTGACTTTTGGTGCCTAGAACTGGAAGTGGTTCTCCTTGCTGCACCTGAAAGCATAGCCCAACTTTTCTGTCTGGGCTACTTTGCCTCAGGACTCAGACCAGTGTTTCTTGGGGCTGCATCAAACCGGGAGCAAAAGGGGAGCAATGGAACCCAGCACAGAGACTTCTGTGTCGCTCTGAACAAACTCCGCACTATTCCATGGAGTTTATTAGTTTGGTCTCAGCATCAGCACTGTTAAAAACAGGCAGCAGTGCCAGCATGGGGTGAGAGGAATGGGCAGCAGCCCTGGAAAGCTATAAAAAGGGCAGGTGGAGCTGGACCCAGAGCGTCTTTTTTAAGTGAAGCTCATTGCCAAATAACTAGAAACTGTGCTGTCCCAGCAAAAAACACACGAAGGGCTGCTGTACTCCCTGCCTCACGTAACTCCAGTGCCTGTCACGGCACTGCCACATACATCATCTTCGACGTTTCATCTGATAATTGGTGGTTTTGGCACGAGCAAACCCAACCTTCTTAGGTCCTGTCCTCAGTTGCTTTCTACTAAGCTCCACTCTGGGCGTTTTTGCATGAGGCTTTTCCAGTTTCATGCAATGTTTGACAGCCGTCTCGGAGGCTTTGCATGGAACACCACACAAAAGGGGAGACCTCCAGGTTAAGCTGCTACCCACAAGTCTTCCAGACTCCACCTCCCTGGCCTGGCTGGCACCAGGACACCCCAACTGCTGGTTCTGGAGCCTGCAGAGCTGGTTCTGGAGCCTGCAGGGACACGTGGAGCAGCCGATGCCTCTTCCCTTGGAAAACATCACCGGGCCCTGTCACATATTTGTCCTAGGAGGGCACTCACCCCGACCTCCCTGTGTTGGATTAGAACTAAAAGAAGAGGGTTTTGTCATATATATATATATTTATTTTTTTTTAACAATCTAGTGCTGTTGAACTGAGTTTGAAGCGAAAAGCTGTGGAAGAGCAATCAGTGAACAGAATCATAGAATTATCTATGCTGGAAGGGACCTTTAAGATCATCTAGTGCAACCACCAACCTAACTCTGATAAAAGAACCGTCACCAAACTGTGTCACTCAGCACTGTGTAAACCTGTCTTTTAAATACCTCCAGGGATGGTGCCTCAACCACTTCTCAGGGCATAGGGTGTATATATAAAAATATATATATTTCCTGGGTATAGTTTAGATACATATCAAAACGTATGTGAAGTGTGAATATCTTGATGTCTGTGATTTTGGAGAGGGGAAGGCAGGGGATGGGGACCTGGCATGGTGGTGCTCTCAGAACACTGGTAATAGGATGAGAGAATAAAAAACCTTTAGCCTGGAGGTAATTGATGTAAATCTTGAACACCTCCAGGGATGGGGCAGCCACAGCTTCTCTGGGCAACCTGTTTCCAGTGTCTCACCACCCTTTCAGCAAAGAATTCTTTCCTGAGAACTAATCTAAATCTACCCCTTTCAGTTTAAAATCATTACCCCTTGTGCTCTGGCTCCCTGATGAAGAGTCCCTCCCCATCTCTCCTGTAGGCCTCCTTTAGGTACTGGAAGGGGCTCTAAGGTCTCCCTGGAGCCTTCTTCTCCAGGCTGAACAATTCCAACTGCCTCCAGGCTGAACAATTCCAACTGCCTAAGCCTGTCTTCACAGGAGAGGTGCTCCAGCCCTCTGATCATCTTTGTGGCCCTCCTCTGGACATGCTCCAAAAGGTCCATGTCTTTCCTGTGTTGAGGACTCCAGAGCTGGACACAGTGCTCCAGGTGGGGTCTCACCAGAGCAGACTAGCAGGTTAGAATCAATCACCTCCCTTCCTTACCTTGCTGGCCACCCTGCTGTTGATGTTGCCCAGGATGCAGCTGGCTTTCTGGGCTGCCAGCTTCTTTTACAGCACGTTCCTCCCAAACCATGCCCCTGTTGGTGGGATAGTCCCTCCTCCTCCTCCACAGTATCACGGCGTGGTTAAAAGAAGCGTATTCCTGGATAAACCTCATTCTTAAATTCTATTTTGTAAATATGTCATTGGGTGAACAAAAGAGTTCAGTTTATTTTCCTTAATCTCCTAGATGAAATGAATTTATATAGTGCCCAGCCCAATGGGTACCCAGTTGGGCGTACAGCTCAGGAGCCTATTGCTGAAACCACACGTGCTGGAAGCTTTTTATTTGGGGTACTTAAGGGGGAGATGAGCTGTTGGGAAAACCTAGGCCAGAATAACGGTTTTATGTTTTGCATTGCCTCTTTGCTTCATCTCTGAGCCTGGTAGATAGGTTTTTCTAAAGACCAGTTCCGTGAGTTCCTGGATCTCCAGGCAATGCCAATTCAGTCCAGATCAGGCACAATGAAACGGATGTCAAATCGACCTGAGCACATAATACAGCCTTTCTGCCAGCTTTATTCTTTGTGCTGCTCTCCTCAGTGACAACTAGGGGAGAAAAAATGGTATTTGATCAAACCCGAAGTGCGCAGCGGCGAGGTTTGGCCTTTTGGAAGGAATTTAATCTACTCCCATAAGCTGTACCAGTTGAGTCCATTGCATCAAGAGGTGGTGATATTTTTGATCTGGGATTAACTGCTGTAACTTTGGATTTACAGCCTGGTGGAGCCCTGGCCTGATTTTTACCCCCAAACCACTTATACGCTGTTTCTTAATGTATCTGCCTTGAACTCACTTACAAATCCACTACCCAATCTTCTTCCAAATCTTTCCTCTGAATTGCTTCTGCAGTCATGTCTGCCAGAAGTTGCTGGTGCCTAATGGCCAGATAAATGGCTATTAGGAAATAATGGATTCATAAAATACGATTACGTAGCTTTATGAAGGCAGCATTTCAGTGACTTGCAGCTGGCCTGGGGCACACATACATTTAGTGTGGACTTCTGTCGGTTGTGTTCTCCATCCCTCCTCTCTCTCTGCTTGCTCTACCTGCTTGCAGGGCTGTATTTCAGCCCCCACAATTTGCCAGATTGAATGAGCCTTTGCAGCAGTATTTCCTAGGCGTATAATACAGAGGGTTCCCCGAGCAAGTATGGGCGATGCTTAGGACTTCAGAAGGGAGGAGAAGACACTCAAAGCTTTTCATATTGAAATGTATTCGTTCCCGTTGCTTCTGGCGTTATTTTTCATCCTCACAGAAACCTGAAAGGGTTCTCTGGCTTTAATCAACTTAGTAAACTTTTGCTTTGTCCTTTAGGTGGATTACAAAAGCAGCCTGGTGTCTTACTTGGTACCTTTTGAGCCCCTTGCTCAGTGCTATCGGCCGAGTAGCACCTCGTTGCGTGAGAGAACCGTGATTGCTCAGCTCAAAGACTGTTCCTCACAAGAGGAACAACTTGTCTTTAAGGCCCTACAGAAATGGGCTAAGCTGGAAGGAGATATGGGGCAGAGGGGGAAAATCACGGGGGAAGTGAAGGGAAAAGAGGGTAGAAAGGCAACAGGAGAGACTGTCTCTTCGACAAAGGGCGAGAGGGGTGGCCAAGCATCAAATTGCTCCCCATCTCTGTTTCTGGCACTTGCAGGTCTGTTGAAAACAGGCCAGAAGGACATGCTGGATTTGTTGCTCCCGTGTGCCAGCCTTTTCCGCAGCAGCGAGAGAAACCAATCAGTGCTGCTTCAAAAGCAGCTGGAAACTGAGAAAACCCTGGTCCCCCGCTGCCTGGCAAGCAGCAGCACAGGGTCTTCTCGGTTTCCAGCCACTACAGAGGCTCCATTGACAGAATGTGTGCGGCGTTTGAAGGAGCACAATGTGACAATGAAAAAAACCTGAGGGAGACAAAACAAGGAAGGGGGAGAGGGGTGTGTTGGGGGGAGCGAATTAATATGGGAATGTGGGAGCAAGCTGAAGGCAGAAGGACAAAAATTCAAAAGCAAAACATGCTAGTGACTGCTGCAAAAGCGGCAAGAAAAATAAGTCATCATCATGGTTGTCACATTCAACACCTCTGCACTGCTTTGTCAAAGAACAGAGTTGTGAGAGCAAGACGGGGGAAGCAAAGTAAGGCTTTTCTGATGTTCACTCTCGCCGCCTCACTGAGATACAGACACGCTTACTACTAGTCCCCTGTTTCCATAAATGCCCTGACGAAGTACAGGGCGACTGAGAGACGCTGGGTCCCACACCGGGGACCACGTGGCACCACAAACAGGACACTTCACCACCTCACCCTCCATTTCAGAGAGAAACAGAAAGGGGTGAAAGCACCCCAGGAGCCAGGAGGACCACATGCCCTACTGTTGCTCAGAACAAACCCTGAGACAGAAAGCAAATCCTGCCCCAAACAAAGCCACGGAGCTGGCTCACTCTCTCCTTTCCCTTGCACTTCATCCCATCATCTCAGAAACCTGTAGCCAAGCAGAAACCAGGGGATCATGGAGAGCTCAGACCAAAGCTGCATGGCTGGGTTTTATTTCTTTTAGCCCTGTCTGCCTAGCTGAGTGGTGGGACATCTGAGAGGAGCATCCAAGAGCTCAGGGGACATGCCTGCGATCAATAGGATTTCTGTAACCTCCTGGCTGCCTCCACTTGTGGACATTCTTCAGGGTGAAGTACGCTCTGGGGCTGCAGGAGGCAAATTTTCACAGAATCACACGGAACCACATAATGATACAGGGTTGGAAGGGACCTCTGGAGATCATCTAGCCCAACCTCCCTGCCAGGTCCAACCACAGCAGGTCCCACAGGAACATGTCCAGGTGGGGTTTGAATCTCTCCAGAGATGGAGACTCCACCACCTCTCTGGGCAGCCTCTTCCAGGGCTCTGCCACCCTCCAAGTGAAGAAGTCACAGAATCACAGAATATCAGGGATTGGAAGGGACCTTGAAAGTCCCTCCTCATGTTTAGATGGAACTTCATGTGTTCAAGTTTGTGCCTGTTCCCTCTTGTCCTGTCACTGGGCTCCACTGAAAAAGGACTGTCCCCTTCCTCTTGACACCCACCCTTTAAGTATTTATAGGTGTTGATTAGATCCCCCTTCAGTCTTCTCTTCTCCAGACTAGAAAGACCCAAGTCCCTCAACCTTTCCTTGCAAGGGAGGTGACCCAGGCCCCTCATCATCTTGGTGCTCCTCTGCTGTACCCTCTCCAGCAGTTCCCTGTCCTTCTTGAACTGAGGAGCCCAGAACTGGACACAGGACTCCAGATGAAGCCACACAGTACTCCAGATGGGACCAAAGCAACTACATTGGAAAAATAGCTCCCTCAAATGCCCTCCCATGGCTCATGGCTTTTTAGTCAACAGGTCCAGCTCAAGCTACTCCAAAGTAAAATTCACTGAAACATGTACAGGGTGAAGGCAGGGCCTCCAGCACCAACAGTCTCACTCCAGATAGCTGCTCTTAATGGGAATAACTTGGCAATGTAGACATGCAAAAGGGAATATTGCATCACAGAAAGCACTAATGTCTACAGTTTTTCTGGGAATTCTTGATACTTTCTGAAAGGTCAGGAAGTGCACCATAAAAATAGAGGCGGAAGAATAGAAATGCCTCTATAGAATCATAGAATGTTTCAGGTTGGAAGGGACCTTAAAGATAATTGAGTTCCAACCCCCCCTGCCATGGGGTTGCACCAACTCCACGTAGAGCTACAGGCTTGGGGAAGAGTGGCTGGAGCTGCCTGGTTTGGTTTTGCTGCCAGAATCAACCTTTCTTTTTAATATCTCAGCTCGTACCATAGGCTTCTCTTTTCACTTATGTTTTAAGCAATGAGTACAGCACATAAATATGTTTCAGCATCTGAGAACTTTTTCCTTTCCAACTCTCTTATTTTGATAATTGGTGGTGAAAAGAAAGTCGATACATTTCTCGAGCTCCATGAGAAGCAACCTTTGCCTTCTGCTTCTACATTTCCCAAGGAAAAAGTTAATCAGAAACATCAGCCGAAACCTGGAAAGAATCAGATCTGAAGTCTGAAAAAAGTGGTGAGCTTTCATTTGTCCTTCCTCCCCTCTACCAGATACAACATCGTACCTCAATGTATTCATCAGCAGATCAGAAAGCCACACCTCCCAAATGCTAATCCTGACTTTGTCAATAATTTTCAGCTTTTGCCAGGTCGTTCCTATGTGAAGCTTCCCACCTATCAATGCTTCAAAGAGCAGAAGAAAGAGTTCAGCACTGAACAATTCACCTTTCTGATCCTGTTTGTTTGAATCAATCGTTGCTTCGCCCTTAAAACACAAACGCCGCGACTTTTGTTTCCTACTGCTGGCTAACTTTTTGCACTGAATGTTTTAATTTTGATTAGTCACACTCATTGGGTGCAATTTCAGTTCCTTGGCTGGATTGCCAGAGCTCGGGCAAGTTTCTAGTGTGGCTGTTGGTCTGAGTACAAAACCCAGCCCCGGTTAATTCTTGCGAATACGGTCCTCGTGTTTCCTCTCTCGGCAAATGGTCAGGCTCGTTCAGAGCGAAGGCGTCCAGGAAGCCAATAGCAAGGCCTGTGAAATGATCAGTGAAAAAGCATCTGACTGCTAAAAAGAAAGAAGAATTCCTAGAGCAGAGCACTCTATTGGCTTTGCTCTGATGCTCTGGAATTTCTTCTGCCGGGGTCTGATCCGTAAAGGGGTTTAGTCACTTAAAATAGCAACTAAGCCCTAAAGTTCAAAGCATGTGCTGTCAGAACTTCAGCTCAGCTTCTGTTTAAGCTGAGGAAGTTTACAGCACAGGATTGTACCCACAACCTGCCTTCCAGGGTGCTTTGCCAGATGCCAAGGGGAATGGTGCCACTGAAAACCATGGGTACGGCAGGAAGCTCCAGGCAAACGCACTCCGCCGCTATGGAGGTGCCAGAGCTCCCCAAGAGCCTCCTTATTTTGACCCAAAAACTCCTTTGGCACCTGAGGGTTTGGCATTGGCACATATCATGTGTCAGCATGCAGGTTACGGCCCTTGAGACCCGACCCAAAACCCCAGCTTGGTGCAGCAGCACCTCGTCAGGGACAACTGTGGTGTCAGCGGCCGGAGCGGGACAGATTTCTCTCTGGAAAAGGCAGAAGTGGGGATGGCTGCCATCCATTTCTGTGCAATACCCCATTCGGTCCAGATTCCTGACAGTAATATTTTGAGGAGAGCGTCCCAAGCTGTAATTTTCCTATCCCTGGCTTAGAGGCTCTGTTTGCCCGGGGAGCTGGGACATGCGGCTTCCCGGGGAGCTAAGATGCTGTCAGTCAGCTGTGGCTCCAAGCTCCTGGCGCGTCACACGCTAATTAAATCCTGCTTGTCTTTTGCACTTATGCCTTGAAATGTCATTCTAGTTTAGGAAACTTTCAGAGACAGCCGCTCTCAGCTCCTTTCTGAGTCGGAGAGGGCTCAAACCCATTTTTTTCACCTCCTGGGCTTCCTCTGCCTCAGCACATCTCATCTCCCGTTCTAGTTCTGGCCCCAGAACAACACAGGTTTATTTGCTTCCTGAATCAGATGGTATTTTAGTAAAGTTTTCTACCTCATTCTTGCAAAACTAGAGGTTTCCTCATAGTCAGATGCTAGATAGAGAGCCTCAGATTTAGTTTCTAATCTGGGCTGGGAGTGGTCCACGGGGACATTCAGAGATAAGGTCTCAGTTCAGTCTGATAAACCCCCAGGGGCTGTTTGTAAAACCAGATTCTGAACATCTCCTAGGTGCTTCTGATCTTCTTCTCCCAATCTAACACAGAAATGTAAAGTGTCTTCCCTCCAACCCCAGGTTTACAACAACTTTGGGAGTTGCAGGAGTTAAAACACCTGCACCTCTCAAACACACTAGGGTTTTTTTTTAAAACTTTTATCAGGCTTTTAAAATTTAAATCTGGTCAGCCTTTTAAAACTGGATGTCTTAAGGAAGCTTGCAGAACTCCTGCGCAGTGGGTCACCTGGTAAGTCACGGAGATCAATACTTCTTATCCTCCACCATTACATCCCTATTACAAGTGAGTACACGGGGACAGACGGTGCAGGCTTTTTGCTTTAGCACAGTCCGTACAGATTAATTAAAAACCAGGCCCAGTGCAGATGATGCCAACAGAAAAAGTCCAAAGCATGAAAAAAACACCCAACACAACAACAACAACAAGAACAAAACCTCAAAAAAAAAAAAAGAGAAAGAATTACATCATTTCCTTGTATCTTCCCAAAGGACAAGGGACTGGGGAGCATGAGTCAGTCCAAAGAAATGAAATAAAAACAGCCCAGCTTTTAGTGGCTTTTCCTTGTTCTTACCTTACAGAGCAGAGCAGGCCATTGACAATGAGCAGCAGAGCTCCCACTGCTCGCTAGGTTTTAAAGCGGGAGCGGAGGTGCACACGTGGGTAGCTCGGCTTTACCATTTGCAACAATGATACGGTGACCAGGAAAAGTGAACTGGAATATGGGGAAGCATGGCCTTGGGGGCATCACATTTGCTGCCTCCTACAGCCAGCTACCAAGTGGGTGAGCTCTGCAGCTGCTGGGCAAAATATTCTCAGAGCTCCTCAGGGAGGAGAAAACGCTTTTGGGTGCTCAAGGCTCGTCTTTATACCCCTGCTTTCTAGTCTACAATGCAGAGGCGCTGGGAGGAGGAAGAGGTGGGTGACTTAAATGCCACTTTCTTGGTACAGGGACAGTAGTTTTGTCTGTGACTTAAGACCTGCGTGTCACAGAATCACAGAATCTCAGGGATTGGAAGGGACCTTGAAAGATCATCCAGTCCAATCCCCCTGCCGGAGCAGGAACACCTAGAGCAGGTCACACAGGAATGCCTCCAGGCAGGTTTGGAATGTCTCCAGAGAAGGAGACTCCACAGCCTTCCAGTGTTCCCTCACAATAAAGAAGTTTTTCCTCATATTGAAGTGGAACCTCCTCTGTTCCAGCTNGCTGGCTCATAGTCATCCTGCTGTCCACCAGGAACCCCAGGTCCCTTTTCCTTACATTGCTCTCCAACAGGTCATTTCCCAACCTATACTGGTACCTGGGGTTTCACTTTGCCTTGCACTCGTCTTGCTCTCCCTCCCACATCACGGTGTCAAACACTCTGGCAAACAACACTTATTAACGCAACCTACTTTCTGCTTAGATAATTTACTGAGTGAGAGTAACCTGGGTACTAATGAACTTCCTGCTGTATCAAAAATGGTATTGTTCACTTCTGTTTGAATAGTGCTCAAGATAACGAAGGATCGGCCGTTTGAGGCAGGGGTTCATTTGGTGGCATTGTTGGGCAGTTCCTTTTATATCGAGGATATTCACCAGGTTGGTGTCTCTAAGGATGCTCTGACAGGCATAATTCTGCGTTCTTTACATTGGTGCAGAAAAGAAGAAGGCAAAAAAAAAAAAAGGCAACAAAATGCATTTGTTTTCATACTCTGACACTAGTGACGCATTTCGGTGATCAAGCCCAGAAAGTCCCAGGACTACCCTGGAGCCTCCCAGGTCAGAATTTACAGGGCAAAGGGCTTAATTACCCAACGCAAGTTTCACTGTCCCCCGATTCCTGAGATTTCATTTCACAAGGAGAGGAATTGGAGTGTCCTTTCCCCGTATTTTTACAGTTTTTTTATTCTGGTCTGGTTTTCACCAGTAATTTCTACAGTCTCATCCCTCTTTTTATATCACGTTCCTTCCCTGCTCCAAATAGCTACGGCTTGGCAAAGGCGTTTGATGGACCTCAACCAAGTTAAGCGTGTGCGTAGAACTGATGAAGGATCTAAGATGAGAGGATGGGAAAGACGTACCTTGGCAGTACACATGTAATTTCCTTTAACAGTTTAGAGCCAAAACCTCCTGGGATTCATTTGATGGTATCACACTCTCAGCTTTCATTTAAAAATAAGAAGAAATACTTATGCCCGTGCGGGTGCCTGCGCGTGCGGGTTGGAACAACAGCTGGGAGCAAGGCTGATGTGCATCATGAAGTTCAGCAACGTCCAGTAGCTCTGGGGCTCCCTGACAGCTCTATCAAATGACTCCATCTGCCAGGTAGAGGAAAATGTGAAGACCCTACTCAGCCCTCCGAAACCTTGGCTCTGGCAGCGATGACACCTTTGCCTCCGTCAGCCCGTGAGGGGCAAATGGGAGCGAGCCACCGTGGGATGGGCGTGGAGGAGCCAGGACCACACAATCCTCATGTCACGCTGTGCCTTGGGCAGCGGCTTGCAATCATCTGACCCTGTCCTCAGCATCTGTTTCCCCGAATTGCAAATAGTTCCATTACCATCACGCTGTTTCACCGGCCTACGAATGCAAATCTGCCCTATGACAGAACGAGTCCTGCCTCTGATGGAGGAGATTTCACCATCCCGTGTGGTGTGTGTGTGCTTTATGCTGTGGGTCCTACGTAAGCCTAAGGAAGAACCTTCTGATGTGTACTACTGATTGTTTACACATGTTATCAGAGGGGAAAAAAAACAGGAAAGGAAAGCTGGCAGATCGCACTGCCAAGAGACCTGGCAGTGGCTAGAATCACATTTAGATCATTTCCAGTCAATAGGCTTTGTTTTCCTTTTAAAAAAAACCCTTCCTAGAAAGTTGCTGCACTGTTATTTTTTTCCCTGCTACAGTCAGTCCAGAGGAATACTTGCAATGTCTCCTGTCCTTACCACCAGAGCAGGCAACGTCAGGAGATGCTTCCAGATGGAAAGTGGAAGGATCTGGACAAGGGGGTTGAGTGCACTCTCAGTAAGTTTGCAGATGACACCAAATTAGGTGGGAGTGTCATCCTGTTGGAGGGTAGAAAGGCCTTGCAGAGGGATCTGAACAGGCTGGATAAATGGGCTGAGCTTCAATAAGGCCAAATGCCAGGTCCTGCACTTGGGTCACACTAACCCCATGCAGAGCTACAGGCTTGGGTAAGTGTGGCTGGAGCTGCCTGGCAGAAGAAGACCTGGGGATGTTGGTCGACTGTGGGCTGAACATGAGCCAGCAGTGTGCCCAGGTGGCCNTGTGAGAAGAGACCAGCACCAACCTCTCTACAATGCCCTTTCAAGCAGTTGTAGAGAGTGATGAGGTCTCCCCTCAGCCTCCTCTTCCTCAAACTAAACAATCCCAAGTCATTTAAGAGTAGGGGGAAAGGTTGGATGAGCTAATTTTGGCTGAAGGAGTCCTGGTTCCCTGTTGCAGGGTTACCAGGAATATTTTTGGGCTTAGTTCTTTTGGAAGCTCGCTCTGACTTCCTTCCCTGGGAAGAGTGAAGGAGGACCAACACTGCTCATCATTTTACAGAAAAGCCATCATGCACCTTCCTTTCACACTCGTGACTCCTGTCAACTGGCTCAGAGCCAGCACATGGCAGTGGCAGCAAGAACTCCTTACCATTAGTTTCTTTAATTCGCTGCTTCCCTTACAGACCTGAAAAGAGATGAATCTAAATTAATTGCTTGCTTAAAAAAGTAATACTGACTCCTTCATTAAACTTTGCCGGGGCACTGGGTGCAGGCACTTGAATGGTCTGGAAACTATGAAAAGAACTTGGCTGGGGAACAAACCCAGAGCTGATAGGCGATAATGGCAGAAACAGAAGTAGAAGCTATATAATACAGGCAAATTCCTATTGAATGCCTCTTTGTCTTGCTGTAAAGAAAGACAGAGAGGCACTCA
Organism: Jacana jacana; assembly: GCA_013400555.1. NCBI lineage: Eukaryota > Metazoa > Chordata > Aves > Charadriiformes > Jacanidae > Jacana > Jacana jacana. Next base: position 75,140 of record VZTM01011703.1, read on the forward strand.
AGATGTGCAGATAACTAAGCAGCGTTCCTCACGGCAGAGCCCAAGGAAAGAAGGAAATGCCTCAAGGGTTAGTTCCTGGCTATATGGAATATTGCTGGGCTGAAAGCAGTCAGCTGGAGTTCATCCCGATAGTCCCACAAACCATTTTATCACAAAAATGTACAGTAATCAGTAAGAAGCAGTCACAGTGCTTTCCCACCACTTTGTGCTTTATAAGCATATGGGGAAGGAGGGGAGAAAGAGACTGCAGTGTGGGGCTCAGGCCAATAAAGAACACCGAGCTTGGTCCATGGTTAAAACATGGATCTTGTAGAAAAGGGGGGAAAAAGGAACTGTGATTGCATGTGAACTTCAGCTCTTCCCCTTGGCCACTAATTATTTGTTCTGTCTGCAAGGGCAATGCTTCTTACATATGTATTTTATAGAGTGGTCAGAGCCTGGAATGGGCTGCCCAGGGAGGGGCTGGAGTCCCCATCCCTGACTGTGTTTCAGAGTAGATTGGATGTGGTGTTGAGGGATCTGGCGTAGGGGAGAACTTGTAGAGTGGGGCTGATGGTTGGACTTGATGATCCCAAGGGTCTCTTCCAACCAAAATGATTCTGTGATTCTATGTGTTCATACACTGTGCCAAAGGAATAAAGGTGAGTCAATAAACTGATGGGTGTTATATTCTGCGGTGTCTTCACATCTATTTCCATTGCTACGTTACTGGCTGGGGAGAGACTCCAGAAGCATCAGTCTCGCTTCACAGGCTGGTCACTAGCTCAGTGAAGACAAACTAGAACACAGGAAGTTCCATC
>VZTM01011704.1:12150-25863 GCA_013400555.1 Jacana jacana
CCCCCACCCCCTTTCTGAACTCAGGCCTGGACAAGGACTTGCTTATCTCCTGGTTTCTTGGGTTAATTAAACCCAGCAGACAAATTAGCCCTCAGCAGACTGCTCCACAGCTCTGTGTAAGGATTACCAGTCACCCTGGCTGGTGGGAAATCCCTTTTTTTGGGGGTGAGGGGGGAAATCCAAGAGGCAGGAAGGGTTCACAAGCCAGGCAGGGCCCTCGCCAGCCTCCCCTGGTCAGCTCCTGTCTCTAAGCCCTTCTTTCTGGGGGCTCTCCCCCGGGGTAGATCCCTCAGGAAACCACTGGAGTTCCTCAAATCACCTTTTTGCTGTCATTTACAGATAAACAGGACTTACTCCAGCTTAAAAAAAACCCAACAATGAGCTTTTTGGGGGGCTGCCAGTGGTAAGGAACAAGGTCACACACACTGCCTGGGGCAGGGGGGCGACAGAAAGGGTGACTATGACACTTTACACGTGTTTTAATTAACAGGGGGATGGCAAGAAGGTGCCAAAAATACCTCCAGGAAAGTCTTTCCTTCCAGGAAGCTAGAAGAGATTCCTCCCCTCCTGGGGTGACTGGGAGAAACAAGCAGCTTCCCCAGTTTCCACCCCCCCTGCCCGCCCTCCCGGAGTTGGGGACCGGTTTCAAAAGACACAGCCCTTTCCCTGAACAATCCAGGTTTGTTAGAGGAGAAAAGGAGAGGGGGGGGGGAAAGGCCTTTATTCCCAGGACAAAGGAAATTGCTGGCCCGTGGGGAGCAGGTCAGCCAAGCCCTGAGTAACAGGGGGAGGGCCCTCAACCAGCAACTGCTGACCCAGAACTCTCCCGGCGGGACTGGGAGCTGGTACCAGGATTTAGGACCTACCGAAGTTCCTCCAGCTCCTTCTTCTTCTTCATCTCTTCCTTCTCCTTCCGTTTCATCTCTTGGATCTGGGCTTTCTTCTCGTTCCTCTCCTCTCTGTCCCGGGCTTCCTTCTCAGCAGCCAGGTCTGGGAAACGCTCCACTTTTGTCTTCTCCAGCCGGTTGAGGATCTCGTTCACCTTCTTCTCCACCGTCAGCATTTTCACCTTGTGAGAGCGCAGAAGAACTGCCATCCTTAGGAAAAACCACAAACAAACAAACAACCCCCCCCACACACACCCCTTTTCCCCTTCCCACCTGACCCAAAGCCACAAGAGCAGGCGCCGAGGAGCCGCTCAGCAGGTTGTGTAACAGGGACAGGCCCCCTCCCAGCACTCAGCAGCACACAGCTCATAAACTAAAAGGGTGGTGCTCAATGGGGTTCAATCCAGCTGGTGGCTGGTCACCAGTGGTTCCTCAGGGCTCAGTGCTGGGGCCTTTCCTTTTTAATCTCTTCATTGATGATGTCGATAGGGACATAGAAAACACTGTCAGTGAGTTTGCAGATGACACCAAGTTGGGTGGGAGTGTTGATCTGCTTGAGGACAGGGATGCTCTACAGAGGGACTGGGATAGACTGGATCCATGGGCCAATGTTAATGGCATGGCCTTCAACGAGGCCAAGTGCCAGGTCCTGCCCTTGGGCCACACCAACCCCATGGATGGCTCCAGGCTTGGGGCAGTGTGGCTGGAGCTGCCTGGCAGAAAAGGCCCTGGGGGTGCTGGGTGACAAGGGGCTGAAGATGAGCCAGCAGTGTGCCCAGGTGGCCAAGAAGGCCAAGGGCATCCTGGCTTGCATAAAGAACAGTGTGACCAGCAGNAGATTGGATGTGGTGTTGAGGGATCTGGTGTAGGGGAGAACTTGTAGAGTGGGGCTGATGGTTGGACTCCATGATCCCAGGGGTCTCTTCCAGCCTGAATGATTCTGTGATTCTAAACACCAGCAGCAAAAAGTACAGACAAAAACATGACTAATGCCATTTCTTGGCACGTGCCTCCACGAAGGGGCCAAGGGACAAGCACTGGTCTCTGCCGACGGCTGAAGGGGCGGCTGGAGGTCTCTGCAGGCCGTTTTGGGGAACAGAAACTCACGTGCTGCTCGTTGAACGCAGCGTTTTAGTGCTTCGTGCCGTGGAACAGACTGGTTTTAGTCAAATAACGGTGGAGAGAGAGAGTGTCCCCTCCCAGCACTCACAGAAACACAAGATGGTTTGGGCAGGAAGGGACCTCAAAGTCCCCTGCCCTGTGCCCCACCCTGCCCTGGGCAGGGACACCTCCCACCACACCAGGGGGCTCCAAGCCCCCTCCAACCTGGCCTTCAACCCCTCCAGGGATGGGGCAGCCACAGCTTCTCAGATGGGGCAACCTGGGCCAGGCTCTCCCCACCCTCACCCCAAACAAGTTCTTCCCCACAGCTCAGCTCCATCTCCCCTCTTGCAGGGTCAACCCCTTCCCCCTCCTCCTAGGGCTCCCCTCCCTCCTCCAGAGTCCCTCCCCAGCTTTCCTGGAGCCCCTGGAGGGACTGGCAGGGGCTCCAAGGTCTCCCTGGAGCCTTCTCTTCTCTAGGCTGAACCCCCCCAACTCTCCCAGCCTGTCCTCCCAGCAGAGGGGCTCCTGCCCTCCCACTATCTCCAGGGCTTCCTCTGATCCTGCTCCAGCAGCTCCATGTCCCCCTGATGTTGGTGGCCCCAGAGCTGGAGGCAGCACTGGGGGGTGTCTCCCCAGAGCAGAGCAGAGGGGCAGAATCCCACCCCCTGGCCCTGCTGGCCCCGCTGCTGGGGATGCAGCCCAGGGGGCAGGGGGGCTTTCTGGGCTGCCAGCCCGTGGCCAGCTTTTTACACCCAAAGCTCTTCTGGGCAGTGCTGCTCCCAATCCTTCCATCCCCAGCCTGAGCTGGGACTGGGGATTGCCCAAACCCAGGGGCAGGACCTTACACTTGACCTGATTGAACTTCAAACCTCCCCAGCCTGTCCTGGACACCGGGTGATGCTTGGGAGCAGCTCAGTGCCCTGGCCTGACCCTACACCAGGTTTAAGGAATTCAGAGGCAGCACAGGACGAGACAGCAGCGACAGACACCTCAGGGACCCCCCACAGCCCCCCCTTGGCACGGCAAGTTCAAGTCCTGAGCCCTTCCAGAGGCGTGACAGCACCCGGGAGCTGACATCAAGCAACTGCTCGTCTCTTCAGCTGCGAGAAGAGCTTATTTCACCAGTGACAAACTCAAGTGGAGACACCAATTGGGACATGATACCACTGGGCACCAGCGAAGAGGCGTCAGCTCCACCGTGCTGCAGTTTGGGAGCACGTGGTGCCCGGGCTGACACCACCAGGGATGTTTGTGTGACGTTCAGGCAATCACACACCCAGGATCTCTCTTAGCCTTTAGGATTCCCTGCCTTTAGGGCACAAGGCTGCAGACAATCCACCCAGCTCCTCATCCTCACCAGGTTCAGGCAATCACAGGCCCGGGATCTCTCTTAGCCTTTAGGATTCCCTGCCTTTAGGGCACAAGGCTGCAGACAATCCACCCAGCTCCTCATCCTCACCAGGTTCAGGCAATCACAGGCCCGGGATCTCTCTTAGCCTTTAGGATTCCCTGCCTTTAGGGCACAAGGCTGCAGACAATCCACCCAGCTCCTCATCCTCAGGAGGACACGCTGTGGGTCACCACCCCTCAGTGCAAACACTCACGTCCTTCTGCCTGTGAAAGCCGATCTGCCCCACGTCCATGTCCGCCGTCTTCTTCAGGTTCGTCCAGGGCGTGTACACCACGTTGACGTTGTTCATCTTGCAGCCTACAGCCAAGGAGCGGGGGGAAAGAGAGGAAGGAAGCATCTCCATTCTGCCCCTGCTGAAAGAGGCCTGAAAAACCCTCCCCTCTGCTTGGAAACCGGCGGTTATCCATGTCCCCCAGCATCACTAGCTCGGTGAGAACGGAGGGAAGGGAGAAGGCCTTGCAGCGTTGTGACGAAAGGGGAGAAGACCAGCACGTGGCTTTCAGCAGGAAGATGAGTGCGGCTGCAGCGTCTAACGAGCTCCAGATGGAGCTGGGCTCTGCCAGAAGAGCTGCTGCTGGGGAAGGGGGCCCCGAGGTGGAGCTCAGAGAGGAGCCTGCGAGGCCTCCCTGGCCCGGGCAGCGACAGGGAGGCACAAACGGGAATTTCAGAGATTTCCAGTTCCTCTGTGGGAGAACATAAGGGGCAGCCCCAGCACCTGCCAATGATATCTCCTTCCTGTAAGACCCACAGGCTTCACAGGGAGCACCCCAGCAGAAACAGCTCTGAGCTCCCCAGTTCCAGAAGGTCAGGGAACTGCTGGAGAGAGGACAGCAAAGGGTAGCAAAGATGCTGAGGGGCCTGGAGCATCTCTGTGCTGAGGAAAGGCTGAGGGACCTGGGTGTGTTCAGGCTGGAGAAGAGAAGGCTGAGGGGGATCTGATCAACACCCAGAAATCCTTCAAGGGGGGGTGTCAGGAGGATGGGGCCAGGCTTTGCTCAGTGGTGCCCAGGGACAGGACAAGAGGGAACGGGCACAAACTGGGACAGAAGAAGTTCCATCTCAACCTGAGGAGGAACTTCTTCCCTGTGAGGGTGGCAGAGCCCTGGCAGGGGCTGCCCAGAGAGGTGGGGGAGTCTCCATCTCTGGAGACATTCCAACCCCTCTGGGACATGTTCCTGTGGGACCTGCTGTGGGTGGGACCTGCTCTGGCAGGGGGTTGGAGGAGCTGATCTCAGCAGTTCTGTTCCAACCCTGGATCATTCTGTGATTCTGTGAAATGCCACCAAGGTTTGGTCTGAACAACCACGCTGGGGCAGACCAGAAACACTCACCACAAACCCCTCACACCCAGCTCCCACAAATCGGTCTTACCTTGGATGCTGTTGGCCTTCACCAGGTGGGCGCAGTCTATCAACACCTCCTTGGGAATGTCATCCACCGTCTGCCCCTGCGACAGAGCGAGGGCAAGGTGAGATGTGTGTGGTGCCCACAGGACCAAGGGGCACAGGAAGGTGAGGGAAAACAGGGCAGGACACTCCACAAACACAGGCATGACCTCCACGCTCCGTGTTTTACAGAACGGGAGCTTTGCCTGGTGTTTGGTACCACCAGAAGTGGTTTGCACTCTGCTTTTCCCCAAAATAGCCTCCCCTTTTAGTGGAGTGATGGTTCCTGGACCTCTTGGTGTCAGGCCAGAAATCCCTATTTTGTCAGCCCATGTTAAAACTTCCTCTTCATCCTCACGTTATTTGGTAACAGAGGCTGTAAATTCAGCCCAGAGATGGTCTTGGGCGCAGGAATCGCTGCAGAACGGGTGCATGAAGCTCTCAGGCAGCTGAAGATGAGCCAGCAGTGTGCCCAGCTGGCCAAGAAGGCCAAGGGCATCCTGGCTTGCATAAAGAACAGTGTGACCAGCAGAAGCAGGGAGGGGATTGTCCCCCTGTGCTCAGCACTGGGGAGGCCACCCCTTGAGTCTGGTGTCCAGTTCTGGGCACCTCAGCACAAGAGAGATCTGGAGGGGCTGGAGCGAGTGCAGAGGAGGGACACGGAGCTGGGGAAGGGCCTGGAGAATAAGGCTTATGAGGAGCCATTGAGGGAGTTGGGATTGTTTAGTTTGAGGAAGAGGAGGCTGAGGGGAGACCTCATCCCTCTCTCCAACTGCTTGAAAGGGCATTGCAGAGAGGTTGGTGCTGGTCTCTTCTCACGGGCAATGAGCGATAGAAGGAGAGGGAATGGCTGCAAGCTGCAGCAGGGGAGGGTTAGGCTGGACATGAGGCAAGAATTCTTCCCAGCAAGAGTGGTCAGAGCCTGGACTGGGCTGCCCAGGGAGGGGGTGGAGTCCCCACCCCTGACTGTGTTTCAGAGTAGATGAGATGTGGTGTTGAGGGATCTGGTGTAGGGGAGAGCTTTGTAGAGTGGGGCTGATGGTTGGTCTCCATGATCCCAAGGGTCTCTGCCAACTGGACTGGCTCTAGGATTCGATTACTGTTTTTAAGAACACCTGTGGCAGCATTACCTTGTGCAGCCGAAGGTACACGTGGGCAGAAGAGAGTTTGTCCACATGAAACCTACAGAATAAACAAAAACAACCCCAAATAAACAAAACCAAAACCAAAAGGAAAAAAAGCAAAGGACATTCACCGGGGGGTAAGAGGCAGTGGGTGAGCTGATCTGAAAGATTTACTTCCCAACAAGTGACAAAACAGCCACTTATGGGTGTTTAAAAGCAGGTGAGGGGGTCAGAGTCCTTCAAGGGACACCCAGCCCCTCAAGGGCAGCCTGGGAAAATAACCCCTTCCCTCTCCTTTCAGTTCTGTGTGACACCCAGGCAACACTCCCAGGACAAACCCACGCAACCCCGTGTTTTGGGCTGTTTGCTCTTCAGAGGAACAGCAAACTCCTGAGCTCTGCAGCCAGCTCTGCCAGTTACACCACTCACATGGCTGCTTTCAAGCTCATAAAGCAAAAAAAAACCCAACCAAACCCCCCCCCAGATTTCTCTGTGCTCACCACCAATGCTCCAGGGAGCCCAGGGCTGTTCCTCTCTATGGCTCCAGCCACCCTTCTCCAGACCTCTCCCAAATTCACTGCAGTTTTACCTTTACCACCCTATTTTTCAAGCCTCTGTCCCGATCAGCGCTCGCTCCAACCCTGCAGACCTCCAAGGATGGAGGGTGGGGGGGGGGACACACAGCTGATCTCATCTCACCCCTAACTTTGCTTTTTAACATAATGGGACTTTTTTCCCTCCTGCTGCAAGACACAAAACCCTCCAGCAACAACACGTGAGCTCTCACTGGTACCTCCTGAGCCTCGTACCCCAGTTCCACCCTACCCTTCTTAGGCAGAAATAAGGCTAAAAAGTGCCAGACACCATCAGGAGAACAATTCCCAGGAGGCTTCTGCTGCAGGAAGACCTATGAGATTTTGTAGAGCTGGCACTAGGATATGAAAAAAGGCACCGTGGATGATGTTGGCATGAGCTACAAGAGAGGAAAGAGATGGGAAAAGGTGAGGAAAGGCTGAGGGACCTGGGGCTGTTCAGTCTGGAGAAGAGAAGGCTGAGGGGGATCTGATCAACACCCAGAAATCCTTCAAGGGGGGGTGTCAGGAGGATGGGGCCAGGCTTGGCTCAGTGGGGCCCAGGGACAGGACAAGAGGGAATGGGCACAAACTGGAACAGAAGGAGTTCCATCTCGACCTGGGGAGGAACTTCTTCCCTGTGAGGGTGGCAGAGCCCTGGCAGAGGCTGCCCAGAGAGGTGGGGGAGTCTCCTTCTCTGGAGACATTCCAACCCCACCTGGACACATTCCTGTGGGACCTGCTGTGGGTAGAACCTGCTCTAAGCAGGAGGTTGGAGGAGATGATCTCAGAAGTTCTGTTCCAACCCTGGATCATTCTGTGACTTTCAGGTCGAATTTCAAGGTCACTCCTAAATCACAGGATGGACACACCTTAAACTGCAGAGGGATAGGAGGAACAGGAGCCAAAAGGAATGTGATACTGCCACAGCAGCGTGGAATTCAGCTGAAGCACCATCTTTTGTGCTAAGAGAGGAAAAAGAGATGCCCACCCTGGCTAACTGCCTGCTGACAACATCCTCTGCAGAGCACGTCGGCTCCAGTTCCACCAAGACTCCTCAGCTCATCCTGGCAGAGGCCACCTTGAAGGGCGAGACTGGAGCAGAACAAACGTGGTGACTCCTGGACTGGGATCCTTAAGGAAGGAGAGGGCAGTGACTGCCACCCCTCTGGTCTGGCACCAAGCAAAGCCCTTCCTTAACAGCCCTCACTCCTCCTCGGGCTGGAAAGTTTCTGACCTCATCCAGGCAGCAAAGATGCCACCGATTCCCGGTAAAAGGATTGGGAAATTCCCCTTCTCTTGTTTTTCCCCTCTTCTGAGGAGGTCTTAAAGCCAAAACCGATGCACAGATGGCAGACAGCTTCCTCCTGCCCACCCAGCCCCAGCTGCAGAGGGGCTGCCTGGAGCAGACAAGGGACTTTCACCCGGCAGGAATCAAAACAGCAAACTCTTCTGCTTCTTCTCCCCGACCACGACTGCCGAGACAGCGACGGGGGTTTTTACAGGACAGGCCACGGGACAGGAAGCACACACAGAGGAAAAGGCACTGGGGGACACCAGGCAGCTTCTTCTGGGGACAGTGTTGCTCAAAAAAACCCCTGGTTCCATCCCCAGGCCCCGTCCTGCTCCTTGATTTCACACGTTTGCCCTCCCTCTCTGTTCCCCATCAGCATTTTGGGTTTTGCTTCTCCACCCATGGAGAGGCCCAGGAGCTCCCACTCCTGCTGCTGGATTTAGGAGGTTGACTCCCCCCTACAAACACTCTGCCAGCTTCCCAAGGACAGTGAGCCAGCGCCCCTGCTCCCAAAACACAGATAGGGAGTTATTCCAGCAGCTCCCTGCAGAGATAAACCCCCAAACCCTTCACCAAGGGGCCAGCTCTTATGGTGAAAGTACTGAATTTGGGATAAACAGCACCCCAAGAGCCACACCTGGGTCCCCCCCCCCGCCATCCACCTCCCCCCTGGGGTTGCACTGAAGCTGCTAAACAGCCTGGGAAAACCCAAGGGATTGCTCAGCCTCTGGGGGTGGCTGTGGTCACAGAGCTCAGCTGCATAACAAAAGGCACCCTGGGCCAGGGGGGGTGGGTACCTACCAGATATCTTCAGGCCAGCCGTACTTTATTAGGTCTTCATCTGTGGGAGTAAAACACGGATGAGCAAAGCCCAGGTTCTCATCAACAATAAATCCAAGGAGAGACCCGTGGAGCTGGGAAACACCCCCCCCACACCCCTTACCCCGCTGTGGGGCAGGCCCTTAAAACAAAGACAAGAGGGATTGAACGCTGCCTCCTCCAGGTGTGGCAGAGACAGGTACCCCTGGGGCACCTCCAGCGCAGGGTTTTGCCATTTTATACATGAAAATGTGTTTTATCCAAGGGAGGGGAGACTCAGAGGGAGACTTTTCCAAATAGCCTCCACTACCAAATCTTCCCTTGGAGCCAGACACCCACTTTTCCCAGTGGGTACTGCTGGAGAAACAGGAGGAGCAGCAGAAGCCTAACCTTCACCACGAGGACGAGGACAAGGACAAGGACAGGGACAGGAATCCTCACCAGAGAGGGGGAAAAATACAGCTTGAGCAGGGAAAGGGAAGGCTGGCTCCCAGAAAATTATCAGACAGTATTTTTCTCTAGATATATATATATATTTTCAGGTCATCCCAGCTTTTATTTGTATTTGAATGCAGTCACCCTACCTAGAGAGCTCACAAAACCTATCTACTCTGGAAATCAGGGAGTGGGTTCCAGAGGGGTGAGTCAGAATCCCTCCCGAGGCTGGGCAGGTTTTCAAAGAGCAGTTCAAGACATCCTTTCAAAATCACCTTTAACACCCACCCACCCCCTCCCAAAAAATATCCAAATCTAAGGCATTAGGGATCATTAATTACTGTACTTACTTTCATACTTATCCTTTCCCATGTAAATGGTGTAAACGGAGGGAACGACTGAGGGACAGAAAGAGGAAAAGCCATCAAAAGGGGGTTGGGACAAGGAATGGCAAACACAGGGGTCATGGGCACAGAATGAAACCTGCTTCCTCCCTCCCTCCTCCACCCCACTGAGGACCTGGGGGAGGAAAAAGGGAGACTGTTTTGCCTGTCCTCCAGATTTCTGTCCCAAATACTTCAGAGGACTCTGAAAAGCGGCATTTTCACCGCTTTCCACGGGAGAATATCTGGCAAGGAGCGGATTTCTGGGCAAAACCCCCTCAGCACCAGGTGGTTCAGGTTCAGTCTCTGATGGAATCACCTCTTCAATGAAGCCTTCCCTGCTCTGGGAGCCAGCAAGGCTGACATGGTGCTTCCAGCCTGGGATTGACTCCCTGGAGTGAGACACCTCACCTGCCCGGCCCTTGCCCTCCCCAAAGCACCAAAGGCCCAAGGAGACCCTCCCCCAGGTGACCCAGGAGGATTGAAATTCCAACAGAAAGACTGAAGTGGCATCAACAGCCCTTGGTGACTCATTTGTCCCCTTCTGGGACACTTATAACAAGGCCCTTGTCTTCTTGAGGGTTCATTTCATCAGGCAGCAAAGGCTCCACCAATTCCAGGAACCGGAACAAGAGTCCCTTCAGCACCTGGCTCTCCAGCTGGAGAGGGACACGCAGCGGGCAGAGGGTGCCCCAGTCAGGGAAACCCTGAAGGAACCACTGAACAACCTGCTTAAAAAGACAACAATCCTGTGTTCTTGCAGAGAGCAGCAGGGAAATCTCAATTTCACAGCAATGGACAGGCTGGAGAGCTGGGGGGAGAGGAACCTGATGAAGTTCAACGAGGGCAAGTGTAGGGTCCTGCCCCTGGGGAGGAACCACCCCCTGCTCCAAGACAGGCTGGGGGTGACCTGCTGGAGAGCAGCTCTGGGGAAGAAGACCCAGGAGTCCTGGTGGACAACAGGATGGCCATGGGTCAGCAGTGGGCCCTGGTGGCCAAGAAGGCCAATGGCATCCTGTGGGCACCAAGAAGAGTGTGACCAGCAGGTGGAGGGAGGTCATCCTGCCCCTCTGCTCTGCCCTGGGGAGGACCCAGATGGAGCACTGGGACCAGTTCTGGGCTCTCCAGTTCNTTCCTGTGATCTACCAGTTTGCCACTTTTCAGGCTTCTACAATTTTTCCCAATTGCCTTGTGCTCCCTGAGAAGAAGCCACCCCTGAGAGTGGGCAAACTAAAGGCCAAGAGCAAACAAATTAAACACAAGGGGCAAAACCTGCCTCTTTTTAGAGGCATTCTTTGAAAAAAGGGGTGTAACCTGCTATTTTCAAAGTGTCACTCTGGCAGTGAAGAGACTGGGATCCCAAACCCAGCTCCTTTCTGAGGGTGTTTTTATTGGAAATCACCAGCAGGAAGGCCAGGAAATGCTTTTCATGAGGAAATAAGAACTGGAAATTAAAAAATATGAGGGGATTATACACCTGTGGAGGTTAAAGGTCGGAAAAAAATCCCCCCTGGCCACAGGGGAGAGCCCAGAGAACGGGAGATCCCTGTGACTACAGGCACTACCCATAGGAGTGAAGTGCTCAAACCCTCAGTTCTAGGAGTGAGGGTTCTGTGAAAGTGAAGCCCATCCTGCCCCAAGGCTGGGGGAGCACCAAAACCAAAAAAGATGACTTAAAATGTGGCTGACGGGCACTGAATCCAGCTCTTTTCTCCCCAGAAGAGGGCCCAGGTCTGGGAAAATCTCTGAACTTCCTTTCCACAACAGAGGGGGGAAAAAAGAGTGGTTTTTAAAGAAACCCCAAGAACAAACTGGTTTAAGAAAAGGTCACAAAAGCGTGAAGTCTTTCCATGTCCATCAAAACCCAAGCAGCCAGGAGCTCAAATCCTTCTCATCAATGAGCTTCATCTCCAGAGTTGAGGGAAACAAACCCCCAAAAATGCTATTTTGAGGTTATTCACAGCCAGTGGCAAAAAATCACACCAGAGCTTTGGGGAGGTGGTTGTTCACTGATGGACTGACTGGGGGCAAACAGAGAAGGAACATTCCTGTACTCTCTTCCATATCCTCAGCCCCTGCTGCCTCAGCTCACGGACCTGTGAGGCTTTGGAACCTTTCCACATGGGCAGAATAACACACCTGGCTCCATCAAAGGAAAACCAGGAGCCATTCTCTGCACTATGCCTTCCCTCAGAGTCCCGACAGCAGAAGACCTGAGAAAGCTTTTCAGAAGTCACTCCCCTTTGCTGTTATCCATCAAGGCTGCCAGCAACAAGAACTTGCTACAAAGAAAGACCTTGAGGTGCCAGAAGAAGAGCAACGGAGCTGGTGAAGGGTCTGGAGAACTTCTGAGAAGCTGGGGGTGTTCAGCCTGGAGAAAAGGAGGCTGAGGGGAGACCTCGCTCTCTACAACTCTCTGAAAGGTGGGTGTAACAAGGAGGTGTCAGTCTCTTCTCTCAAGGAACAGGCCATGGGACAAGAGGAAACGGCCTGAAGTTGCCCCCAGGGGGGGTTAGGATAGAGATTGGGAACAGCTTCTTCCTGGAAAGGGCTGTGAAGCCTTGGCAGAGGCTGCCCAGGGCAGTGGGGGAGTCACCAGCCCTGGAGGTATCTCAAAGCCGGGCAGAGGTGGTGCTGAAGGACATGGGTCAGTGGTGGGTTTGGACAGTGCTGGGTTGATGGTTGGACTCCATGACCTGAAAGGTCCCTTCCAACATCGATGATTCTATGAGGACACCAAGAGCTCGGACAGGCTCAGGTGTGTCGGTGTCCTGGGACCCCCAGACCATGGATCACAGGCAGAGCCCAGCCCTGCCCAGCCCCAAAACGCAGTGTCCCTGATCCCCTGGTTGGACCCCATGATCTGAAGGGTCTTTTCCAAGGTGGGCAGTTCTGTTACCCTATAACCACCGATAAGAGGCTCCTCGGCTCAGGAAACCCCTCAGCTCCTTAAATGACTCTAAGTCGTGTCCTATTCCGGCCCAAACCAGTTCCTTCACACTCAGCCCAGCCCAGCGGCTCGCTAAAAGGCACCGACGGGACTAACGGGGCTGCTCAGCGGGTGCCGCTCGGCCCCGCTCCCTCAGGAACCGGGCAGGCCCACGGCCCGGCGCTTCCCTCGCTGCGGTGAGACTCGGCTCGCTACAGGCCCCGCGCCGTGCCGCTCGGTGGCTGGGGCCTCCAACCGCCTATCCCCTCGCCCGCTCACCGTTTGAGGTGAAGTAGAACACCATGGCGGCGGCTCCTGGGCCCGCACGGCAGCCGCGCTCCCGCTGCACCGGCACCAGCTGACCGCGGGAGGGGGGAGCGGAAATCTGCACAGCGCATGCGCAGTACTGCGCGAAAGCCCCGCCGCCGCCTCCACGCATGCGCTGTCTTTCCGGGCGCTGAAGCCATTATGAATATTGCGCATGCGTGCCATTCCCGGGAGGCGAGGGTGAAGAGCGCTGTACGCATGCGTCGTCTGCCCGAAAGGTGCCGGCCCCCAGCTTTTGTGCATGCGCAGATCCTCCACCATGTACACCCGCCCGCCCCCTATCCCTATGCCTATGCGCGGTGCTCATGCGGCGCAGTGTCTAAGGCGGGGTGTCTGAGAGGCCGTGGGTTTGGGTCAGGCACAGTTTATTGTATATTTTCGGCATGGCCTCTGGCGTGCGCCTCCAGGATTGTTGTGGGCCTTAAGGTTTTGTTTTTTAGTCGCAGGTGAGCACCATGTATGGAGGGTGATTTTCCCAGTAGGGCTCTGTTGGCCCAGTTTAAAGGAAAAGCACGGCTGGGCATCCTTTCACCGCCCCTTCAGCCTTTGTAAACACGTTTCAGCTCCCTCCGGTCCTTCATGGCCGGCAGTTTCCCGCTGCACCGCGCACGGACTACAACTCCCATGGGGCCAAGCGCCCTCCCCCAGCGCGCAGGCGGTCTTGGGCTCGCGAGATCCGCTGGGAGTTGGAGTCCCTCTAAGGATGGGAGCATGGCAAACTCTGCCATCTGATTGGCTCGAAAATCAAGTAGGGCGGGAGCAAAGCGTCGCGCCTCAGGAAGGCCAATGGCGACGAAGTATGGGTGACTGACGAGGCTCTGGGCCAATGGCAAGGGGAGGGCGGGCGCGCGGGAAGAAGGCGCGCGGGTTGCAAGGCGCGGGAGTGATGGCGGCGGCGCTGAGGTGAGGGACAGGTGCCGTGTCGGGGCTTTGGGGTTGCGGGACCGGCGCTGTGTTGGGTGCAGGGCGAGTATAGGGGGAGCGAGGGCAGCGGGTGTCAGTGCTTGGTATGGCTCTGAGGCGCCTGTGTGAGCTGAGGGGCG
>VZTM01011704.1:36395-48886 GCA_013400555.1 Jacana jacana
AATGATTCTAGGATTCTATGATTCTAAAGAAATGGGCACTTGCTTCCTGCCCCTACTACGTTTTAATGGGGAGTTTGTGCACGTCATTGAGTTGATTTATTTATATTTTTTTTAAACTAAAAGGGAAATATCATTTTCTTTCTGAAAAGCTCTCTCTAAAATCATTGCAACAAAGGGTTTGTGGTCTGTTCATCACCGAGAATGGCCCAGCCTTGGTGCTTGGGCTCTGTAGAGGGGTTTTCCTGGGTTTCTCTACGCTAATTGTCTGTGTCCAGTCTCTTCATGTGTGGAGTGCCCGTGACAAGCAGCATCTTCCAGTCTGGACCAGTTAAAGTGTGACTTTCCTCATCCATTAACACTGGAAAGGCTGGTGTGGCAGGCCCATCCAGGGCTCGCGCGGGAGCTGCCAGCTCCTGTGTCCCCACCCCACGCTCCCTCCCTTCCCCTTAAAGCCTGCAGGTTATGTTTATAAACTGTAAAAATACCTCAGTTTTGAGTTACTGAAGGTGTGCAGAGTGAAGGTTTCAGAGGGCTTGTTTGCCTGCCTTGTGCTGGGGCTGTCCAATATCCCTGCATGGAGCTGGGCTCCCCCTGCCATCAGCTGCTTTGTTTTCCCATAAAAGGGAGCTCTTTTGTGGAAGCACGGGTGGGGCAGCCATAATCCTGGAAGGGGGGATGGCTGTGGGAATGGGAGAGGGGTTTAATTCAAGCCTTGCATCCCTCTGAAATGCTTTTTCAGGCCTCAAGCTGCTCTGGATGAACTGACTCCTCCCTTCGGCTCCAGCCCAGCCTCGCAGAAGAGCAAGAAGGCCAGGGAGCTCTGCAGAGGCTCCAGGGATCAGATGATCATCGTAAGGGTCCCCTCCTGGGGGTGTGCTGGGTCCTCCTGGTGGCTTGGAAAGGAGACACCACCTCCTGAGGCGAAGCAATAAGTGGCTTTTCTGAGGTGTAAACCTCAGTCCCGCCCAGGGCAGGGTAGTAGCTGGGAAACACATCCTTAGGGTTTCCCTGGGACTAAGGCTTTATTGCATGGAGAGATTTATGGAATGTAACACTCAAAACAAAGCAAAAGCTCAAGGAAAGCTGGGCTAGGGCTGTATGGATACTACAGGAGGGAATTTGGATCCTTTTTCCTGGATCCTGTTCCATTCCCGTGGCTTCCTGGCAGCAGCAAACACCATCGGGAACATGAGGCTGAGGAATGCTGGGGGCTGAGCCCCAACACAACTCGCTGCACCAGTGGTGCCTCCTCGGTACCTCCACAGCTGCTTGTGCCCTGAAGTACTGATTTTTGGAGCAGGGAGGAGGCCTGACAGCGCTGCTGAGGCTCCTGTGACCCTCAGGCAGATGGACTTCCAGAAAACACACCCTCAGCCATGAGTAATGTCCTGTAATGACCCGTTTGTTCTCACTTGGTGACAGGCAGATGTTCTCAAGCCCTTGTCCTGAGGGAGCAGGGCTCGGGTGATCGCTCTCCTCTCCTCATCTGCCCCTTTTTAGTGCCTTTTGGGTCGCTGGGCTGATTTCTGTCAGATCTCAGACCTCACAGATAGACGTTTCTGAGCCTTTTGGAAGGTGGTCCCTGCGGGGAGGGAGAACCCCAGGTGAGGAAGGCAGCAGCGTGTGCTCAGCAGCCGGCCCTGCCCCCAGCAGGGCTGCCCAGTGGCCACCAGCCCCACAAAGGGACAAGGCATGGGTGCTGGGAAACGGGGAGAAGCCCCAGGTGGGAACTGGGGAAGGGAAAGAGGCCAGTGCAGGGAAAGGAAATGGGTCCTTAACAAATGAGGCTTCACTTAAAGATCAGTTTGCTGTTTTCATGTACAACTGGGCTCCTTCTCTGCCCCTCCCTGTCTCCTGGCAGAGGTCAAAATGGGGTTATTTTCAGGAAAACAGTGAACAGGCTGTACAGAATTTTCCTCTGGTTTTATTTCTGGTGCTCTTTTATGTTGTTTCCTCAGTGAGGACCTTGATTCTCTGTTTCCAGATGATGCATTCATTGTGTTCCCTGCTTAATTTAATGCTCTGAATATTCTGCAAATAAGCAAAAGCTTGTCCTCCTCTCCACAAATCTGAGTGAAAACCAGTATTAGGACAGGGAACTGCTGGAGAGAGTCCAGGGCAGGGCTACAGAGATGATGGAGGGAGTGGAGCATCTCCCAGAGGAGGAAAGGCTGAGGGAGCTGGGTCTCTTGAGCTTGGAGAAGAGGAGACTGAGGGGGGACCTCCTGAATGTTGATAAATCTGGAAAGGGTGAGTGTCAGGAGGATGGAGCCAGGCTCTTCTCAGTGACGCCCAGTGACAGGACAAGGGGCAATGGGTGCAAGCTGGAACAGAGGAGGTTCCAGTTAAATATGAGGAGGAGGATCTTCATGGTGAGGGTGAGGGAGCACTGGCAGGGGCTGCCCAGGGAGGTGGTGGAGTCTCCTTCTCTGGAGACATCCCAACCCGCCTGGAGGCGTTCCTGTGTGACCTGCTCTGGGTGTTCCTGCTCCAGCAGGGGGATGGGACTGGGTGAACTTTCAGGATCCCTTCCAACCCCTGAGATTCAGGGAGTCTGGGATTAGCATTATTATCCATCATTGTTACAGGCCCTGATTCTCAGCCTCCTTCCTGAACCAGAGCATGGTTTAGAAGAGCTTCAGAGCATTTCTCTGGTCTGGTTTCTCACCAGGATGCCGGGCAGAAGCACTTTGGGGCCGTGGTTTGTAAGTCCTGTGGGATGATCTACACGGCGGGCAGCCCGGAGGACGAAGCCCAGCACATCCAGCACCACGAGAGGTTCCTGGAGGCTCTCCGCTACGTGGTAAGGCTGGGGAAGACATTGAGGGGGGTGGGGTGGTGGTGGGGAAGTGGTGTTGGGATAATCCAGGTGGAAAAGAATATGGAGATGGTTCCCCCATCCATGGGGGGAGGGCAAAGCTCTTGCAGCAGCTGCCTGCCCTCATCAGGTTGGTGAAGGGGACTTTATTCCTCCAGAGCTGGAATGGGTCATGTTTATGGTTCCATCTGCCAGACTCTGGGCTGAATCACTTCCCCTCCCTCGCTCCACTGCTCATTTGGTGTGTGTTTGGGTTGGTTTGGGGTTTTTCCCCCCCCCCGCTTCCCCTTCCCTCTGTGGCAGGGCTGGAAGAAGGAACGGGTCGTGGCGGAGTTCTGGGATGGGAAAATCGTGCTGATTCTTCCAGCTGACCCGAAATACGCCGTCAAGAAGGTACATGGTTGGTTATTTGGGGTTTTTTTTTATTAGAGATGAGCTTTTCCCTGGCTCCACTCCCGGCCTGACCTCAGTGTGAGATTGGACATCACTCACCACCTCCCCAGCAGGGACCAGGGAGGGGGTGGCAGCAATGTGGGGGGCTGGGGACAGCTGCCCCAGACACATCCCAACCCCGCTCCAAAGCTCTTTTTTCTTCCATGAGCGACACAACCCGGTCTTTCCATCCCAAGGACTGGGGTCAGGGGCAGAGAGGTGGGGAGGTACCAAGACACACAGAGCAAGAAGACACTGTAGAATCATTCAGGTTGGCAGAGACCCCTGGGATCATCCAGTCCAACCGTCAGCCCCACTCTACAAGTTCTCCCCTACACCAGATCCCTCAACACCACATCCAATCTACTCTCTGTAGTTGTTCTCCAGGAGTAGAGCCTGATCCTGTGGAAGCACAGGGTGCTTGGAGGGAACAAGGCCCTTTTCTGATGTTTTTTTCACACCAAAGAAGGTGCCAGTTAGTTCCTAACACACCCCTCTCTCTGCTTTTGTCCTCTTAGGCAGAAGATGTGCGGGAAATCGTAGATAATGAGCTGGGATTTAAGCAGGTTTCTTTGAGCTGCCCAGCCAAGACCAAGATCTACTTGTTTGTGTCCAACATGAAGATAATTGTTGGGTGCTTGGTGGCTGAGTCAATCAAGCAGGTGAGGAGGGGGAAATTGGAGCCTAACGACTGGGGCTGTTTGTGTAGAGAGAGACCTGGGGGTCCTGGTGAGCAACAGGTTGCCCATGGGCTGGAAAATGTGCCCTTGTGGCCAAGAAGGCAAATGGCTTCTGGGGAGGCATCAAGAAGAATGTGACCCTCAGGTGGAGGGAGGCCATCTCCCTCCCTGCTCTGCCCTGGGGAGGCCCCAGCTGGAGCACTGGGACCGGTTGTGGGCTCCCCAGTTCCAGAAGGACAGGGAACTGCTGGAGAGGGGACAGCAGAGGGACCACCAAGATGGTGAGGGGCCTGGAGCATCTCTCTGGTGAGGAAAGACTGAGGGACCTGGGGCTGTTCAGCTGGAGAAGAGCAGAGTGAGAGGGGATCTCATCATGTTGAGCAACATCTCAAGGGTGGGTGTCAGGAGGATGGGGCAGACTCTCCTCAGTGATGCTGGGGACAGGACATGGGGCAACAGGTACAAGCTGAGACACGGTAAATTCCATCTCAAACCCCGCCTGCACACACATTCCTTGTCCAACCTGCTCTGGGTGACCCTGCTTTAGAATTAGAATCATTCAGGTTGGCAGAGACCCTTGGGATCATCCAGTCCAACCATCAGCCCCACTCTACANAGGATGCCCTTGGCCTTCTTGGCCACCTGGGCACACTGCTGGCTCATCTTCAGCCCCTTGTCACCCAGCACCCCCAGGTCCTTTTCTGCCAGGCAGCTCCAGCCACACTGCCCCAAGCCTGGAGCCATCCATGGGGTTGGTGTGGCCCAAGGGCAGGACCTGGCACTTGGCCTCGTTGAAGGCGGCCATGCCATTAACATTGGCCCATGGATCCAGTCTATCCCAGTCCCTCTGTAGAGCATCCCTGCCCTCAAGCAGACCAACACTCCCACCCAACTTGGTGTCACCTGCAAACTCACGGATGGTGCTTTGGCAGAGGGGTTGGAGGAGATGATCTCCAGAGGTCTCTTTCAGCCTCTGTGACGGTGGTTCTCCTCCCTGCAGGCTTTCCGGGTGCTGGCTGAGCCGGGAGCCGCGCTGTCCCCCGAGGAGGACGCTCTGCAGCCCCAGCGGCCGTGGCGCTGCTCCACAGAGCCAGAACCCGCCGTGTGTGGCATCAGCAGGATCTGGGTGTTCGGGCCCAGGCGTGGGACAGGCATTGCCCGTCGCATGGTGGACGTGCTCAGGTAAGGAGAGGCAGGATGGCAGCAAATCCCACCTTGGCATTGTCCTTTGGGGGTGGAAAGGATGATTCCAGCCAAAAATGGTTAGAAGGAATTTAGGGAAAGAGGTGGAGCTGAGCTGTGGGGAAGAACTTCCCTGGTGAGAGCCTGGCCCAGGTTGCCCCATCTGAGAAGCTGTGGCTGCCCCATCCCTGGAGGGGTTGAAGGCCAGGTTGGAGGGGGCTTGGAGCCCCCTGGAGTGGTGGGAGGTGTCCCTGCCCAGGGCAGGGGGTGGCACTGGATGGTCTTTAAGGTCCCTTCCCACCCAAACCATCCCATGAGTCTCTCTGTATATATTTTTATACATTTATAATCCTACATCACTGTATCTGGATCTCAGTAATCTGAAAATTGACTCAGTGTGTGAGTGAATTCACTCTGAGTGTTTGGTCTCCAGTTCCTCCCGTGGTGTTTGATGTGTCAGTAGATGCGTTATCTCCAGGCCACCTTCCAGACCCATAGGCCATCAGCCACCTGGACCTGGCTGACCTTTGTGTGCCCAGCAGAGTCCTGGCCACCACCACCGTGGTGGATGTAACTCCATCACACTCCACAGCCCCCTGAAAGGAGGGTGTAGCCGGGGGCAGCAGTCTCTTCTCCCAAGGAACAGGTCATGGGACAAGAGGAAACATCCTCAAGTGTCTCCAGGGGAGGTTTAGGATGGAGACTGGGAGAAATTTCTCCCTGGAAAGGGTTGTGAAGCCTTGGCAGAGGCTGCCCAGGGCCGTGGGGGAGTCACCATCCCTGGAGGGATCTCAAAGCCGGGCAGAGGTGGTGCTGAGGGACACGGGTCAGTGGTGGGTTGGA
Source organism: Jacana jacana (assembly GCA_013400555.1). Classification (NCBI taxonomy): domain Eukaryota; kingdom Metazoa; phylum Chordata; class Aves; order Charadriiformes; family Jacanidae; genus Jacana; species Jacana jacana. The sequence goes on from VZTM01011704.1 coordinate 42,351, forward strand.
CAGTGCTGGGTTGATGGTTGAACTCCATCATCTCAAAGCTTGTTTGCAACCTAAGAAATAACATCTCCTTGCTGAAGAGTTCTGGGAGGGGACACTCCTGGAGCCTCCCCCCCCCCAACACCTCTGTTCTCTTTCCTTCAGGAGCACCTTCATGTACGGCTGCGTCCTGAGCCCCCAGGAAATTGCCTTCTCCGACCCCACGCCCGATGGCAAGCTCTTTGCCACCAAGTACTGCCAGACCCCCAGCTTCCTGGTCTACAATTTCCTGTCTAACAACTGATTTGCCTGGGTTCTGGCAAAACTTGAGGTTTGTTTAAATAATCTGGAGGGATTAGATGGTTCAATTAGGACTCCTTAAAGCCTGGTTACCCCTCCCCGAGGCTGTTCTCCTGCTGAGCTTGAGCGCTGGTTCTTCCTCCCTTCGGGGAGGGAGGGGGGGGCAAGAGTTTGTTGTCACTTTGTGTACAGAGCTGTGTTGTGTCCCAGTGGGGCCTGGCTGGGCTTTCAGCTGGGTCTCCTTCTCTGCTGAGATTGAATTTTATGGCAAGTAACTTAAAAATTTCTTTTTAAAAAAAAGGTTTAATATAATAGATGGCTGGTTCTCCTCCCTGGTGCGTGGGGTGCCCCAGTCTGGGTGGGACCAGGCAAGAGTTTAGGCAGCATTTAGCCAACAAGCAGTTGCTGAATTTACCTGTGTTTTACAAAGGTGTTTTAAAATGACTGACTGGCAGGATTCCACCCCCACCCCCCTTCCCAGGTGCTGGGTGAAACCTGACCTTGTGCTTCCCCTGGGGAAGCTCTGCCTCCTTCAATAAAAAGGTGTGAAAAGCTGCTTTTTGGGTTCTGTGCTCGGGGGATGGGGGGGAAACTCCCCTGGTTTCATTGAAAGAGTTGAGATGAGAGGGCAGTGGTGGCTGCTGGGGGCTCAAACGGGACACACGTGTGTCCCTCCCAGCCTGGAACATTCCATGTGTCGAAACCTCTCTGTCCCCAACCAGCTGAGGGCAGGGATTTCCCCAAACCACAGGGGTTTGATTTATTAAATGCCCAGAAAAGTGTTTCTCTCTCCGTCCTCCATCCTTTTTACCAGGGTATGATCCTGTGCAACACCCTGATGTGTCAGAAAACCTTTTCCTTGAGCCACCTCCCCGACTCCTTCAAATGAAACCCGCCCTCATTTCACGCTGGGATGAATGGAAAAATGTTTATTTTGAAAGTCTTGGGCCCAAAAGGGCAATAAATTCAAGAGGGAGAGAGAGGAGAAGGAGTGGGAGTGTGGGAGCACAGATGCTTTTATTCCTGGGCCATAATTCCCTCCAGGGACTCCACGATGGTGGCAGCTGAGGGTCGTTGTTTGGGGTCCTCGCTGGTGCAGACGGAGAAGAGGTCGATCATGTGCTGGTAGGATGAATCCAGCTCTTCCATGTTGAGAGGGGGGCGGGTTCCCAGGGCTGCGTAATAACCTTCCTCGTCAAAGAGGTCTTCGTCGAAGGATTCGTCTGGAGAAGGTGGGAAAAGGTGGTGGGAAGGGTTGTGGGGAAGGGGCTTTCATCCCTGGTGGCTCCTCACCCATCACAGAGTGCTTTGGGTGAGAAGGCACCTTACAGATCATCTCATTCCCACCCCCCCTGCCCTGGGCAGGGACACCTCCCACCACACCAGGGGGCTCCAAGCCCCCTTCCAACCTGGCCTTCAGCCCCTCCAGGGATGGGGCAGCCACAGCTTCTCAGATGGGGCAACCTGGGCCAGGCTCTCCCCACCCTCACCCCAAAGAAGTTCTTTCCCACAGCTCAGCTCCATCTCCCCTCTTGCAGGGTCAACCCCTTCCCCCTCCTCCTAGGGCTCCCCTCCCTCCTCCAGAGTCCCTCCCCAGCTTTCCTGGAGCCCCTGGAGGGACTGGCAGGGGCTCCAAGGTCTCCCTGGAGCCTTCTCTTCTCCAGGCTGAACCCCCCAACTCTCTCAGCCTGTCCTCCCAGCAGAGGGGCTCCAGCCCTCCCAGCATCTCTGGGGCCTCCTCTTGCCCCACTCCAGCAGCTCCATGTCCCTCTGATGTTGGTGACCCCAGAGCTGGAGGCAGCACTAGGTGGGGGGTGTCTCCCCAGAGCGGAGCAGAGGGGTAGAATCCCTCCCCCCAGCACCCCCAAGTCGCTGCAAGGGGTGCAGTGGGATGTGACCTTCCTCTTAGCCTCACTATTCCTTCGTTAGCACTAATTACTGCTTGGGCTTCATCACTGCTTTCCCTTTGACTTCAATAGCTTATTTTGAAGCTGTCTCCAGCCCCCCCTTGGCCTGGCAGATCCCCACTGAGTCACCCCTGCAGCTCTGGCTGGGAAAAACCTCTCCAGCCCAAGAGCTGCCAAGAGCAGGAGCGTGAGGAAACATCTCCCAGCTGCCTGGAGACAAGGGGGGAAAACACCAACTGGGCTGTGGGGCCGTGCCAGGGCCAGGGCTGGAGACAGAGGAGTTGTCCCTGTGCAGCCTGTAGGACTTTTTAGCTTTATATCGTTCCAGGCCACAGGTCTGTGACCGTCCCCCTCTGCTGGGCACTGGTGGGGTCCCACCTCGAGGGTTGGGTCCTGTTTTGGGCTCCTCAGGACAGGAAGGACATTGAGGGGGGGGAAGCGGGGGTTGTAGTGTGTCCAGAGAAGGACAACAGAACTGGTGAGGGGTCTGGAGACCAAGGAGAAGGGTCTGGAGAACTTCTGAGGAGCTGGGGGTGTTCAGCCTGGACACAAGGAGGCTGAGGACAGACCTTCTCGCTCCCTCCAACTCCCTGAAAGGAGGGTGTAGCCAGGGGGGGTTGGGTCTCCTCCCAAGGAACAGGTCATGGGACAAGAGGAAACATCCTCAAGTGTCTCCAGGGGAGGTTCAGGATGGAGATTGGGAACCATTTCTTCCCCAAAAGGGTTGTGAAGCCTTGGCAGAGGCTGCCCAGGGCAGTGGTGGGGTCACCAGCCCTGGAGGGATCTCAAAGCCGGGCAGAGGTGGTGCTGAGGGACACGGGTCGGTGGTGGGTTTGGGCAGTGCTGGGTTGATGGTTGGACTCCATCATCTCAAAGCTCTTTTCCAACTTCAGTGATGCTGTGATTCTATGACAGATCTCCACTTGGGGGTACCCAAAGCATCTCAATGAGCTGCTCTGTCAGAGCTCCAGCCCCAAGTCCAAGTCCAAGTCCCCTCATCCGGGGCAGAGCCTCCTTGTTTTGGCTTCTCTTTGCCAAAAGGCTCAACTGCCCTAAACACTTCTGTGCACCGTTCCCAGCACCGGGCCATTTGAAGCTTTTCAGGCCCCGTGGGGGCCCTGGTGGGATCTCAGCAGCATCCAGGACACAGCTACTGCCTGGCAGGGAGAGCACAGGAGAAGGGACAGAGCTGAGGACATGCAAGGGCTCTTGAGGGGGGACATCTTTCAAGCAGCAGAACTTCCAAGAAGCTCCTTCCAGCTGTGAAAGCAGCAGCTGGAGCACCCACAGCCGTCTGTGGCGCGCAGTGATTAGTTCCCACCATTGATTAACTTCTTCGTGGGCAATTAAAAAGCCCAGTGAGGCTGAGAGCAGCCCTCCTGCGGTGAACACCACCCAGAGAAACCCTTCTAGGAGCTCAAGTTCCTTCACCAGCAAGACCTAGAGACAAACCTTCGTCCTCGAGGTCCTCGTCCAGGTTGAGGTGGGGCACGGAGAGAGTCATCATTTCCCAGAGAGTCAGCCCAAAAGCGAAGATGTCGGCCTTGTCCGTGATGACACCGTCGTCCTCCAGAGCCTCCTTGGGCTTCCAGGGCTCGGTGCCCACGTAGCACAGCTCTGGGTCGCTCACTGGAGGGCAACAAACAGGGCTGGGGTGGCTACTGGGACTCGCAGGACACCGCCTGGAGCTCAACCCTGCCTGGAAGAGCTGACAAGTCTTTTATCCTTCCCCGACTTGGTTTCCCCCCCCACAAACACACCCACCCCGAGGAGGCAGGATGGGGGGTGATGGGGCACCTTCCAACCCAAGGGACAAAGCCAACCCCACCCTGAGGCTCCCTCAGCCTCCACCCCACGGTTCCTCTGGTCCTTCTGCTTTCTTTTCTTCCAGCCCCAACCAAGTTCTGGCCACTTTGCTCAATTTAATGTCTCCTTGATGTTCACGAGTCACCTCTGGGAGACCCGAAGCCGTTGGCTCTCAGCCCCACGAAGGAAACACCAGCTCCCACCCCATCCCTCTCCCAGGAGGAAGGTGCCACCTTCCTTCCGCCCCCCCCCCCTCCATCCCCCTAAAATTCCTGAGCTGTCATCAAATCTCAGCTGCTCCAAAACCTTTCCCCCGGGGCTGATCTCCAAAGCCCAGCCCTGGAATGAGGCGTAAAGCCCCAAATCCCTCAACGCTTCACGGGCCGTTGGGCTCCCACCCCTGGCTGCCACCCTCAGCGGGTGCCCGGTGCCTCTGCAACCCCCCCCCTCCCAACTGGGGCTGGGGAGGGCTTTTTTCCTGTGAAACCAGCCCCAAAGGGGCTATTGGAAGCAGGCTCTGGGAGATGACTCTGCAGGCTCTGCTGCTCATGGACGGGGAGGCTTTGTGACACTTGCCTTTGGCTCGAGCTTCCGTCCAGCCCTACCAGCAACCTGGCCTGTGTTAGCCACAGTGTGTAGCCCAGCAGGACTGGGACAGTGATAGTCCCCCAATACGGGGCACTGGTGAGGCCCCACCTGCAGTGCTGGGTTTGGCTTTGGGCTCCTCACCACAAGAAAGACCTTGAGGGGCTGGAGCGTGTCCAGAGAAGGGCAAGGGAGCTGCTGAGGGGTCTGGAGACCAAGGAGAAGGGTCTGGAGAACTTCTGAGGAGCAGCTGAGGGAGCTGGGGGTGTTCATCCTGGAGAAGAGAAGGCTCTGGAGAGACCTTCTCACTCTCTACAGCTCCCTGAAAGGAGGGTGTAGCCAGGGGGGGGGTCGGGTCTCCTCCCAAGGAACAGGCGAAGGGACAAGATGGGACAACAATCCTCAAGTTGCCCCAGGGGAGGTTCAGGATGGAGATTGGGAACCATTTCTTCCCCAAAAGGGTTGTGAAGCCTTGGCAGAGGCTGCCCAGGGCAGTGGGGGAGTCACCAGCCCTGGAGGCATCTCAAAGCCGGGCTGAGGGACAGGGGTCAGTGGTGGGTTTGGGCAGTGCTGGGTTGATGGTTGGACTCCATGACCTGAAAGGTCCCTCCCAACCTGGACAATTCCATGGTTCCATGAATATTCAGGCGTGGAAGGACACCAGACAGACATCACAAGTCTGGAAAAACTTAAAGCTAGACCTTCTGGAGATCCCCTCCACCCACGTACGGTCCAAATTTCCCCCACCAGCCCTTCCCTGTGAGGAGGACGGGAGGGTGATGGTGCCAAACTGGCAGCCACCCAGGTCCCATTTCCCGGCCACAGAACTTACTGGTCATGTTCTCATCCAAGGGCAGGGACATTCCCACGTCACAGATCTTGATGGTTTCAAAATCACCTTTCACCACCACGTTGGAAGACTTGATATCACCGTGGAGCAGCTTCTTATCGTTGTGAAGATACTGGGAGGCAGAGAGGAGACATCCCGTTTGGGCAACCAAACCCCCAGTTCTTCCGTGTTTCAACCCAAAAAAAAACCCCCTCGAGGATGGGCCCACTCCTACCTTAACCCCGAGAGAACGCAGGGTGGGTTCTTCCCCCCCAGCCTAATTCTGGAGGGTTTGGTGAGATGTGAAGCTCCTGAGGGTGGCTGGGAAGCACCTGATGGCCAAGGACAGGGCCACCACCTTGTCCCCTGAGCTGTGTCCCCTCTGTGAGGGGCCCTGTGCCAAGGCTCAGAAATTGGGCTGGGATTTAAACAGAGTCTCCGTTTTCCCCTCTTTTTCCCTAAATCCAAGCTCAGCATGGTGAGAGGAGACACCCAGGAGTGACCCCTTGCCACTGCCAAGGAGGCCATGGCCAGCGAGGCAGCCTGGTGGCTAGTGAGCAGGGCCAGCAGGTGGCCCCAGGGGAGGGCAGCAGCACATGTGCATCAAAACCCCCGTTGCCTCCCCTTTTGTCTCGCTTCAGTCCCCAGTTTTAGGGCTGTTTTCGCCTGAATCCATCCAACACCCTGCTCCCCATGGCTCCCCAGCACCCCCCATTGCTCCCCATGGGTTCCCATTGCTCCCCATCACTCCCCATCGCTCCCCATGGCTCCCCAGCACTCCCTATTGCTTCCCATGACTCCCCAGCATTCTCCATCACTCCCCATGGCTCCACATTGCTCCCCATGGCTCCCCAGCACTCTCCATCGCTCCCCACGGTTCCTCAGTACTCCCCGTTGCTCTCCATCACACCCCATCGCTCCCCATGGCTCCCCAGCACTCCCCATGGTTCCCCAGTATTCCCCATTGCTCTCCATCACTCCCCATTGCTCCCCATGGCTCCCCATCGTTCTTCATGGGTCCCGAGCAGCACCCATTGCTCTCCATGGCTCCCCAGTACTCCCCATTGCTCTCCATCACTCCTCATGGCTCCCCATGGTTCCCCAGCGCTCCCCATGGCTCCCCAGCACTCCCC
>VZTM01011704.1:90050-110744 GCA_013400555.1 Jacana jacana
CGGGGCAGGAATATCCCTCGGGGGGACGGGGCAGGGATAGGGGGGGGCGGCAGCGAAATAAGAGCATCCTCGGGGGGCCACGACAGGAATTTTCCCCAGGGGAACCGGGTCAGAGGCGGGGGGGCTGGGGCAGGAGCATCCCCCGGGGGGGCTGGAGCAGGAGCATGCCGTCGGGGGGGTCGCAGCAGGAGCATTCCCTGGGGGGGACTGGGGCAGGAGCATTCCCTGGGGGGGACCGGGGCAGGAGCATCCCCGGGGACAGCAGGGAAGAGGCAGAGGGGCCCAGGCCAAGCAAGAGCAACCACAGCCTCCTGAAAGAGGAGAAGGGCTTGTCCCCTGCTGAGCCGGTGGGTAAACTGAGGCACAGGGGACCGGGGGGAGATGAGCTGACCCCAGACCGCTTCCCTCAGCCTTGGTGTGGGGCACACAAAGCAGTGTGAGACGTGCACCCACTGTGGTCAATCTCTGGGATGGGGGCAAGGTGGTGAGGAAGCTTGAAGAGGCAGCTGCCAATGACCCCCACTGCCTTTGGGGTGCTGCCTGCTCCCCCCTGCCCTGGGCAGGGACACCTCCCACCACACCAGGGGGCTCCAAGACCCCTCCAACCTGGCCTTCGACCCCTCCAGGGATGGGGCAGCCACAGCTTCTCAGATGGGGCAACCTGGGCCAGGCTCTCCCCACCCTCACCCCAAAGAACTTCTTCCCCACATCTCAGCTCCATCTCCCCTCTTGCAGGGTCAACCCCTTCCCCCTCCTCCTAGGGCTCCCCTCCCTCCTCCAGAGTCCCTCCCCAGCTTTCCTGGAGGCACTGGAGGGACTGGCAGGGGCTCCAAGGTCTCCCCGGAGCCTTCTCTTCTCCAGGCTGAACCCCCTCAACTCTCAGCCTGTCCTCCCAGCCAAGGGGCTCCAGCCCTCCCAGCATCTCTGGGGCCTCTACTGGACCCACTCTAATGCCTTGCTGAGGATGGGTTGTCTCCTCCTGTAGGCTCCTGCTCCACTTTGCCTGGCACCATCCGCTGGTGACAAGGTGACTGTCACACCAAGATGCCCATGGGGAGGAGGGACATTGGTGCTGGGTTCGGAGCAGAAAATGTGGTGTTTTGGAAGTGATTTGGAGGTGACCCTTCTCCAGGACGTTTCCCTGCCCAGGCTTGGCGACTTGGCCCCAGTAGCCCCTGTTCAGAATTAATTAATCAAGTAATTAAGCCATCTTCCTAAAGCCAACACTGAGGGACCTCTGGATTCTGGGGCTTTTAACTTTCTCATTTTCCGAGTGTGCCACCTGCTGATGGGAAAAGAATCACAGAATCCTAGAATCATTCAGGCTGGAAGAGACCCTTGGGATCATGGAGTCCAACCATCAGCCCCACTCTACAAGTTCTCCCCTACACCAGATCCCTCAACACCACATCCAATCTACTCTGAAACACAGTCAGGGATGGGGACTCCACCCCCTCCCTGGGCAGCCCANGGGACAATCACCTCCCTGCTTCTGCTGGTCACACTATTCTTTATGCAAGCCAGGATGCCCTTGGCCTTCTTGGCCACCTGGGCACACTGCTGGCTCATCTTCAGCCCCTTGTCACCCAGCACCCCCAGGTCCTTTTCTGCCAGGCAGCTCCAGCCACACTGCCCCAAGCCTGGAGCCATCCATGGGGTTGGTGTGGCCCAAGGGCAGGACCTGGCACTTGGCCTCGTTGAAGGCCACGCCATTGACATTGGCCCATCCATCCAGTCTATCCCAGTCCCTCTGTAGAGCTTCCCTGCCCTCAAGCAGATCAACACTCCCACCCAACTTGGTGTCATCTGCAAACTTACTACTACTACTACTAATAAAAGAAGGTGGTAACGAGCCCGTGAGCTTATTAGGAGACATGCAGGATGTTCTTCAAAGACAGGCCAGTGACAATCCATTCATTCTGCCAAAAAGAAATTAATCACCAACCTCCAAATAATCCACAGTTTGCAAGAATTAGTGAATGAGAGTAAATCGGGCCCCTAATTTTCTGTATTTGAGCATGATCGACCTCGGATTTCAGAAATCTCCCTGAGGTGGTCGCCCAGCGGTCCTCGTGCCCCGTGGATTTCTCCCCAGCCCTTCAACAGCCCCTTCCAACCCCCCAAAATTCCATGGTTCTACGAACTCCCAAGTTTGGGTGAGAGGAAAAATGTCATGGGGGGGAGTGATTTATCTGGAAGGGGACTGGGAGGAAATGGGGCGGAGAGGGAAGATGGAGAGGAGAAAAGGGGAAGAAAGAGGGAGAGAAGGGGCTGCTGGAGTGAGAAGGAAGGTGCTCCTCAACACACTTGCCTGGCCAAGCCCTGCACCCCAGTGTCCCACCTTCTCGTTGCGTCCTGCCCCTCCTAACGAGTCTCTGTGTGACCTCACCCCGTCCTCTCCCTGTGTGGGGGGTGGATATGGGGAATCCATGAGCAAACACCACATGGGATGGGCTGGATTGGGCTGAGCAATGGTTTGGGTGAGAAGGGACCTTAAAGACCATTTCATTCCCACCCCCTGCCCTGGGCAGGGACACCTCCCACCACACCAGGGGGCTCCAAGACCCCTCCAACCTGGCCTTCAACCCCTCCAGGGATGGGGCAGCCACAGCTTCTCAGATGGGGCAACCTGGGCCAGGCTCTCCCCACCCTCACCCCAAAGAAGTTCTGCCCCACAGCTCAGCTCCATCTCCCCTCTGTCAGGGTCAAACCCTTCCCCCTCCTCCTAGGGCTCCCCTCCCTGATCGTGGTGACCCCAGCTTTTCCCGGGGTCACCATGACTTTTCCATGTTCACAGCCCTTCAGAGCCTCTTCCTTCCCATCCTCAGGAGTTTGGTCTCTCCTGCAAGTTGTGGTTTTTTCCAGTTATCTCCTCTCAGTAACCCAATCTGGCCACCTTTGCAGAATGAAGGGGCTTTCTCAGGTCTCTCTAGCTGTCTCTGGAGGCTTTGCCAACCAAAGCTCAACTGGGACAGCCCAGGGAGAGCACTCATTTAACCAGCCCCCTGTCTGCCACCTGCTCCTGACAGAAACAACCGAAAGAGATGAGCTTAGGGAGGATCCATCTCACCAAACCTCAGGTGATTGGACTCAATGATCATGGGATTGTCCAGGTTGGGAGGGACCTTTCAGATGATGGAGTCCAACCATCAGTCAACCACTGACAAACCCACCACTGACCCGTGTCCCTCAGCACCACCTCTGCCCAGCTTTGAGATACCTCCAGGGATGGTGACTCCCCCACTGCCCTGGGCAGCCTCTGCCAAGGCTTCACAGCCCTTTAAATGAAGAATTGTTCCCAATCTCCATCCTAAACCTCTCCTGGGGCACCTTGAGGCCATTTCCTTTTGTCCCACGGACTGTTCCTTGGGAGAAGAGACTGACACACACCCCCAGCTACCCCCTCCTTTCAGGGAGTTGTAGAGAGTGAGAAGGTCTCCCCTCAGCCTTCTCTTCTCCAGGTTGAGCACCCCCAGCTCCCTCAGCCGCTCCTCAGAAGTTCTCCAGACCCTTCTTCTTGGCCTCCAGACCCCTCATCATCTCCGTTGCCCTTCCCTGGACATGCTCCAGCCCCTCAAGGTCTTTCTTGTCATGAGGGTCCCAAAATGAACACAGCACTTGAGGTGGGGCCATACCAGTGTCCAGTACTGGGGGACCATCACTGCCCCAGTCCTGCTGGCCACACGGTGATTGAAACAAGCCAGGTGGTCTTCTTGGCCACCCCCTCATTTGGAGTAACACCAGGCAGACAAGGTGGAGGGGGACATGCATCCAGGGTCTTGGGCTTTGGTCTCCATGCCCAGCCCTGACCCCTGCAGTGGGACTGAGCCCCTTCCTTGATCCCCAGGGCCAGGCATCTCCATTGGACACATGCCCAACCTGAAGGAAGAGGCTCAGACAAGATCTGCTCAAAGAAAGGTCTTTACTAAGATGTTGGACGGACAGGAGGCACATGGGGCTGTACAGATCTTGGGGACACAGGGATGTGGTCGTGTGTCCCATTCCCCGAGCTGCTGCTTTCCAGGAGAGATTTCCAGACACCCAAGAGCCTCGTGAGCATTGAGGTCAGAGCATGACCCTGCCCATGGGCTGCTGTCACGATAGATGAGGGCTGGGGGTGCAGGAGCTTGGGACCACGGAGGACCATGAGCTTTGGGGTGTCCCAAGAACCGGAGGTGATGGTTGATTTTTCCTCCATCCCCCCACATTGCCCCCATCAGTAAAACACCTTCTCCAGGTAGGTGTTCAGGAACATCCCTGTGGGGTCCAGCTTCTCCCGGACAGAGCAGAATTTGTGGAAGGCTGGGTACATCTTCTCAAAGTCCTTCCTGGTGCAGCTGTGGGCCTGCAGGAGACCAAGTGTCTGAGGGAGCTGCCCATCACCGGGAAATGTGTCACTGGCCCTGGACCCCCCCCACCACATGTTGTGTGGGAAGCCCCTTGAGACTTGGTGGGACCTCCATCCCCTTATCTATGTGCTCAGCGTGGGTAGCAAACAGGGGACACCGTCTCCTTAAAGCACCCATCTCCCTCTGGGACCTTCTCTGACCCCCCACTCAACTGCAAACCCTCCCTCCCATGAGGAGCCACGATGGAGAAGGGGAAAGGACCCCCTTCACCAACTCTCTCCTGCCAGAGAAGTGGACCCATCAGTACCTTTGCCCAGTGTGGTCTCCCACCGTGCTTCTTCATGATGCCCTCGTAGGTCAGCCAGTAGTTGAGGCGGGGGACATTCTTCCCATAGGGCCTGGGAGGCATTGAGTGGGGAGGAGAACATTAGCAGGGGTTGGGGGGAGGGATCTGAACACCCAGAAAACCTTCCTGAGAAACCCCCACACAGGGAGAAGGGCAACACTATGGAGCCATCATGGGCTCTTTGACCTGGTGATGGAAATGCTCTGGGAACCAGCATGTTACCAGCACTTGGCCAGCAGACCCTGACGTAGGACAACCCCCTCAAGAAGCAGGGGTAGGTGGTTCTAGGGTGCTCCAAGGCTGCTCCATCCCTTCTGGCTTGGTGCCTGCTTATATCTGAGTAGGGTGAGTGGCCAAAGGTGTGGGAGATGTTTCCATCTAGCTCTCCAGGTCCAGCTGAGGGCTGGTATGGGTGCATTTGCTGGTACTGGGTCTCTGGGTGCGGCTCCTGGTGGACCAGGGCACTGACCCAAGGAGGAAGAGGAGAGGTGGGGTGGAATGGGGACATGGCTCACCTGTACATGATGATGTTCATGTAGCAACTGTCCCGCTGGAAGCAGGGACTCAGCCAGATCTCATCCCCCCGAGCGAAGCGCACCTCCACGGGGTAGTGAGCCACCATCTTGGGGTTGTTCTCCAAGGCAGCCTTCAGCTCCAGCAAAGCTTCTTTCGTCTTCTCACTGCCCAGGAGAAGCCCCCCCAGCCCCAGTTAATGCCAGCACGGGCAGAGCAAGCTCCCTGCAGGTATGAACCCCCATCCCCACAGCTCCATCCCTGGCCTCATGCTCATCCAGGGAGTGGCTTGGCATGTCCCAACACAACCCTCCCATTCCTTTGGGCTCACAGAGCCCCAGGACATGGTATGGTGTGGATTTGGTACCCTGGGAGATGGACCCAGGAGGGTCCTCATGCTGAGCTAAGAGGTAGGAATGGTGCCTCCTAGCCAGGTCCCTTTCTCCTTGGCTTTGCTCCTGCTCCAAGCAGAGCACAAGCAGGAGATGGAGCGTGGTTTGGGCACTGAGCCCGGCTGGGGATGGACAAGGAGGGTCTGTGGAGTCATTTACATGGGGATGGCCCAGTCTTGGACGTGCTGCTTGAAACGACACTCGTAGTTGAAGATCTTGTAGCTGATGGCGATATTCTCTACCCGGGAGCTGAAGAGGAGCCAGAAGAAGAAGCGGTTGATCCAAGACACCAAGCTGGGCACGAAGGTGCTGCAGGGGGAGAGAGAGCCAAGTGAGATCTGACCCCAGAGCTACTGCCTAGGGACTTGCCAAGCGGTTGCCACAGCCCAGGGATGCTGGGCAAAGGGGTGTCCCTTCACGTGGACAATGCTGCAATCCTCCAAGGGTGCTGGAGCACTTGGGGGTCCTCACAGCCCTACCAGGAGCTTGCCCGTGCACACCCCACCTGGTCTTGGACCCCTTGACCTCAGCTTCCTCCTCCTCCTCCTCTTGCTTCAAGCTAGAAAAGGGGAGCTCGGTCATCACCTTCCCTTCTTCCTGAGACTTCTCATGGGTCCGACTCTTCTCCCAAGGAACAGGCGAAGGGACAAGAGGAACCAGCCTCAAGTTGCACCAGGGGAGGTTTAGGATGGAGACTGGGAATGATTTCTTCCCTGAAAGGGTTGTGAAGCCTTGGCAGAGGCTGCCCAGGGCCGTGGTGGAGTCACCATCCCTGGAGGGATCTAAAAGCCGGGCAGAGGTGGTGCTGAGGGACACGGGTCAGTGGTGGGTTGGGCAGTGTTAGGGTTGATGATCTTAAAGGTCTTTTTCCAGCCTTAATGATTCTGTGGTTCTATAATCTCTGTGCACACGAGAGGGCAGTGCAGCCCCAGACACCAATCCCAGCCCAATCCCACTCCTCCTGCACAGGAGCTTCCTCGGAGGAGAGCGAGCATCTCCTCCTTCCCCAGGGATGGGGGTGCTCCATGTCACAGTCCTCCTTTGCCATCGTCCCCCAGGGCACCCAGCAAAGCAGCACAGGTTTCAAAGCAGAGATGGGAGAGAACAATCTGGATGAGACCAGCCCTGCAGAAACCCACCCAACCCCACGTGTCCCCAACCACTGCCCTGAGCACGTTCCTACCTGATCCAGAGCAGGAACTCCAGCAGGTAATAGCCAACAGCATAGTCCCACAACCAGCTGGCAGAGGATGAGGGGGGCTGCAAAGCCAAGCAGAGGAAGATGGTGGTCATTAGAGACTACCTGGGTTTGCAGCTTTCTTGCCAGTGGGCGTGAAGGTGGGACAACAACATGCCTGGGCCAGGACCAAGCTGGGAGCAGGGGTTTGGAGAAGGGTACTGCAGGACTCCCCAAATCTCCCTCCTCTGATGAAACAAAGCCACATCCAGCCCACACTGAGGTGCTGGAGCGTGTCCAGAGAAGGGCAATGGAGCTGGTGAGCGGTCTGGGACACAAGTCTTGTGAGAAGCAGCTGAGGGAGCTGGTGGGGTTCAGCCTGGAGAAAAGGAGGCTGAGGACAGACCTTCTCACTCTCTCCCCCCGCTGAGGGGGTAGCCAGGGGGGGGTCAGTCTCTTCTCCCAAGGAACAGGCGATGGGACAAGAGGAAACACCAGGGGAGGTTTAGGATGGAGACTGGGAGACATTTCTTCCTTGAAAGGGTTGTGAAGCCTTGGCAGAGGCTGCCCAGGGCAGTGGGGGAGTCACCATCCCTGGAGGGATTTCAAAGCTGGGCAGCCATGGTGCTGAGGGACATGGGTCAGTGGTGGGTTTGGGCAGTGCTGGGTTGATGGTTGGAGCAATCTGAAAGGTCCCTTCCTCCCAACATAGATGATTTTATGAGGATGCTGAGAGCTTGGACAGCCCCAGGTGTATCCATGTCCTGGGATCATGGATCACAGGCAGAGCCCAGCCCCAAAATGCCATTTCCCTGATCACACACTCCCACCCCCCCACCCCCCACAAGCAGCCTCCACACTGGAAGCCCATCCTGAAACGCCAGCTCTGGGAGAGCACCCAGTTTCGTCCACAGAGCCTTCTCCCTTCCCTTATGGAGCCCCCTGTGGGACCTGCCTTGTTGGTGGGGTCCTGGTAGATGACGCTGACATTCTCGCTGTGAGGGAACCACAGGAATCGGAAGTACTGGGATCTCTTCAGGTGGTCCTCCAGGTGATCAAGGACCTGCAACAACCAGAGAAACGGGGGGTGGTTGGTGATTGTCTCCCACACCAGAGCAGGGATCCCAGGGGTGGAGGCACCTCGGAGGACTCCAAGGAGTCTGTCTGCAGGGTCTCAGCAAGCCCTGAGTTGGAGGGGAGTCAATGAAGCCCAGTCATGCACCAAGAGGCTGACAGAGACCATGGACCTGACGTTTGGAATGGGACCAGGGTATGCCCCTTGTCCCCTCTGCAGAGCTGCCCATCCTGAAGATGCTGCTGGGGCTGGATCTGGGACACGTCTGAGCTTAGACCCCATGTCCTCCTGCAATCACACCTCTGCAGCCCCCAGGCTGCCCCATCAGGTGTTCCCAGACATGAGGCAGCAGATATGGGGCTGGAAGGGTCCCCTCCAGCCATCAGCCATACAGCAGGGCATGCTGAGGGCTTCTGAAACCCACCTCCTGGTCCACCATCAGTGATGGCCTCCCCAACTTTTAAACCCTGGCAGCAAAGTCCTCAGCAGCTCTGGACCTCTGGGACAATGGGGAATGGAGCTGGGATGCCCTGCCCCAGAGATGTCCCCCCAGCTCCAACTGCTGAATCACCAAATTATTCATAAAGACACCAAAAAACCCCAAAAGAGCTTTAAGAAAGGCAGGTCTCTCAGACGAGCTGAGGAGAGCGAGGCATGAGGAGTGTGGGCGGACAGGGAACAGGCAGGACCATGCAGGTGATGAGGATCAAGGGGGTGACCACAGCACCAAGACATCCTCAGCCTGTTCCCAGGGCCACCAGGGTCCTGTCCCAGGGCTACCTGGAGGAAATCCCAGTGCCTGACACAGAAATGAAGACACCCTTCAGCCTTCAACCCTTCTCCATGTAGGCAAGGGTGGAGAGACCCCGTGTATGGTCCCATCTCAGCTGGGCCAGCACCTCTCCCTCTTGCAAACAGCTTCTCCAACCATCCCCCTTCTCCTCCTGCAGACATCTCCCATAGCTTTGCAGAAAGAGTTAAAAATCCAGCAGCTTTGCATCGGGGAGGTTGCTTGACCCCAGAGAAGGTACCCATGGATGTAACCCCAGGAGGGGTGGTGGCAACCTCAGCTGTGAAGCTGCTCTTTCCAGTCTTGAGTTCCTCCCCTGGTCCATTCAGTTATCTGTCACCAGGCACGGAGCATCTTGCCGTGACCCTGCCAGAAGGTGAGGGTCTCTGTGGGGTCAGACAGCCATCATGTCGGGGTCCCAGTCTGTGGGGTCAGACAGCCATCATGTCGGGGTCCCAGTCTGTGGGGTCAGACAGCCATCATGTCGGGGTCCCAGTTCAAGGAGGCAGGATGGGAATCACAGAATGGTCTGGGGTTGGAAGGGACCTCTGGAGATCATCCAGTCCAACCCCCAAAGGAGACAAATAGCTTGGAGAAGACAATAGTTCCTGGAATTGCTGAGAATTAACGCTGGTGCCCTTGTCTTCATCTCCACGTCTGCAGCTCCTCCCCAAAAAGCCACAAACCCAAAACACCCCCCAAACGGCCTGTTCTGTTGGAAACGGTGAACGGTGGCGCCAGTAGAAGCCAGACCAAAGCCGCCACCCCAACTTGTCACGGGTTGGGTTCTGGAACCAAAGCGTCCGGCAGCTAAAANCTTTGTAGGCTAATTACAGCGCTTCGGCAAGTCCTCCAGGACGTTGAGCCGCCGGAGCCCGAGGCAGAGGTCGGGGTGGTGGGAGCCTCGTTGCTGTAACGTGGCCAAGGCACTCAGCAGAGGTGACCCTGGAGCATGCAGAGATTTTGGGGGATGGGGGTGGCGTTTGCTCCTCTTTGCTTCCCTCCCGGGAGCTCAGAACAAATGCCTTTGCTTCATAAAGGCCAGGTCGAGAGAAGCCGTGGGCTTTTTGGCTTGCAAGCACCCTCCAAAGCTCACTGAGGGGGGTCAGGCGCCCTGGCATGAAGGTTTGGTTGCTCCAGGTGGTGCTCAGGGAAAGGACAAGGGGCAGATGTGGCCATGGTGCTGCGGAAGACAAAGCACACAAAGTCCTGGAGGTCCATCAGGGGCAACGAAGGGGAGCCAGGGAGCATGGAGAGCTCAGGTTTTGGGAAAGGAGGTGGATGCTCAGCCTCCCTTCTTCACCTGCTGGAGAAAAGGTCTGGTGGGAGGTGTCCCAGGCCCAGGGCAGGGGATTGGAATTAGATGCTCTTTAAGGTTCCAGTCTAGGATTCTACTGTGCTGGCTGTTCCTGCCAGGGTCCCACTGCATCGGGGACAATGTCTGAGCACCAGCTGGAAGAGCTGCTTCCATGCACTAAGGCTAAACCCAACATTCTTTACACTGAGGGTGGTGGAGCACTGGGACAGGTTGCCCAGGGAGGCGGTTGAGGCCCCTTCCCTGGAGATCTTCAAGGGGAGGCTGGACGAGGCCCTGGGCAACCTGATCTGGTTGGGGGTGTCCCTGCTGAAAGCAGTGAGGTCGGACTGGATGATCCTAGAGGTCCCTTCTGGCCTGGAGATTCTATGATTCTATGATTTCTGGCTAGGAGGGTCCAGTGATGGTGAGGAGGTTTAGGCACTGGGTGGTCTTGGAAGAGTTTGGGCTTGAGGGATCCATTCCAGGTACCTGAGAGATCCCCTGAAGGGTTGGGGGTCAGGAAGTGGTAGGCTCAGATCGAAAGAAGCCCTTCTTCACCCAGCAGGTTGCTTTGCTGGGCCAGTCTGCAGGTGGTTAGAAGTTTGCAGGGGTTCAGAAGCAGATCAGAGACCTTCCTGCATGGCAAAGTCATTGCCTGACTACACATACACAAACCACCTCCAGCCCAGGGAGACCCCAAAGCTACAAAGATGGGGGGAAGTCGTGTCATACCTCAGCCTGACCCATCCTCACCAGCCTCCCAGTAGGTCCGGTGAGGCTGCTTCCATCCCTGCCACCAACCAAGGATGCTCTGCGGGTCTCTGTGGTGACATCCAGCTTTGGGCAACCAACCCTCTCTGTCCTGTGCCTTGTTGCTGGTCATCAGCAGCGGCAGCTCTGGTGGCTGAGTTTATCCCAGCAATAAAGATGATCACAGGGCCAGGAAGCAAAAATAAAACCAAAACAACAACAACAAAAAAACAACCCCAAAACAAAACCCCCAGANGAGCTGGGGAAGGGCCTGGAGAATAAGGCTTATGAGGAGCCATTGAGGGAGTTGGGATTGTTTAGTTTGAGGAAGAGGAGGCTGAGGGGAGACCTGATCCCTCTCTCCAACTGCTTGAAAGGGCATTGCAGAGAGGTTGGTGCTGGTCTCTTCTCACGGGCAATGAGCGCTAGAAGGAGAGGGAATGGCTGCAAGCTGCAGCAGGGGAGGGTTACGCTGGCCATGAGGAAAAGGTTTTTCACAGAGAGAGTGGTCAGTCAGTGGAATCAGCTGCCCAGGGAGGGGGTGGAGTCCCCATCCCTGACTGTGTTTCAGAGTAGATTGGATGTGGTGTTGAGGGATCTGGTGTAGGGGAGAACTTGTAGAGTGGGGCTGACGGTTGGACTCCATGATCCCAAGGGTCTCTTCCAGCCTGAATGATTCTAGGATTCTATGAAAACAACAACAGTAAAAAAAAACCCCAACCCAAGGCATGTAGACTTTACATAACCGCAAACCCAGGCCCCAGCTCCTCTGACACATCTATTATTTGCCATCTCTTAGATAACTCAGGCTTAAATATTTCAAGCAACCCGCTCCCTCGCCATTATTCTCTTCCGCCTGGCCGGGCGGCTCGGCAGGACCGTGGGGGCTGCGGGGACAGAGGTGGGGACACACACACAGCCCTGAGCAGGAATTGATAAGGGCATCAATATCCAGAGAGCAGAGCACGGTCCCCTTTCGCCTTCCTTGGTGGTGCCCCCCCCCCGAGGGAGGGGGAGAGGATGGGAAGAGGAGGGAGGGAGGGCAGGGGGGGAAGGTCAGCCGGGGCTGCCTGCCCTCCCCGGGGTTCCTCCTGCACGGGAGCCGTGTTTTTCCGCCTAAAAAGGCAGATTGGGAGGTGTAAAACAGGGCTTAGCCCAGCAATTTGGCTGGGGAGAGGCGGTGGAGGTGCCAGCCGTGGGGCAGGGTGGGGGAGGACCAAGCCAAGCAGGCAGGTTCCCACCCACATCTAAATGGACGGTATTTAAAGCCATGGAGGGAGGGGAAGCCCCCACTGTGGGACACCTCACAGCTGGGGAAGTGAACTGGCAACTCCTGAGCCCTGAAACACAAAGCCCAACACCTCTGCAGCTGGGACCACCGGTGATGGACCCACCACAGGTTGGAGACACTTCTCGGTGGGTTTCCCTTTAGTCCTCGGTCCTCCCTTCCCACCTCCTGGGAGAAGTCAGACCCTGAAATGCTCTCCAGCTTCGATGGAGATGCTCTTGGGGGGGTGGAGGTGACAGGCTAAGGGACTCGGGTAATGAGGATGGACCTCTCTTTGACCACCTTCTTGTCCAGTCCAAGCCCCCCACGGCACAGGGACCCCCGGGGTTGCCTTGGACCAGGGCTGGTGAAGACGATGCTGTGAAAGCAGGTTAAATTCACCGTGGTGGTGGCAGCGCTCGAGCCACCCCAACGGGGCACTGAATTATTCAGCCCCGGCAGAACGAAGGCTGGCGTTTTGCAGAGCTTCTCTGGGGCTGCAGCTCCAATCAATCCTGCCCCAAATTTGGCTGGTTTTGTCCAAGGGCTATTTATTTTTCATGAGCCCAGCTGAAGGAAGGCTTGTGCCGTCATTAGCCGGGGGCTGGAATTGGACCTGTGAGATGACGACTGAGGATGCACCAGCACGGGATGTTCAGACCACAGGAGGACAAAGAGGATGGGAGGTTGAAGCAGATCCAAGCTCCTGAAGAGGCTCCTCTCCACCACCACTGGCATCTTCCTCCCGATGGGCTTTGTGCCTCAGTTTCCCCACCCAGAAATGTAGCTCCTTCCAGCAAATGTGGTGAGTCCACGCAGCATCTAGAGGCCACCCAGGTCTTTTGTCTTGCAGGTGGCCCCTTCTCCATAGGCTTCTCCATCGCTGCAACCTCCAGTGATGATCTGGTGCCAGAAACCTGGGACAAGCTGGATGGTGGCTCAGCTCAAGACAGTGGGTCACATCCTGACAACCAGGCTGTCCCAACCACCGAGGGGCTGAACATCAGATGGACCAGCTCGCTCCATCCCGCTTCCCAGCACCAGGAGGGTGGGAGGGCTCCAAGGACATGCATCCACCAGTTAAAAGGAGCTTATATAACAGGGGAAGTCGGGTTTTGATGTGTTCCCAGGAGAAAGAATTCCTTCCAATGGCTCTGTAGAAATGCCCACGGGGCCTTCAAAGGCTTTCTGAGGGATCACACCCACCGTTGGCCACAGTGGAGGCCCGAGCTCGTAAAGCCCAGGAGTTCCAGTGTCCCCCAAAGGGACACTTCATGCCTCTTTTGAGGGAAATGGGACTGTTTCATCCTGGTGGGGATGGAAAGCTCGCCTGGAGACAACCACTCTCCAGCACTGAGCATCCCAGGACGCCATCCCCAGGCATCCCAGTGCCTCAGCCCTGTACTGAGCAATGACCTAAACTTCTCATGCTCTCCGGGGCCGATAAAGTCCCCTTTCATGGGCTCCAGGCAAGATGTGGTCTTCAGGAGGGCCACAAAGAGGAGACAACAGGGAGAGGATGGATGGTGGGACAGCAGAACTTGCTGAAGAGGAGATGACATGTGAGGTCTTTAGAGTCATGCAAGATCCTGATCCATGAAAGAGCAGGTCCCCAACCCTCCTCAGAAAGCCACCTGCCTAGGGGATGCCCGAGAAGGACTAGTGACAAGTGCCATGTACCTTAGTCTGGGTGATGGGACCTTCAGCCAGATGAACACAGAGAAGGCCAGAAATAATGTGGCAATTGGTTTAGAGGGCGTTTTCCATCACACACCCCAAATGCAGCTCTGGAGCTGGATCCTGATCAGGGATTTGCTCTGTCTGACCCTTGAACTGTGTCACCCACCACACTCCTCCTCCTCCCCAGCACAGTTTGTTCCAAGTTCAGTTCCAAAAAAAAGAGGAATCACAGAATAATTTGAGTGGGAAATGACCTTAATCCCACACACACACACCCCCAGTGCCACCCCCTGCCCTGGGCAGGGACACCTCCCACCACTCCAGGTTGCTCCAAGCCCCCTCCAACCTGGCCTTAAAATGTCATTTGCTGAGAAACATGGGTTTTCCTTCCTCTCCTTTGTCACCCTGGAGAAGTTTCCACCTTAGAGGACACCATGAAGACGCACAAGGAGTGCTACCTACGTACAGCTGTGGGATTTTCCACCAGAGCTTAACCACTTCCAGTCTCCCTCCAACCATGTCACCTCACTGAGACCTTTGTTTACCCTCAAGGAGGTCTTGGAAAGATGTCCCACATTGTACCTTGGTGTGGGTGGAAGGGAAGGCCACCTCATGCAGGTGGAACTGGGGCATGGGTTGGAAGGTGACCACGAGAGAAGATGCTCCTCCCACCCATGGGGAAGTTAAACTGGCATTTGCTGAGAAACACGGCTTTTCCTTCCTCTCCTTTGTCACCCTGGAGAAGTTTCCACCTTAAAGGACACCACGAAGATGGACAAGGACTGCAACCTACTCGCAGATGTGGGACTTTTCCACCCGAGAGTAACCACGTCACCTCATCAAGAACCTTACCCCTAAAGGCAGCTTTGAAAGCGCCACCAGTGACATACCTCGGTGAGGGTGGAGGGGAAGGCCACCTCGTGCAGGTGGAACTGGGGCACGCACTGGAAGGTGAGGGTGAGCACGATGCCCAGGCAGCCGAGGTGCAGGCGGGCAGCCTGGAAGGTGTCCGCGTTGATGGACTCGGAGCACTCCAGGATCTCCCCCGAAGCGGTCAGCAGGGTGAGTGCTACGACCTGCCAAGAGGCAATCAAAGCTTCAGAGAGGGTTCCACGTGCTCCATCTCCACGCCAAGACCCTGCAGCCACCCCCAA
Source organism: Jacana jacana (assembly GCA_013400555.1). Lineage (NCBI taxonomy): Eukaryota > Metazoa > Chordata > Aves > Charadriiformes > Jacanidae > Jacana > Jacana jacana. Next base: position 104,841 of record VZTM01011704.1, read on the forward strand.
AGGGCTGGGGGCTAAGCAGGGAGACCTCCCCCCTACCAGGACCAGCATCACAGGGTGCCTCCTGCTGAGCTTGGCTCCACCAGCCCCTGGCCTGCTACTTTTGGTGTAGTGACACAAAAAAGGATCCCTTCTCTCTGTAAGAAAAGTCACCCAATAATGAAGCAAAAGTCCCCCAAATGACTTCACTTCTCCACCACCATCAGCAGAATAACTATTCGAGGTGAAAGTGGAGGATTTTCATAACTCTCTGGTTAAAAATAGACCCTGGGCCCTGCACAAATTCGGGTTGGGGGGGCTCCAGTACAAGAAGAACTGCTTTTCCTTGGGTACAGAGCTTACTCATCCACTGTAAGTCCCTAAAGCTCAAGGACAGGGGAGTTTTGGGCTTGATCATGTTTTGTCTGGCAGATGAAAACATGGAGATGCTCCATAGCACATGGAATCCTCCATCGCAGTCCCATCCTGGGAACAGGACCTCTCCTGCTTGCTGAGTGCAGTGTGCCCCTTCCTTATCCCAGGGCTGGGCACACCAGAGCCAGAGCAGGTGATGGAACATCTCCCCTGAAGCCCTCAAGATGCTGGTGTCCATGCATCAACAGGATCCCAACTTGGGTCTCACCTGGGTGGGGAGGATGCCGTGCGTGATCCCGGTGTTGTGTGTCCCTGTGCCGATGACACCGGCTGCTGCCACCTCAGAAACTGCTCCTAAGCTAGGGGGGCAGACAGAGGGGCTGGTGAGGACCTGAGCATGTTGGGATGGGTGGGTTTGTTGGCAATGTGTGCACATCTCCATGGGACATACCTATCAGGACGCTGCTATAGTCCACGGGGAGGAAGAGGCAGCTGGTGAATGCAGGTCACCATAGAATCACAGAATGGTTTGGGTGGGAAGGGACCTTAAAGACCACTCAGTGCCACCCCATGCCCTGCACAGGGACACCTCCCACCACACCAGGTGGCTCCAAGCCCCCTCCAACCCGGCCTTCAACCCCTCCAGGGATGGGGCAGCCACAGCTTCTCAGATGGGGCAACCTGGGCCAGGCTCTCCCCACCCTCAGTGTGAACAATTTCTTCCTCAGATCTAGTCTGGAGCTTCTGTCCTTCAGTCCCAGGGACAGCCCCACGCACAAGTCCCACTCACTTGGCCAGGGCCAGCCCGTGCTTGCTCAGCTCAACGTTCAGATCCGAGAGGAAAATCCCACCTTCCACCGTCACTTGCTGCTTCTCCTTGTCCACCTGCAAAGGATGGGATGGGAGAGGGGAAGGTCACACAGCTCAGGAGGAGAAGCACCTCTGCTCTACCAATGGGGTTGATAATGGCCATACAGGAGAGCTGTGGACCACGAGGGACTTGCTCCACCCTGAGCTCCCACCTCTCTCAGACCTTCACCCAACCCAAACTTCAACCAACACAATGGTGCCACTGGTTCCTGCCCCTGCTCCAGACCCTGCTCTCCTCTGCTCTTCCCAGTCTCAGGGGGATGTAACCTCTCTCATGATCTCTCACAGGTCTTGGTCAATGCAGAGAAGACACCCCCCAGCAAACCTCTCTGCTCTGCCCTCCTGCCTTGCTGCTGGTGGAAGGACAGCTTATTTCCACTGGGAGCTACTCGTCCTGCTTCTGATAGACTGAGCTGTCAGGGAGGGAGCCATTCCTTAATTAATTACTGCTGTTAATTATTAGTAAGGATCCAGCTCTCCCAGGATGAGCCAGTTCCTTCCCGGTGTCATCAAACGGAGTGATCTCCCATGAGGGTATTTCCCAACTGCCACACATGCCATGGACACGAGGACACCATGGACCTCGAGCATCCAGCCAGGTCTTTGCGGGGCTGCTGCCCCTTAGGGACCTTTGGAAGCTCACATCAAGTGAGCCATGGAAGCTCATCCTGCCAGGAACCTCCTCCCCATCCAGGAGACCATGCTCTGACGAGGACATCGTGCACCAAGATTAAGTCCTCACTGAAAGCACGTTGAGAAGACATCCCCTCTTTGCATTTTTATAGCTGCTCCACACATCTCCATCGTACCAAGGATGCCCTTCCACCAGGAGAATGCCCGTTCCTCACCATTCCAGGGTCTGGTTTGGGAAAACTCCTGGCTTGTGAGGAGGAGAAAGCCTCTCCGTCCTTTCACCTCTCACCCTGGGTATGACAGTGATGGTCTCCTTGCCCCTGGTGGCCACACAAACTGGGGTGCCACCACATTTAAGGACCACCTCCCAGGTGCCCGTCTCACCTTGAGGACCCTGTTCATCTTCCCCATCTGGATCATGAAGTCATCAGTGCAGGCGATGTCCGAAGGAGAGTGGCCGCCTCCCACCACCTTCACCCTCTTGTTCCGCTGCCTGGCCATATCCAGGATCTGCAGAGACAACAGGCAAGCCCTGAGCACCCAACACCTCCCTCAAAGCCATGTGCTAAGGGAGGTGCCAGAGGAACTGTGAGACATCCCAAGCTAACATCTCACCCATCATCGACTCCACCTTCACTTGGACAACTCACCACCCGGGGTTAAAGCCACCCCTGGAGCCCAGACACATCCTAAGACAGACTTTGGGGTCAAACTTGGATGTTGAACTGATGACCTTTAAAGGTTCCTTCCATCCCAAACCATTTTATGATCCCAGAAGAGGTGATGCTCACTTGAGACACCCTAGGGTGACAAAAGTGACACAGGGCTCCCACCCCTCAGCATGGCAGCTGGAGCAGGCAGAGGACTCCAGAAGAACATCCACATGGTGATGACCACAGAGTCCATCTGGGGCCAGGCATGACCATTTGCTGCATCTTTTAGGTGTTTTATGCATCTGCTGGAGCACATCTGCAGTTCAGAAGGATGGGCCATCTCCTGGGGCCGAGGGAAGGACTCATGCTGTCACCATCTGTGACTGAACATGATGGAACATCCCAGCCCTTCCTGGCCTTTCCTCCTCTTCCTTTCTAATACCTTGTCTCCTGGGAGCATCCCTCTTACCTCCCGGATCTCCTCCACCGAAGTGGGCTGGAAGTACAGCTCTGGAGAGGAGCCATAGGTCTTGGCCCAGTTCTGAAACTTGACTCCTCCTTGGCCGTGAACCTGGACCAAAAACGAGAGCTAAAGCAGAAGAAATGGAGTGCCTCCCTTGCTTTTCCATAGATCCCACCCTTCATCTGCCCAGGCCACTGCCAGGATTCCAAAAGGATTAATAAATTCTGGACACAGAAGTTCAACTCAACCCCTTGAGTCCCAAGACTGGAGATACCTCCCTATGAGCAAGTCTGTCCAGGCTTCTTTGCAGTCAGTGAGGAGAAGTGTCAGGACACCCTGGTGTGTCTGAGGTATCTCCCTTGAGCACAGCCCGTCCCTTCCTCCTACACCATCTGTCCTGGGGTCCTCTTGGTTTGCTTGGCCTCTTCTGCTCTGGTCTCCTCTCAGGCCTGGTCTCAGCACCCATGCCCACCTCATGGCCCCGTGTCCCCGTGTCCCCAGATGGTCTCATCATGAGGGGCTGACCGGGACCAGGTTGGGACCTCCCTCCAAACTGTCCCCAGGACCTGGCACCAAGGGGTGCAGCCAGAAGACCCCAGCCCCATCCCATCTCCAGGCAGGTTTGGATGGGTCATGACTGGGATGTGTCTGGGGGTGTGTGTTACAGTTTCTCCCTGGCCATGACCAGTCCAGTGGGGGCTTGGGCAAGGAAGGACATGGTCTGGGGTTGGGCACCAAGCCCCAGAGAAGGTGGTGACTCCTTCTGCCCCAGGCAGGACTGGATCCAATAGTGTTGCCCACCCAGCTTGTGTCCCACCTTGGCTGCAGGGGGATGATTTAGTCCTTTGCCAACTTCCACTGTCTCCTTCCTCCCGTGGCCTCCAGCCTTCTCTCCATCTGCAAACCCTCCACCTCCCACCTTCCCACCCGGGCTCCCTTCCTCTGCCCTCCCCCCATTTTCCTTCACCCCCCACCTCGGGGGTTCAACTCCCATCCAAAGAGCAAACCCCCAAAGCAAACCCCAAAACTGGCCAAAACATCTCCAGGGGTGCAGCAGGGGCTCTCCCAGGGGTGGCCACAGCATCCCTCCCCCACCACCACCCCCTTCCCCCCCCACCCCTGCCTCCCCCAGGCTGATTTAAGGGTGGGGTGATGGTGGCCCATCATCACCCAGGCCAGGGAGGTGACACTGCCCGGAGCCAGGGCCATCAGGAAGCGGTGGCAGATAGCCCCCATAGCCACAGGGAGCCCTCGGGGCGAGGGGAGGGGGGGCCGGGCCTGCCTTGCAGCACCCCCTATCCAAGAGGAAAGCCGGAGCTGGGCCGTGAGCCAGGGCACAGAGGGAGAGGGACAGGGAAAATGGAAACAAATACTCCAAAAGAACAAAACTGAGGAAAGAGAAGGACTCCTGTTCATCAGCCAGAGCCTGCCCTGACTTATCCAGGGAATATATTGCTTTATATCCAGGGAATATACTGCTTTATAGTCCCTCCCTCTCTCCTTCCCGAGACACCTTGCCTACCATGCTGGTGTTGCTTAATTAAATCCATATCAAAGGTGGGAATGAAACCTCATGGTCCCGACAGCCCCGAGCTCAGCGTGTGGCTCCACGCTGCCTGGACCACCCCAGACTCTCCTTAAACCCCTAAACCACCCCAAAAACCGGGAAATTCCCCCTTTGGCTTTTTCCTTACCATCCCACCGGCCCCTCTGGGAAGATGCTGCTGGAGAGAGCGGGACTTGGGCTGCTCCAGACGCTGGGACGAGGAGTGACCCTGGCTGGAGCAAGGCTGGTAGAGCTGGTTCCTGCCCTGTGGGTCAAGAAGGAGCTTCTCTCCAGGCTGGAAGGATAATGAGTAACAGCCCTCCCCTCGGGCTTTGTCTGAGTCCCTGGGGGAGGAGAAGGGCCGAGACCTTTGCTCCCAGCTGGAGAGTGGGATCCGGGCCGGGATTTGAACCTGGGGGTCCCACATCCCACAGGGATGCTGCAAACTGAGAGGGTTTGGGGGAAGAAGATGCTTCGGAGGGTTTTGGGGGACACGTCTCAGAAGGTTTTGGGGAGAGGGTGCTCCAGAGGGTTTTGGAAGGGAGATGCCTTAGAGGGTTTGGGGGAGGAGTAGGGCTGGTGGTTGGACTGGATGATCCCAAGGGCCTCTTCCAACCTGAAGGATTCTAGGATTCTAAGATGAGAGTTTGGGGGAGAAGATGCTTCAAAGGGCTTTGGGGAGAAGATGCCTTGGATGGTTCTGGGGACAAGATGCTTCAGAGGGTTTGGGGGGAGGAAGTGCCACTTCCCTTTTGGGGTTCTTGCCCTGGAGCACGTCCCCCGAATCTGCACCCAGCAAGATGGGCAGAAGTGGGGGTTGGGGGCAGGTAGAGAAAAGGGTGGCTTTGGGGTGACCCAGCAGCAGCCACAAAGAGGGGGTGGCGTCAGGCTGTGGGTGGTGGGACAGCCTCGCTGCACCACATCTCCGGGGGGAGAATGGGTGCTGGGAGGGGGTGTGTGTCTTCACTCCCTGCTTCGGATGGAGGAGGGTGCTCCGCGCCTTGCCCCCTTTGCTCTGCACCCCAAACTCCATCTGCCGTCCCGGGGGGTGGGGGTGCGGGGTGGGGGGGTCAGGAATCCTGCCGGGGAGCGGGTCTCCTCTGAAGGACGGGCGCGGAGCGGCGATCTGCAGGGCTCTCGGCGGCGCTGGCTGCGCTTTGGTGATAAGAGAACCCTCCCCCGGCCCTCATTAAGGAGGGGGGATGATAACCACGTTCTTCTGAGCCGGATAACTCGGGCAAAGTGACCTCCAGGGGGGAGGAAAGGGGGGGGGACACACCGTTCCCAGCCCCCCAGCCCTCCCCAGAACCGCCGCTGCCTCCGCTCGACCGCGGGATGCTCTGGGAGACCCCTCCTTCTCCCAGTCCGGGGGGGGGGAAATTGGTTCT
>VZTM01011705.1:0-13747 GCA_013400555.1 Jacana jacana
GAAACAGATTTCAACTTGCATTTTAAATATTACTTGGAGGTTGTTTTTTTTCCATGAAATAGAATTAATAAAGAGGTTTGCTAAAGTTCTAATCACTGTCAGTAACCTGATAGTGTACATAAATTTTGCTGTATAAGCTTTCAGAAAAAGACTAGGTTGTCTAGAAATTATCAGTGTAAATTAGTTCTACCTAATAGACACTGCAGTTATCTTCTGGTATAATTACAGGCCACCTTTTTAACTTTGCCAATTTTTTTGATCTTCAGTAACAACCACACCAGCTTGCAATCACTAATACAATGGAATAGCAAGTCTACACGCCATCTATCACAAAGACAGTATTTTTTAAGTGTTTATGCAAAACAAATAGCTGCTCTGCTCCATCTTTTGTACCTTTTTGTAATGAAAACCACTGCCTTAAGTTATTTGCTTAAATCACATCTCTTATTATCCATGTTTTATGCCAAATTTCCTTTTTTGTGATAGCTATTTATCATAGCAAAAGCAAAACAGAAACATACTTCAATGTGGGAGTTTTATTTTTATAGTAGGATGCTTTAGTGGAGATGGGATTGATACATCAAAGTCTTATCCCATGATAACAGATGTATTTAAATATTTACCTTCATTTTTGTCCTCTACAGTTAATACAATATTTCCCTAACATAAGCTGCTAAATGTATTTTCCTCTTTTTTATTCTTATTAAAATTGTGATTTGAAGATATATTCCTAAAGCTGTGAATAGTTATTAACATTTCTTTAAAGGCTTCAATATTTGAATGGCCAAATTCCAGCTTGAGTAATTACATTCTGCCTACTTAAATTCCCCACGCAGTTTCAATTAGATAAGTTATTCTTCTACTCTTTATGTCCTAAAACTGTTCTACAGCATCGCTGCCACTATTAAACAGCTGCTGAATTTTGCCCCAGAGGTGACCGAACTGATCCCTATATACAAAACACAATATATAAAACAAACCTGATTTTTTGCTGGATGTAAGTTGGTAAATGTAAGGTTTGTGATGGCTAAGTATTATTTTTGACTGCCCATGTTTATGCTCATTTTAAGGGTAACGATAATGAAACCTTTCTCACAGCATCCAATTAACAGTGCTCTAGAAAGGAAGAACAGGAGGATTCGTCTTCCATACATGTTCAGAACATTTCCAGGGACTATCATCAAGAATAGTGCCCTTAAACTGTAGGCACATTGCCACATGGGTATAGGAATGACCTCACCAAAGAGATAAAAGACCTGTAGTCTAGATTTTATAGATACTTAGGTATTTAAAGCCTCAGAAAGGAAGCTAGTATCTGTCAGGCATACTGTGGAGGACTCTTCTCCATATGCTTTTGGAAATCCTGCTAGGGCCTTTAAAAGGAAATAAAACCCCAAGTATCTTTAAAAGACTTTCCCCATATACTGTGACCTCAGCCTGAAACTAATTTTGCTTTACCGAGCAAATTCATTTCTTTCTACTGTTGTTAAACCTGTGAGATTCTCTTCCTTGAAGAAATAGGTAAGAAAGGATCTGAAGTAGCAAAGGACACCACCTGTATCATTTAAGAACAGTTTTAATGTGGTCCCAGGCTGGCAGTGTGCAATGCATTAAAGATTTTTTCATATCCAAACCTGTATTTCTGCTCTTTACAAGGGACCTGTTCAGATTACAGTGTTTACTGTAACTTCAAGGTAATCTGATGCTGCCGGGAGTTGGTGTGGGAAATCTCCGTGTAACTGCACATCAATAATTAAGCCAAATCCTAGAACGGGGTTTTGGATTTAGGCCTTTGTAAATTAAATCCTCCCTTCTTCCTTCATGAAAGATTTCTGTAGATAAATCTTCAGATAGGCCTAGGACAGGTAGGCCCTTGGCTTACACATACACGGAAATTATTCCTGGGGTCAATTAAAAACACAGGCTTAAATACAGAGCCTGTGAAAGTTGAAGGAATGCTTAAATATTTATAAATTTGAATGCTGCTGTAGCAGAACCAAGCCTCTTCTTGTTTTCCTTCTTCGTGTTTCCTAGAGTAGTTGACATATACTTGACGACTGTGTACCTCAGAACAGGTGTTTCTCTATTTCTTTTACTTTGTTGCTGTTCTTTCTTGCAGAAGACAGCCTGCTCTTGAGAAGAAAGATAAAGAAATACTGCAGACAAGAAAAGTATTTTTCTTGAGGGGATATAAGGCTTTTCTCTTTTCTTGGTGAACTGATGACGTTTAGGGCATCACCCAGAAGAGATTCTGCACTTTGAGATTTCTGCTTTTCTTTTTTGACCTTTTTCTTCTGAATTCTGGGTTTTTCCCAGTCTTCAGTCTTCATCCACATACTTTCCATATTTGTGAATCCTCCCTCCATATAGTCCAATCTTTCTCTATATATTCTATTTCAGATAGTGAATCTCTTCTCTTGCTTATCCATCCCCATTCTGTGTCCATTTTGGTTCTTTCTCAGTCCCAGGCTTTTCCTTGCCACAGCAGTACGGTGAAAATGTTGCCTACCAATCTCTCTGATTATATTGAACTGCACTTCAGGATACAGAGCTGAGCTTGAACATCACTTGCTTCCTTCTGCTTGTGCTGAAGAGCTGAGACAAATGAGGCAACAGGCCTCAACCCTGGGTAGCTGCTAAACTGTTCTTCACAGCACCATCTGAAAAACAGATGTTGAGAACAGTATTGCAGAAATCATCTGGGCTACAGAGTTTTAGTGCAACATAAGAATGTGGAGCAAATCAAACGAAGTAAGGACATGGCTGTCTATGAATCAGCACAATATGTTACTTGTAGTGCAAATCCACAACAAAAAAATATTAGTTTGCTAGGACTATGTCAAATATCAAAGATCTACATTTTAAATAAAACTCTAACCAAAGCATACCAGGATTCCTCTTAAAAGGCAAGGTTGCCACAATATTTCTCTTGAGTCTCTGTCTCTACTAATAAAGCTACTCATGGCTTCTTATCATTTGCACTCACCAGAGGAAGAGCACAGACAGTGTAAAATGTCCCATGGTGGTGCTGCTGCAAAGATGGACAGCATCAGTCCTATGTGCTTGTGTTTGGTGTTCCAAGAAAAGCTTTGCTGTGGAAGTGGGTTTTACTTAAAACAGCAGCTCTTTTCAAGATTTGTTAACTACATTTTTTTCATTTCAAGGAAACATGCTCAAATTTTACAAATTTCCCTGTCAAAAAAAACACCCAACACCTCATTTTCACAGTGCAGCTGCTGTTCTTAAAAACAAGAGCATTTTCTTGGTCCATAAGGAAGAAAACACAGTAAATGTCAGCCCTAAAGAATGCTCACTTTTGTGAACTGTCCCACTGTGTATCACATTTCTTAAAATATTACCAAGCTAACAGCTGTACAGTTTAGCTGGCTGATAAAAAATAATGCTCTCATAGAAAGATCTTATTTTTTAGACAAACCTCCTTATAGACCATATTGGCTCAAGATTAATTTGGAATAGAAATTTTCACAAAGCAGGGTATGGAAACTATTCAGACATTTTTCTTGTCCTCCAAATTTTCACTGTACTTGAGTTAAGTTAGTTATATATAAACAGTTTCACTGTACTTTCTTCTAATTAGTATAATAACTGCAATAATTGTAAGGCCAGGATTTCAAAGAAAGTACAGATGAGAAACTGAAAAACCTGTACTTTTTCATGTATTAAGGTAGACAGTCAAATGCATTAGTCATTATTGAAGACTGAATAATTATATTTGCATTTTATATTCAATTTGATTTTTAAAAATGATACTACTTCAGCACATTTACCATACGTTACTTAAGAAGCAATTATCTAAAGTTTGAAATAATAGAGAAGAATCTGGATCTCCATGTATAATTTGCCAATGTATTCTGCATTTTTCTAAAAGCCTACAAAGAAAGCTTTTCCAATTAGAGATTAAAGGGAGAATAGCATTTTCCTCACAATTGCAAGAAAAAGAAAGGAAGTTTTAATTTTTAAAGGAACTGCTCCAGAATCTGATACGGTTTCTATGTTCCCTTATATTTTAATTATTGATTCTCCAAATGTGTCAGATATAAGAGTATATGCATTGTTACTATTAATATATTACCACCATATAGCCATTGAGAAGAGAAGTACAATATGAAGTACAGAATGATAAAAGTAAACAAAACTACAAAGTTTAATATTCTGAGCTTTGGTCACAATATTGAAATTTGCACTGACTTGACGCCTGTCAGTGTATTCCATACATTTATAATATAAATTGATTTTAAATTTTTTATGCACACAAATTTTATCATATTGATAATGAGGTACTGTGTCACCAAGCAAATATCAGAATCATCACAGAATGATACGGGCTTGGAAGGGACCTCTGGAGATCATCTCGTCCAACCCCCCCTGCCAAAGCAGGTCCTCATAGAGCAGGTTGCACAGGAACTTGTCCAGGTGGGTTTTGAATGTTTCCAGAGACAAAGACTCCACCACCTCTCTGGGCAGCCTGTTCCAAATGTAAAATGTTCCAAAAATGTAAATGTAATTTACATTTGTTTAGTTTATTGGTTCTAACTTTACAAGGAATATTAGGAATGGCCATGGTTGAAAGGACCCGAACAAAGTCCTACTAGTGTTACTCAGGGCGAGGCTGTAATTGTAGCTGTTCACTGCTGTGTTCCCTGTGGTTGTCTACTGTGGCATATTATTTCTATCATATAATTATTATTTTTTGACAGATCACCGTAACATAATCAGAACGTAGGACTGCTTTAACCTTCTTATTGCCTAGTCAGATGTGAACTCATTGCAATTGCATGACATAGAATAGGGAAGAACACACAATGGATTGTAATAATGGATAAAATTCCACGCTTCCTTTATATAGACATTTTGGTATTACCGTTTTCTAGTTAAGATTTATATGTTGGTGTAGATATACATGTACACTCACACAGATAGATGCCACCAGTTCTCCCTCATAAGTGAGTCTGGGAGTGAATGAAATACAAGGACCCAACTCCGAAGTGCGTCAAAGTTTGAACAAAACTCAGCCTTTGATTGATTGTGACTGTTATTGCTAGAGCAGAATCAGTGATGGGGAAATTTCCCTCTCCCTTGCAGTTTGCACCTTCCCAAGAATCTTTAAGTGCTTATTTTCACCAAGCTTCATTCTAGTCTCACTCTGCAAACATAAGGCAACTGCTTATTTACCATAAAGGAAACTACTACAAGATAATTACTGATCTATACGCTTAGTCATCTATTTTTGCATCCATATTATTAACTAATAAGAGGAAGACTAGAAAACGTTGGTGATTATGTAGGCAAGCCAGTATGTACCACGATGATAAGCTTAGTTTCACTGTTTTGCCATGATCCTTTATATTACTTTCAGACACAGACCTAAATAATCTCTTCTGAATTTACTCGTTTAGTCAAGTGGCATCCTCAAATCCATACAGGAAGACTCAAAAGTGATATGATAGGATAAACAGCAAAATGTCATTACAGCAAGAGTCAAGCCTAAGCTATAAATTGGAGACCTAAGCTTCTCTGAAGTATGGGTTTCTGGTTGGCAGTTCTCCAGTAATGGACAGTTATATCCGTGTTTAGCATTTTGCTTACAGTCATCTCGTAATTAAGTTATATCAATGCCATCTCATGCAAATTGTTTATATAAGAAGCCATTCAAATGCATTGTGTATCCATATATGAATTTCAAAATCAGTTAAGATAATCATGTCACATTAAGTAGCATAAGGTGACAGAAGGTTCAAGTGGGAGGCTTTGGCAGTTTTAGCAGACATCCTAAAATCAACAACATAAATTTTAATATAGTAATTGTATTACACCAAATGGATATGTTAACAGGATACGGCTTCCAGACTATTTACAGAGAATGCAAGAGAAATAAAATAATACAAATACATTCATATTTTTTTCTAACCTCTTTGTTTTTAAAATCTTCTGCAAACAATCCAACCCAAACAAATCTTCGGTTTTATAATCCACTCCATTTCTAAAACCCCTACTGGGTTAGACTTTCCAATTAAAATATGATTCTTTATGCGTGTTTCATAGAAAATGTTTACTCAGACATTGTGTTTACTGCAATGTATGGCTTTGGCATTGCAAGAAAATGAGAATTTCCAGAATCTTGTTTAAAGCCCTTTTCTACTAACAATTCACAGACAATTATCCTATGCAGACAGGGGGACCAGCACATTTTGTGACAGTGTTTGGTGATGTAAGAAGACTACAAATTCTCATGATTTTCCCTTTTTTTTTAGGTTTGCGACAAGGTGAAGGGAATTAGAGAATTGCCTAGTTTTTACACAGCAATACAAGAAATCTCAAGACCACCTGATCACCTACTCGGTGCTGGTACCATTCCACCAGCCAACAGCAACGGCTACCAGGGTAACACCACAGCACAGTAGAAGCAAGAAAGTTAAGCAAAACAGTCAATGCCAATAATTCAATATTGATACCATATGTACTTTGTGGGGGCTTATTCATACCCTGTGGTTTGAGCATTCTTTGATGGTTGAAGTGCAGAAGGCCAGATTTTGGAGCATGCATCTTCCAGTTTGGTTTTGCCTAAAGGGAGGTGCTTTTCAAGTTCTGAGGCTGTTCCACAGTGAGAACCAACATACTCTTAAGGAGAAATGAGTCAGGATTTTGTGTAGTAGAATTGCAAAGCAGCTGCCCAATGCCTGCATGGTCCATCAGTGCTGTTCAGAGGTGGCAGATAGCCCACTGGAGTTTTCACCACATTGGAATAGCATTTGGTTTTGACAGAGATAAGAATCTGGAAAAATGTATTAGGGAACACATAAGAATAATTTGATCCAGGCAGAGTATCTACTAAACAACACATGACCAGCCTTGAGCTTCAGTGGGGTTGTGAACAGTGAGAACTGCTCAGTGCACATTGATTGTCAAACACTTCTGATCAGTGGTAGCATTTCCTCCAGGCCTGTGGTGGCAGTTCATTGCAACAGGTTTCCTTTGCCTGCCTCTCTCTCTCCTGACCCTGTAATATCAGAGAGAGATACTGTGGTCTCTTAAGTAACCTCTTTTCGGGGGGGACAATTCTGTTCCTCTTTTAAGTATGAAATTTACCATCCAAAAGTTAGAAAGCTACAATGATATTCAAAACTGTTCTAAATTTAATAAACGATTAAAGAGATTTGTGACTATGCTAGGCCCTCAGATTGGGTGACTACTGCTACAATATACACAAAACCCAATAAATGTTCAAAATCAATTGTTTACATTAATGTTAAACCAGATAACGTAAAAGAAAGGTAATTGCTATTTAATTCTAGCGTCTTTGCAAGTATCCTTTTTAACTATTCTCTTAGGCTACTCAACTTTATATTTAGTTTTGTAAGTATATATATTCTATGTTATAGTGAGTTAGTATAGAGTGAAACTAATTGAGATCACCATGGAAATTAAGATTATATATAGATAAATGTCAGGATGGTATTGTGCTTCAGTAATACTCATCGGTGCAGCCATGAAAATTAATACTATTTCTGCATTGGGCTATTTTCTTCCAACAGTTTTCATGGAAAACATCTGATCTAGAATTGTTTGCCATAGATAAAAAGAGCCTGCATGGTAAAGGATCTGACATATTTGTAAACCAGCAATTATGGCATATACCCAGCAATTTGAAATATTTCTGAATTGTTCAGCACATCCCCAAATTGCTCGTGTAATGAAAGCACATGAAAATGTTATTATCATTGTTTCTAGTTGTCTTCCATTTCCCACTGGAGACTTTTTTGTCAGCTTAATACATTTTTGTTTGTTTTCAGCTCTGGCTTTATTTGCTTTTGGTCCTGGAATGAAAATCAGCTAATGACACCTTCTCTCAGTCTGCAGAGACTTCCACTGTCTAGTGAGAATGGATTAGTCACTCAGTGCACGATCTCAGAGCGAGATTGGGGTTTGCTGCTTTATTTGTTTATTTAGATTATTTTAGAGGGAGCTCCATGAGGCAGCTGTACAGGACAGTGTCATTTACACTGTTTGAAGGCTACTTAATAAATAGTCACTTCATATCTCAAGAGTAAACACAATAGACTTTTTTCACTGATGGGTTATTTCTTTTTTAAAATTAAATGAAGAAATGCAATAGAAATCTGAAGAACCTCCTTCCAAAGGCCCAACACACCAAGCCATAGTATTTTCAAGAGTTGAGACCTGAAGTGACACGGCATTAGGAATGGCAGTTGTATCATTTCACCTCCTGATTTTCAGTTTGAAGCTAGTCAGGTTGGTGACAAACATTAACAGAGGCATTACTTAACAGCTTAGAATATGGGTACAAAAGGACAGTCACAGTCCCCCAGCCCCATGCCCCAAATGTTGTTTTAGGGATGCTTTGTGCCATGCTGGAAGCATAGAACAGCTGTAACCCAACTACAATAGCTCTCAGAAGACTTTTCTGCCTAATCCATTAAGTGGCGCAGAGTTGCTTTATTCTCTGAAGCTCTGCTACCACAGCCAGGGACAAGCAGGGATGGCTGCGGCATCTCCACCATCAGCTGCTGCCAAGATGATGCCTCAGGAACACAGACAGTCTCTCAGAAAATGGAGCTGTTCTCAGGATGCTCCAATTCACAGGGGACCAGCTGGAACATACTCAAAAGAACGGGGAAATAAGGGAGGTTTACCTCAAAAGCAAATTGGCTACGACAAAGAATTTTTATGATGGTGCCCAAATGTATGATAGTGCTTATAAAGAATTAAAATATGACAACTGTCATAACAACAGAAAGCATTGTTATCATATGAGATCTTCTTACTAATTTGTCATGGCATCCCTGAGGATAAGCAGGCATTTGGGTTCTCAGTTTTTCATTTTGTTTGACTGATACCAGCCTGAACATGTAGACTGCGCTGCTCAAAAATACAAACCTTGTAGAAGAATATCAAGCTGCGTGCATACAAATTGGAGATGGATTTGCCAGTGCAACATATTGTCTCTGGTATAATTACTCAGTTACCAGTAAAACCTCTGCAAACAAATGTGTCTTGCAGTTTGAAAAAGAATATAGTAAGATACATACTTTGAAAATGGCAAAGTCTACATAAGCTAAATAAATCATCAGGCCACAGCAAAGAACAGGATTATTCTAACTCCTACTGTAATGATAGAAAGCAGTTTTTTAAATATGTTCTTACTTAACAACAGACGAAAGCGTGGACAAAATTAGATTATTTGGATCACCAATAGTTTGCTCTGGGTTTGTACACCCTTCATAGCCCAAAGAGACTTTGTCCATGATTGAGTCTCCTGAGCATTACTGCAGTACGAGCACATGAAGAAAACACAAAGTTATTAGCATAGGCTTAAAACCAATCTGAAAATTCACACCCATAGCTGACACACAGGGAAACATGCAGGTATGAATAGACTGAAAATAAATCCCTGAGTGTAACAGAAAATGATGGGCCTGTTCTCTGTCTCACAGAAATTCACAGCCATACTGCTGGCACCAGTAAGTGTTTCAAGGGAGGGGAAGAAGTTGTCCTCTCTTTCTGTAACTCAGTTGTTTAGATCACTGTCAAAGGAACTACGTTTCAAGGGCTAGGACGGTTCATGCCATTTCAACTTCTAACTCTTCAAAGATTTGATAGAGTCATATTAAAAAAAATAAAATAATAAAAATAAAACACTTGTTAAGCATTTGTTAGCTGTCACCTTTTACAGTTTTATTATGTAGATTTGATATATTTTCCTCCATTGTATCAGGCCTATTCTGTTAGTGTACTTATCTACTAAATATACAATAGCTGTGCAAATGTCTTAATTTTCCTACAACAAGAATCTCTTGACATTTGCATTTTCCATTTAATAGTCTGAAATTTCAGCAGTGAAGTTTATAACATACAAAGGTGAAAACTCTGAGGATAATCTATTTTTATAATAGCTATTGCTTGGGATGATTCTGGTTTTGAAAAACAAAATTATTTGTTTTTTCTTCTCAGCTTTTGATGAGAAGAAATTGCTTTCATATTATTTCACAGATTTATAGGAATATGAGTTACTATAGTTATCTAGAAGAACTGAAAACACCCATAGAAATATGACTAACAGTTCAGACATGCAGCTGTACTTACTTACGCCTTGCACTTTCTTCCTCTTTTTTCCTCTAACTCTCCTCTGTTTTCTTCCAGGTTTCAGTATTATCTTGAGATTACCACTAAAGAGTTTCTTCTTTCTTCTCCTCTTTGTCCAGGATTCTTTTTCGGAATAAAAATTAAGCTATTTGCAGTTAGCAGTCATGAAACAGTTTGAGTCTTTCCCATTTACTTCTTTTTAACTGTTTCTCCTCCAATTTCATGTCATAACAGTTAAAATAAGTTGAAAGCAGAAAAAGAAAAGGTTCATAATTCTCCAGTAGAAGCTGAAGGGAAACAGCGGGAAAGTACTGTAGATGAGATGGCAATTGCTAAAATTACCTTGTCTCCATGATTAGACAGGCCTTGGATTTATTGAACTACAGGGTCTGTTTAGCTTCTCACATTTGTTTCACAGCACTGAACTGAAGGAAGTGAATGATTTGAGCATGGTTATTGATTAATATTGTCTATTGCATGTATTGTTCCAGGCACTTAGGGAAAAAATATAGGTACATTTAAAAGAAAATAAATACTTAAGTAAGATGGCGAGCTGGACACCCTCTTTCTTGCTCTCCCAGCACATGTTTATGCATTAGCACAGC
The DNA here is from genome assembly GCA_013400555.1 of Jacana jacana. Classification (NCBI taxonomy): domain Eukaryota; kingdom Metazoa; phylum Chordata; class Aves; order Charadriiformes; family Jacanidae; genus Jacana; species Jacana jacana. Next base: position 10,728 of record VZTM01011705.1, read on the forward strand.
TCTGAAAAGCCACCTGGACAATTCATAACAATAGCAGGCACTTGGGAAAAAATATCGCTACATTTAAAACAAAAATACATCCATAAATAAGATAGTATGGCAGGCTATATCTGTATGTCAGCAGAGATATGAAAGTCGTTTGAAGAATTCCATCAGTAGCAAGCGTACCGCAGGGCAACTGCCTGACCCCTCCAATAGAATGGACAAAAAGAATTCCTTCCCTGCGAGGGCGTGACTTAGCGATCCAAAGGACGTACACAGGACAACCAGGAATGTGAAAGCTCTGCCTGGAGGAGCACTGGGTGCTATTTTGATAAGGTCTATTTTCTCCCCCTCAGAGGACTAAATCATATGTGAAATTTTAAGAGAAACTTAAAAATTCAGAATTTCAAACACATGCTTAAAAATACAGAACTCTCACGTTTTCATGGGTTTGTCAGTTTAATTCACGGCAAGACAAAAATTTTCTACTTAAACCCAGTTTTCTGAAATGACCTGAAATTAAGGTATTCTAGTCTCTGGTGTGGCTGTTACTATTTCTTACTAAGTACATTTTATGAGTGGTTTTAGCTAAATCGCAGAAAAGCCCTAAGCACCTACAAAGACGGTCCAAACAGAGTTACTCTGCAACAGTTTCTGCTCTCAATTCTCACAATTTCTCACTGGCGTGTTCATGTAGACAGACTCTTCCTAGTGACTGAAACAGATTTTCTGCGTCAAAGATGTCTCTTATTTGTGTTGTAATGAAGAGGTTTCACACTTCAAAGTGTCAAACTGTGTCACTGTAAGACAAACAGAAAACACTTTGATCTCAAAGTATGTCTACACAACGTACTGAAGGTGTGATGGCAGTACAGACATCCATCCTAGTTTGAATTTAGTTTGCATGGGTAATGTTAAGAGCCTGCATATCTGAATAGAAACCTGATGGGGACGCTCCCTTTGGCTGCTAAGGAATAAATAGGAGCCGTTCTTTGTGGCTAACAGAGTACCAACAGAACCACCATGTTTTATAGTCTGCAGTCCAGAGGGTGCACATGTAATGCTAGTACAAGGCAACACAGTTTCATTTCATGTTCTCTCAATTTTTATTCATATTAGGTTTTAATATTAATATATTCCAGGTAGAAGGTTTACCCTATCTAATTCTGTTACGCTGGTGAAATAATAAACTGTACATTTTCATAGACTACTAAGATTTCCTTGTTTCTCTTGTTTATTCACTATTTCTGACACTAATATACAGACAGTAAGATTTCCAGCCAATTGATCCACTGTCTTCCTCCTTGCCTCTTCTTTGACCTTACAATGAAAAACCCAATCTTTTCTCAGGTTTTATATCCTTGTCCAGACATTATATATCTGCTTGTGATTACTTAGGACCTTTTGCTTCTAAGTCTGCACAGGCTTGATGCTAGCAAAGCTTTCCTTTTTATTCCAGCATGCTTTTTTTTTTAATCAAAAACCCCCTCTTGGCTTAGAAAAGAGAAAATATTCCAGTTAACAAGTGGCAAACATTCAGTGACAGATGCTAAAAATAAAGTGTGGATTAGAATAATTCAAATGTTAGCTCATGTCAGTGTTTCAGAGGTTGTACATGGCCATGGCTCTGTGACATAATCAAACATTAAAACACCAATATGATTACAATAAAATTCAAACCAAAAAGTAAAGCTCTTAAACAAAATTTGAAGATCTGTAGAAAATTTTGAAATAACATGCTGCAGCGATTTGGAGGAAACTGTTCCCTGATTTTGGAGAGGATGAGATTTGTGCTTGTTATGGATCAGAACAGAAACATTTTGAAATGTCATCTTTCCTGGTAAAAGGGAAAATCAAATTTTTGAGCAGGGCTATTAATCCTTACACTGAATGTGGCCCGGATGACACGAAAGAGTCAAATTCAGCCGCCACAGGAGCTGGAAGCTCCGCTTGTTTGATAATGAAGAAACAAGTAGACGTTCTCTTTTGTTACAGTTCTAATTCACAGACTCTGTTAAATCTAACAGAATACTAATTACCTTAAGTGGATTTCACAGTTGACAGAGACCTTTGCTGCGAAGACGAGCTTGACAAAGGCAATTGAAACTTAGCTAATGAAGAATACTAGATCCACCTTTGAGGAATGTTAAGTAAGTGCTTTGCTTTTCATGAAAGGTACCTCTTTTATATGTAAAGTAACCGTAGAAATGTCAATATTTCATTCTTAGACACCTGGCTAAATTCTGCAGAGGGTTATCAAATTACCTTTAGGTTTTCCTTTTCCGTAATTATATTTATTCATACAGCATTTCCTTGCAGTGAAGCTCCACGGACCAATCCTGAAAAAGGCACACTCAACATTTGCTTAACACAGCTTAATCAAACCAGTCTTCAAATTGACAGTCACAGTATGGCGGAAACTTCATCCTTGCAAATGAGGGCTATGCAGGTGTGTCTGAGTATTGCAAAATTCCTTGAAGCACACAAAAGTGTGAGTGAGAGCTGGCACTGTAAAAATGTTCTTTTGTGACCACGTTATCTCAGGGAGCTATGCAAAACTACTGCCTTGTGTGGAACTCAAGAGCTAATACCCACTCAGAATCAGTACAAAGTTGGGATTTTTTAAAAGCTGCTGAGAAACATGGCAAAACCTTGCTTGTACGGTTACCTGGGCATTCTGCTTGTTTCCTAGATCATAAGCTAGCTACGTATTCACTGTGCTTCACGTGATGCTGCTCCTGAACAGAGAAAAGGAGATGGTGGGAGCATGAGAGACTACTGGGAGATGGTATTCACATACTCTGAAGAAGTTCTAGTTAGTTGGAAATCCTACAGTCGGGCTCAAAGACACATCCAGAAGCTTTAATCTTAACTCTCTCCTTTTCATACTAAAAGTTGCTTCCTTGTTTCAGAAGATCTTGTGGTACTGCAGGATTTATACATACAACAGAGTAGACTACTGACATCCTCGGGCTACTGTGAAGTATTCTGTGGCCTACCTGGATTTTTCAGGGAATTTGATGTTTGATTTTCAGCAC
>VZTM01011705.1:15839-35945 GCA_013400555.1 Jacana jacana
GAAGGTAGAGAGTTTTCTAAAGGGTGGTTCTCCCCATTATCTTACCGAGGCTTCCAGCCATAATTTGTTACCCTTTATTATCCTCTCTGCATTGATTAAAAAGCCTAGGAGATCCACTACGAGGAGATGTCTAGTTCTTACATAGCTGAGGTTGGATGTAATGAACTTCATACGTGTTACCATGTGCCAGTATCTATGAAAATTCATGCCTCCTGAAATTCATGTCCTCTGTTTAAAACATAAAAGAAAGCATATGCATTTTTTTGCATGTTTACATGTCTTCCCATGCAAAGTCCTCATTTTACCAAACAGGGAAGGGACCAGTGGGTGATTTTCAAAGAATGCGCTCTGATAATTCTTTCAGGCAGGGCCACTACCAACCTTAAACAGTAAAAAATAACTTGAAAGACAGAGAGCAGAGGATATCACCTGATGGTGTTGAGGAGGGAGCATTTTCTGACACTGATTCCTTTCTCTTTGAATTTCTGGTAGCATATAAAAAGTAGTCATTCCGTTTTAGAGATCGGTTCTGGAAGTAGGCTTAACCAATCAGGAAATTAGAGTCCCTATCACATAGCTTCTCTAGTGAATCACAGAAGGGGGTGAAACAAAGCAAAGGGGGATTTATTAAAGATAAAATTTAATTAAAAGTACAGAATATGAAATATAATAAATATTAAAATAAAGAAATGCCTTCTGGGGCAGGTAGTGACATGAACATGGGATTAATTTTAATAAGGTGAGTAACCCTTCACTAATATGAGTAGTACAGGGGTCAGAGTCTAGCGTAGGCATTTGAATATTTTCCTTGGTTCAGGTTATTCTTTTCACAGATAGGAAACAGTCAACTTTTTCTGTTCTAGCCGCATGTAATTTTGGAAATGGTTTGGTGAACAAAAAGAAAGGAGAATGGAAAGTTACAAGTTTGAGTTTCATAAGGAGGGGGAAGACAAGCCTCTTCAGTTTTAATTAAGTTCTTCAAGTTTCACTTTGAGAAGATGTCGGTGTACCAGAAGACACACACACACAAAAAAGTTACCTCATGTTCATGTACAAAAGTGGATGACAAGTAAAACTTAAATGGAAGGCACATTATGCAGATTTTTTTTTCTGAATGGCAGCTACAGATTTACATAAAATTTAAATAACCTTTAAAATTAGGACAGGCGGGTCACTCTAATGTGATCTGAATTACTGAGCTAATGATATTCTTATCCCTCCACGTCCTCTAGGGACTGCCATTGAAAATATAAACCGGTGCAAGAAAACTTAAGTCAGAAGAGCTACCCTTGGGAAACTACTCCATACTCTCTGTTGGTGCCAGAGCTGAAAACAACATACAGTTCTTAAGGAGATATTTAAAACCAGAAAACTCTCACACCAAACAAAAAGAAAATGACCATTAGTTCATATTACTCTTCCATTTGCATTTTGGACCACTACTTTTTTTATGCAGACAGAGATTTGATTTTGGTGCATATTCTTAATATACTATATAAACTGCAAAGTCATCAATTAGACAGTAGTAATGAAATTTGCAAATAATACTGAAATTAATACTGATTCAGCTGCATAAAAGGTACTTTTATGCTGTACTACTGGTAAAAACAAACCCCAAACTGGATTAAATGGTCAGCTGGGGATACTCACCACATAATTGAAGACCTGAGTGATAAACAAGTATTTTAATTATCTCAAAGAAAAGTGTCCAGCGGGAGAGGGGAGGAGTGACCAGAGTACATGGTATTCTGGCAGTCTTCTACAGATGCTCAAGACTATAAAGTAGAGCAATCCTAAAGAATATAAAATCACTCAAGGTTTTCCATTTCAGACTTTCACATGGGTGCCAGAACCCAGGCTATTAGTTTTAAATCATCAGGTATGCAGAATTCTTTAATTTCAGGACAGGAGTTTTAACTCTTTATTCTTTGTGACTCCTGTGTGTGGCAAACAGTTTTCATAGCCTTTCAATAATAAAAACCATGGCACATTTTTTGGTAAGGTTTGTATGCAGTTACTAGATGTGATTTTTCAGTTGATTTAGGTGACTGATAATTAGTTGACTAGCAGCATCTCTTGCTATTAGGGAACGCTTCCAACCATACATACATATGTATGCTTCCAACCTGTACACATCCAAAGGTGCGTATTTCTTAAGTAATTTGAGTCTAGCACTTCTAGCATACAGTGCTGTTTGTAGTGGAGTGATACAAGACTCCACTGCAGGGCTCTAGGATAAATGCTTCTCAGTAATTTTGAGCAATGATTTAGAAGTAAGCACAAAATCACTGCTGATAAAATTTACGGCTGATGCAAACATTGGTTGAGTGGTAAATAATTATAATCAGGCCTCGCATTCATCTGGAATGATGTGCACTACAATAGTTTTATTTATTTGACTTCTGTTGGGTTTGGCTCTGCTCTGAGGCAGCCAGACTCGCCCTAGTTCTGATTCAGAAGGCACGCGGATGCAGTCAGCCTAACAAGGGTGTTTGAACTCTCAGCAGCGTTCGTTAGCTTACTGAGCAGACCTGCACAGCTTCCGTTTTGTTTAGTAGACAGCATTTGCATCTTCCTTAAAAATCCCTTCAAACCTGGATACTCTGGGCTTACTCCAGCGAAATGAGTTTTAAAGTTAAGGAAGCGCAATGTTTTTCATCTAAAGAAAGGAAATCTGAGTCCTACCTATAACACAGGACTGAGCTGTGGTTTTCAAGGACTGAAGTCTGTTGTGGAGAAACAAACTTAGGTATACAAAAATGAAATTAAAAGCTATCTTACTATCCTCTAAAGCCAGAAATAACGGATAGGAGCAGTTAGGTGCTGTTAACCCTTCTAGGTATCACTGAAGATACCAATGCTCAATGTTTTATCCTCCTCTCATGTCCACATTAAAAAACAAAAACTTAAAAAAGTATAAAAACGAGAAGTCACAATTACTAGACAAAATTTTTATCGTTGGAAAAAAATATCTCTGTCTCTGTCTTTCCAGAAAAAGCACTGTGGGAAACCTGGCTGTAGAATTAAATGTGGAGGACAGCAAAACAGTGAATTCTGCAAGGTCTTTTTCTGCCTCTTCGAGAGAGGTACATCAAACAGCTGAGTACCATACAAACAAAAGTATTATGGCCTCATAGAGCTGCACTAGCTGAGATGATTTTAACCTAATGACTTTCAACCAGGTTGTTGGAGACTATAAGGATATTCTCACATATATATACTTTTGTAAGCAGTGAAAATTATTAACTATGAAACAGATGAAAACAGAGTTTCTCTGTTCTCTTGGGCACGATACCTGGCAGTAGGTGAAATGGGTTTTTAATGTTCTAATGACACAGTTACCCTGACTATATTTTCTGTATGTCCGTGTGCGTTAGATTGATGAATTCAAAGTACTGCAGCAATATCTTGTCTCCCAGATGTAACATTGCAACCTGTATTTGCATAAGCACTTTTAAGTATGGAACACAGTGTGTTTCCTTTTCTTACCAGTACAGATTTGCAGAATATATTTATGTACAAGTCTACAGAGAATAAAAGACCACTTCAGGTTATGTAAAATTTACACCTGCTGACAATTTTGATTGCTGTGGTTTTTACCTTAACTTTTAGGTTTTAAGAGTTTAATGCATTTCTTTCAAACCTATCACTGGAGTATTTTATCTAAAGTTATTCAATATCCAGTAATCAAACTGGTACGACTTCTCACTTTTTCATCATAAATATAACTGGTTTATTATTAGCCTGTTATTACTGTTGCTTGTTAATTACTGTTTGTTAATTGGCTTTTAACTGGATTACCAGTAAACTTTCCAATATTTCTGTATAAAGAGGATCTAAATAGAAGACTTTACAGTTACTTTAAAAATCAAATCTGAAAAGAACAGAATTTCCCATGGGTGTATGTAAAAATTGAACTATGTTGATAAATACATGTACTTGACTAAATACAAAGTTAGATTTTTAATAAAAAAAATAATTGTTTGCTTTGCTGAGCCTAAGGGGAAACGTCAAAAGGTCTGCTACTACTAAAGAAAAAAGCTGCCACTCACCCACTGAAAAGTAACTCTTCTGAAGTTGCTACAATTCAGGAACTCGAACTCAGGCATCAAAACAAAAAAGTAGCTACATTTTAAAATGTAAAAATTCTTATTTGCGGAGTCTGTATTGATATTGACACACATGATAAACATTTATAAGCCACCAAGAGAATAGGTATCTAAGAAAGTAGTAAACACAAGGTTTCTGAGCGACTGCCGTGATGTTCCTTCCCAGGTTTCCATTTTAGGTCTGTGTTCTGCTCCTATCACATTTTACCTCCCTATCACATTTTCTCATTGACTGTTCTGCATTGGTGGTTGAATGGAGTTTTGGCCTAAGAGCTCTAAATTCTGACAGTGTATCCTAATTTTTAGTACATTCTGTGACTTGAAAAGACATATTTAAAAAACTTATTCATTTCCATTTTGAGTGCTCAGTACGATCACCAGAGCTCAGTCACCATGGACATGTCATGCTACATCTTTGTGCTACAGTTTCCTTATTTTGTGAATGCTTCTTACGATACCCTTCTTCACAAAATACTCTATGAAGACTGTAAGTAAAAGGTGAAATATAGAATTATTTAAATCAGGAGAAAAGCTGCAGGGTAAAGCTGCCCTTCAGAGGGAACTTGATAAGCTGGAAAAATTTTCCTCATGAAGCTCAGTAAAGGAGAACACAGAGCCTCGCATCTGGGACACAATAGCTCCACGTACCTCTGCAGTCTGGTTGCTGATGAGGTAGAAAGCCGTTGCATTGTCTACGGAGGCTGGAATATGCATCCCAGATTTGGACTGGGCCAGGCTCTGAGCAACCTCATTCAATTCTGGAGTGGAATCAGACTTCAGGGTTGAAGTAGCGTTGAGTCAGGTGCCAGGTCAGACATCACCAGGAGTTCCTGCTGGGAAAAAAAAATATTCTATGTCTCTAAACCCAGTTTCTTTCAGCACCATACCTGAAAGAGCTACAGCAGTGCTCAAAATTCCTGAAAGTGCCTAAAGGAGTCGGGTATTCTCCCTCTTTGTTTCCCCCCTCAAAATAAAGGTAATTCATAGTCCGTAAAAGGAAGTTATTGTCTCTTTTTATTGGTTTCTGCTCTCTTGAAAGTACAACTGAAAATAATGTCTTTTTTTTTTTTTGTAATTAGAGATAAAATGCCACAAGACTAGGCAGCAGGTTGCTTATTCTCAACTGTAAATTTTATGACTACTACTTCCTGAATTCTCTACTAAAAATGGACAGCTTGTGAAATACTTCAGCCTGTCTGGCTTCTGACAGTTCTTCCTACAAAAACCAGAATTATCCAAGAACACTCTGTAGCTGTCATGGCTAACTATCACTCCACAAGCCTGACTTCTAAAGAAAAATCCATTGGGAATCACAGAATACCAACAACATTAGCCAAAACGTCCACCTTTCGGTTGGAAGAGCACACAAGTAGAATTTATTTTTGTGTCATAACTCTGAATTTGGAAAGAATGTTGCTTCCAATTCTATATGAATGACCAGACTGCTGCAATATATCTGTACAGTTTTCTCAGAAAAGCATAAGTAAAGATCAGACACTGTTAAAAACTCCCCAAACAAGACAGCAGACCCTTCCTGTTAAGTATGTTACTTAGTACTTATCGATAATGACAGACATTGAGCACATGGGGGTTTTAATCTACTGCTAGTAGTAATCATAATACTGATAACGAATACTCAAATACTGTTACATTCTGCCATTGCTCTCTGGTTAAGACACCCTCACTGTGGAAAATCCAGGATACACAAGGAAATATTGGATCTGTGTTAAGAAAATTGCTTACATAGTAATACACTTACTGACTTTATGAAAAAATGCAAAATGACTGCTTTGTACTACTTAGAAGAAGAGACTTAGTATCACTCTTTTGACATACTAATCTTTCCACAACTATGGTGATAAATAAGCGTTGAGGTTGATTTTCTTTGTTTTTTTTTCTAGTAAATGTAATGTTAAAGAATTTACATTTCAACAAGCAGTCGTATTGTGATTGTTGGATATTATTTTAGTACTATGAAAATTGCAATGTGTGTTCCAGTATGTCTAAATTACTGGAACCTTAGAAATTGAATATACTTTTCTTCCTGGTTTCCCTTCAGTTTTCTCCCATCTTCTTTTTTTAAGAGCTCCAACTTCCATTAGGGTAAACATTTTAAAGTACAGACTGCTTTTCTAGAGTTTCTGATGTCAAGTTTCTCCAGAGTCACATTAACAAATTACATATATATAATGCACTTCCAAAGTACATAAATCTGGCATTCCTTGAAAGAGACTTCTTGCCAGTACATTAATTAGGAAAATGTTCCTTATGACTGTCTTTTTAAATTACCATTGTTTAATTAGTTATTATTGCCGAATTAAGGATTGATTTCTCATATCCGTTATCTATTGGTCCAGGCTTTCGCCTGTTTTATGCTGAGATGAAAAGCACAATGAGAGGGTGACCTTGGATTCTGGCAATGCTTGATGCAGGCTGATCCAATGATTAAAGGCCAGAGAAACACAACCTTAGTCGTGCTCATTTTAGTTGCCAACAGCAGATTGAGATTGTCCAGGTAGACCTGCCAGCTTTATGGAGAAAGTGGGTTTTTTTCTTTTTTAAGAGTTATTATGAAAGTTCTGTGCCATCAAACTTTCCCCAAAGGTACTTTGGCTGCAGAGCAGTTGTGCTGAAGGTCCCGTTATTGTCAGGGGAATCAGGCAGTGGCAGCATGCTCCACTTACTGAAGCCACTGACTTCTGCAATGAAAGAGTGATCCCTGGTTTTAAAAGTTAACTCTAAGTTTGTTGAAATAACTACGCTTCTACAAATGTCTGGGTACATACCTTTTAATTGGAATTAAAACAGAGTGGGCATATAGGTGAGATAATCTATAGTAGTTCTGAAAACAATTTTAAAAGATGCAATAAAGTAATAGCAATATTGGAAAATTCAGCAACCTTCTGGTTCTCATGTTCAAAATGCAATTTATGGTGAAAACTGGCTGAAGCCAATTCCTACAGAACAAAGAGAAAAGGTTTCATTTTCTAAACCATGCTAAAGAACATATACTGATATCATATTATTCTTTTGAGCATCCAAATTCCCAGGCTAAGATTTTACTGCCCATGAAACTAAGCAATCATTGAAAGGATTCCTGACTTCTGTCCAATCGTAGAGTGCAGCAGACCATAGACCTAAAATCTCAATGCATAGTTGCCCATTTAACAGTTCTGCTTTCGGCAAATTTGTGGTGTAGACATGATTAAGAAATAAAGTTAAAAAAAAAAAATTAAAAAATGGAAAATAGGCCGACATTGTAATGTTTCTTGCCAAGATGGAACCAAATGCTGGAAAAAGAGTGTCCTGGTTTGAGGTAAAACAGAACCAGTTTTCCGTTTTACAATTTTACTTTTTTAGCTGGGCCTCTTCTAACAGACTAAAGCATCTTGTTCAGAAACTGTTCTCTCTCACAGGGATAAGACTCGATTATACCAAGGAATAGTTTGCAGAGAGGCCCTTGCTTATACTTATTGCTAGAACAACCAAGGGCAGGGAGTTTTGTTGTTTGCCCCGTTGGAGGGTCGGAAGCGGAAAAGTGTAGAGGGGTCACATCTATAGAATAGATGTATAGGGAGGAGCAGACAGGACAGGTGAGCCAAAACTGACCAACTGGGCTATTCCATCCCATCCACATCATGCTCACTATAAAAGCTGAGGGATCAAAGGATCAGCTCTCTTTATTCAGTGGCCAACATCTGATGAGGTCCCTGTCTATCCGTCTGCCTCTGATCCCAATCAGAGCATTCCTGACTCGATCTGGAATCCGGCTTCTGTCAGTCAGAGAGTCCCATCTGGAACTTTTCCTGATGCCTGCCAGTGATGTGATCATCATCCTGGGAGCTTCATACAGTTTTGTCTGTATTGTATCTCTTTCATTCTTTTCTTCCTTTTGTTTTTTTGTTTTAATTTTAGTATTAATACTTAATTGAAGTAGTTTAGTTCATTCTAAACTCATAAATCTCCTTATCCTCTTCCTCTCCCTTTCTTTTTTTGGGGAGGAAGGGCCATCTGTCAGTCTGGTTTTGGTAATTTTAGCTGAAACCACAACAAAGAGTCAGATGTTTGAGTCTGTGCTTGGACTTGTATGAATTTAAGAACTAAAGATGACTAAGTTAAAAAAGAAGAGGAAAAAAGAAAAGAATTTGTGCATGCTTACCTGTGGATTTTGATAAGCAGGTAGTGGATGCATCATAGAGTGCATTTTTGTCCTAGCACCATCAGGAAAAAGCAAGAGCCTTTCATTTCCTGGTAGGAAAATAAAACTAGTTCCACCCATTAGTGACCTTTCACTAGTTTAACTTCCCCTGAAACTTTGGGTACAATTACGTAAAGGTGATAAATAAGAGCAATATTTAATACAAGGAGGCCTAAATGCATCATCTTCCATACCAATGAAATGATAATATTAGAAAGAACTTATTTGTGGTGCTCTGTGTTCCCATTGTGGGACTGTAATAACTGCATAAATTGAACATTGGCTCTAAGTTCCAGCATCTTCAGAACGTAAAAGAGATGAGCATTTTAAAGTACCCAGAGAACTGAAAGAGGTGTATAATCAATGGCTCCCCTCTGAAGTTGCACGTGATAAGTGGAAAATAGTAAGACAATAGATGCGTCTGATGTTAGAATTCAGAATCATGGGTTCACAGTCATTATTTGATCTACGTAATTATACTGAGCAGTTCAATTAAACTAAGAATAATTAAATAAGAAAGTCATCTGAACTTCATTTCAAAAGAAGACTTGGCCACAGTTAGAAAATATTTTTGCACGTCTATCTTAAAGTGCACAACAATGGAAATACGATTACATCGAAATTTGTCCTAAAACCAGAAAATTAATATATGCGTCTATCATTTTAAAATATTTTAATTTTAGATATTGTGGCAAAGAATAAAGAAATACTTGATTAAGAGGTGATAAGTGATCCCCCTGGAAAAAAGGTAAATACTTTGGGGAGGTTGAGGGGTGGGAGTGAGTTAAGGCATCAGTTCCCTGGTCCAGCTCAATACTAAGCTGTGGAAACAGTGGTACCAGCATAGCAGCAAGAGGGGCCAGGAGCAGCGGTTAGATAAGGACATTTGAGCATGTATCGCCTTCAAAGAAATGCACGTGGCACCCTTCTTCCCCGGGAGAAATCAGTCCTTGGGAAGAGTCCGTGCTCCTCATCTAAATTAGACAGCCGCTAAAAACCTCCTCTGCGTAGGCTGCACCGTGACCCCAATGCTGTAAAAGCGCTCTGGCTATGAGCACTTTCACCCCTAATCTGATCCCTGAAAACCAAGCCTTAGAAGATGTGTAAAGTACTTATTCACTTCTGAACGTGCTTTAAAGCTATCCCTTGGAGCAGATGGAGTTTATTTTGTAATCTCTTTACAGCAGCCGAGCGACAAAAATATACTGCAGTGCAGTCCAGAGTCAGTGTCTCCCTTGAAATTATTTGAAATGTTATAAAAATTACTCTGTGGCTAATAGAGGTACCCTTCCCCATCAAAAGGGAAAGGTTAAGTTATTGTCAATGACATTTGATTAAGTATTTGCTAATCAAATTTATTTTTCATTAATGGATGGATTTGTTAGTCTCTGCCTCTCAGTGATAGCCTCGAGAACTCTGCACTAGAAAATCTTGATTATCCTGGTACAGATTTATAAATATTTTAACAATCTAATCAAAGAAAAGGAACAATGGAATATGATTTAGGTAAGTAGTACTAAAAAGAGCTAGTGAACAGCCAGTCTATCTTTGCACAATCTATTTTTAAGTATTTCTGGATAAGAACAAATTCCATAATTTCAGTCTGTTTGGAAATAATTTATGAACAGAATAAGGCCAGACATTCTTGAATATGTTATTTTTTGTGAGTTGTTTCCTCAGTTCTAATAAATGTTAAAAAAAAAAATCTTCAGAAAATATATCCCCATTTGAGCCTGGGTTTCTCTTTGAGACGAATCTGACACAATCTGGAAGCCAAATTTTCTTTGTTTTTACAGAAATTGGGGCAACTGAAGGTGAAGAATGAGAGAAGCTCTATATGTTCTATACTAAGAACATAATGTTATATATATGTATATAAATTAAATATAGTTTACATATTATAGTAATAGCTCTATACTACCATTCTATACTAACTTTTTTTTATTTTATTTTAAATGTGATGTTTACTTGGAAAGAGGAACAGACTTGATGGTGTACTTCAGTTACTACTTACTTGTCTCAACATAATATAGGCTTTGGTTGATTTTACTTGTGCTTTAGTTTTTTATGGTAATTGCCTACTTATCCTGTTCTCGTCAGCTAATCAGGGGTAATTATTACATCTCTAATTGACCAACAATAACCACTGTATCTTGTTTTGTTAATTAAATGCTTGTTTAGGAGAATACTTAATTTGCTGCAGTAACTTTTTTTTTTCCTTGGCGAGCAAGTCAATGTAACTTTATGATTATTCTCCCCGTATAAGGCAGTGCATGCAAAGCTCCTAAGAAGATTATGTATAACACCTTATATCTGCCATAAAAATGGCTCAGCTGAAGCTTATGTTATTGTTAAATGTCTTGTAAAAGGAATCTGCAACAAAGTTGCAGTTACGATATGGAAAACATCCCAGTACAGGAAAACCTCAGAAAATCAGGTGATTTCCCCCATAGATAATATGCTTGGGATTTTATTTTGGGCTAACTCCCAGTTTACACAGGCTTTACTGAGATCCCAAAGACAACATCTTGTCCTCGAAGTCACTGCTCTTTGTTCATAATGCAAAGGTGACAATTACCATGAGCCAGCAGTGTCCTCAGGGATTTCAGTCACCTGGGAAGCTGGACTGGAGCAGAGGAGGGAACCAGGAGAACCTTGTAGCCACTATTCCAGCAGAGAAGCTCTGCAGCAGCACTGGTGCTGCCACTGTACAGGGAAGCAAGAGGAGCAATAACGTGCAATAGTCTTTGGGGAGATAATTTGAAATTGCTCATGGAGGGGAGCCTTCATGACTACCTCAAAGTAAGTGTGCAAAGTCAGGTGGCAGCCTCAGGTGTAGCTCAGCCACATGATGTGATTTCGCACCCAGTTCCTATAGTCGCCACCTCTTATCACAGACAGCACTGCTTTGGCCATGCCAAGTCCTCAGATTTAGCAAATCTACGTGTAGGGTTGAACAAATGAGTTCTAACAACATCTTACTGTAATTTTGTTTGATAGCTACACACATAACACGTAAGTAACTTAAAGACTTATATAAGGAACAAGAAACTAGAATTCACACAGTGCTGACTCAGTAAACTGAAGAGAGCATAGCGACTTTGGTTAAGTGTTTGCTCTGTGGTTAAAGGTCCACGTTTGTTTCTGTTATTTCAGAGCTCCTATAAAAGCCCACCAGTGTCGTTCCACAACACAGTACAATTTATGGAAGCTCATGAACCAATCCAACAAATGCAAACTCAGCCTGCTGATGAAAAAGAATTGGTCAATAGGCATTCCAGACTCCACAAAGCATAATCTGAGAGCTACGGAACTACAAAATAAGGATCTTCATCTGTTCCCTCTAATCAATTATTATTAATGATGTAGAAGAGGGAGAGTTGGATGTTTACCTTAGTCTTACAATTTTTGTGGGGAAGAAGAAAGCCTTTAATACATCCAAGGGCCTTTTTCCAGTGAAGATGATCTCTCTGTGAAAAAGACAAGGATGTTTCTTACAGAAATTACTACAAATAAGTGCATTACAATAGAAAATACAACCTGAGAAATATGCTGGGCATGAAGTTGAAAAGATTTCAATACTGTGATATGCAGCATAAGAAATAAAATCTTTCTTTCCAGAATTAAAAAAACAACAACAACAACAACAACAAAACAAGCTGTTCTGCACAACCTTGGTCAAATCAGAATGTTTCTCACTCACAATAAACTGCTGGTCTTGTCTCCGAGAAGCCACACCTTGCATGAGCAGTGACCTTCATTTCATTTCCCTTTCACCACCCTGGGAAGCACAGGGGCCCCTTTTAATACACAAATACTTTTTTCTGCTATTCTGAAATGACTCTTTGGTGTTTTCTCAGGCAAGATTGGAAGGCAATATTCTCTAGTTTTTAGTAATTCCCCATCTGGTGAAATTGTTCAGCCCTCGGGCTTTGAATGTCACGTTTTAATCTGTACCTTATTTAAAGGAGAGCACCGCTTTGGAATCAAAACTAAGGCGATACCATTTCACCTGGTGTGTGATGCTGCCAGAGTTCAGGTCCTGGCGCTGTAGGGAGGTTATTTTTGTCTGTCGGTGCGTCGGTTGTGCTGCATAAGGGCAGCTGTTTATTTTAAGTAATACATGATCCTTGGAGTCTATCCAAGCTGTAGTAGTTGTAGCTGATCATGTGCTTACAGGACAGGGGACTGTTGTGTTGTATTTTACGTATGTCCTTGGTCTTGAGCATTCGCTACCAGATTTAAACAACTTGGCCTATTCTTATCTGCAAAGTCAGAGGAGCATGAAGGCTGTTTCTGAAGGAAGACTTAAAAGGAAAATAAATCCAGGATCCTTCTGGTAGCTAGAGCGGAATTAAATTGGAATATTTAATAAAGCCTGTATTGCTAAATATCCTATCGAGTTGGAAACAGCTGGTTTGAATATGCAGCAGCTTTAAAAAAAATATATGGGAAATTATATGTGATTGGGAGAGTGCTTCAAAGTGCTTTTAGGCATAACACACAATTACTTCATACTAAGGATTCAAACTACAAATGATTAGAAACTAAACTGGCAAATACAGTGTGAGCTAAAGAGGTAGCAAATTCTGATATATAAAGCAAAGGTTCACAATGCAGTGGTTTATCAGTATGAAGTAGACTAAATTCTTTCTGTTTGGATCTTTTTTTAACTTACTCAAGGAAAACCAAAGCCACTGTGGACCTGCAGCTCAAGCCAGGCTTGCTAGAGCATCTGATGTGGCTGGCTCAGAAGGTTTTCACTGAAAGTGGGGAATATTTCTAGCATTCCCGACCCCCGACCTGGTTTTAAGATGCACCTTAATCCGAGAATGAATTCCACACCAAATTAAAGGTGACTGTGCTGAATCTAAGTGGCAGGCTTTATTCAAATTACTTGATTATTTTAAAGAAGTAGTCAGATTGGGTTAATTGGGTTTATTAATTGTGACACAAGCGTCTGTACTTCTTACACTTCTTTGACGTCTTAAATGTGTAAGTTATAATCTAAATCTATAAAATTGTCCCTTCCTCTACAACCCTGCTGACTAATATCCTACTCATTGTAAGGTTTTGTGCTAATAGATGTATGTTTAAGCAGGCAATGTAGCTGAATAAAAGCAATAGTAATAGATTTAATATGAATAAATACCAATTTCCTCACTTGTTCAACTGAGAGTCGCTGACTTGAACACAGAGCTCGAAAAAGGCTGATGTGTAAATAGGCAACTTCAATAGAGTATTCATAAAAATTTGGATTCAAAATATCCAGAAGAGCTTGTTTTCCTGCTTAAGATATCAGTACATTTGAAGCTGCACAACATGCAGAGGCAGAAATGAAAAGCTGAAGGGAAAAATTGCCGTGATAGGTGAAAAACAGCTATTTCTCATTTTATATTGAAATTAAACCATTTGGGGCCTGAGTCCTTAGGCAATTTTCTACATAGGAATTCATTTAATGCTGTTATTATTTTTCCCTCAAATTGATGAAATAAGACCATGGAAGACATTATACTTTTAAATACTCCTTTCATATGTGGAAAAGATCAGAGAACAGTGAACTCCTCCAGATCTCATTTTGTGCTGGAGCAGAGCAGAATTTCTGGCCAGATCTCACTGCTGCATGAACCACAACCATCTGTTCACAAACTCTAATACTAACTCTTAACAGTCTGTCCCGCAACAGACAGGTACATTGGTTCAATAAAAGCATTGCATTACCTAAGGGTCACCCAAAGTACAAAGCATGGTGTCCCTTTAGAAATTATCCCACACAATCAAAAGAAAAGAAAAAAACAAAACCAAACCTTTTAACAGAATGGGATCTGAGCATCATACAGTGAACAAAATCTTCACTGGGCCAAAACAAAATACTGACATGAACTCAGACAGGTATTTTTCAAAAGCAGTAACTGCCAAAACAAGCTCGTCTTTCTAGGCTGGTTTTTCAGACAGTCCCTTCAGTTGTGGACCTACTTTAAACACCTAAAATCCAGGTATGACAGGCGTGAGATGTACTTGTTGTTCTAGATATCCCTGGAAGAGCACAGAAGTACAGGCTCTTTTTTTTTTTTTTTTTTCCTTATATACTTTATTCCCACCTCTTTTGCCCCATTTTTCATGGCTGAATTTTCTGGGCAAATACTTGCCCAGAATCTGTCCCAACCTCTCTTTATCCTTGTGTCCTGGTTCCAGGAGGGACAGGGTTAATTCTCCTAGCAGGGCACAGGTATTCCATCCCACGTGAGCCATGCCCAGGGGTTAGTGGGGAGCTNGTATGACAGGCGTGAGATGTACTTGTTGTTCTAGATATCCCTGGAAGAGCACAGAAGTACAGGCACTTTTTTTTTTTTTTTTNCTTGTCACCTTTCTTTGTCTCTTGTCAAGTTTTACTGTGCTTTCCCCATAGGATCACAGTTTTCCTGTGCTGTTCTGAGAGGGAGGAGTTTTTTTTTACCCAGTGCTCAAACTGAGGTGATGCAGCAGGTCTATGTGCTATGGCTTCCAATGCTTTCTGCTTTATTATCTTTTTCTAAAAAATACTTGGGGTATTGAGGAAATTTAAGATTAACTTCATAAAACTCTTTCTTACAGCACTCAATAAGAGGATTCTCAGTGCACAAGTTAATTCACTACCTGCCATTACGTATGTTAAATTATTGTTCTTCATACCTTTCCCAGGCTACATATATCAACATGGATCTCAAGCTGCTATTTTACCAGCCAGTCCCCAAGAGCACCTTCTGCATCCTTTTTATCATTACCCTTGCCTTCATTACCCTGAATAACTTAGCAAACGGTGTCACTTCAGTGCTCATACTCTTTTTCAGATCACTGATGAATACGTCCCCGTGGGACTCCGTGGTGATTTTCTTCCAGCAAGAAAACTTGACCATTAACTCCTACTCTCCGTACTATAAGCTGCTTCCGTGCATGGTAAATGTGCAGAGTGGGAGGCTTCTTTTTATATACTTGCACCTTGTAAAAAATTATTCCATCTACCTTATAATTATGTCTAATACATAAATGTTATTTTAATGTTATAAATATATTCCTAGAAAGAGACTCAGCAATTATTCTTTTGAATATGAACCTTTTTTTTTTTTCCCTTATTGGAAGTAATTTAGGTTTGCCCTCTGTCGCACCTTGACATTTTTGCTCAGCTTCTATTTTTTTATGTATGTGAATCACTCGGCTTTTCGACACAGAACTGTCACAGCCTTGTATATTTTGAAAAGAAGCCAAGTTTCAGTATCACTATACTTACACATTCACCCTGAGGCATAATTGTTCTAATACACAATTTTCATCCTGCAATTTAAAGGAGTGTTAGTGTGTCTTTTTGCCTTCCAGTAACTGTCATAGGTTTTTCAGTATGCATTGGATAACACAAGCCTTTTCCTGTTCCCATGGAAATCAATAGTAACACTTCATACTCATTAAAATCTATCAGAGAAAAAAAAAAATGGGATCTGGGTAATTAGGACCCACTTTTGTTTGGCCACTGGTTTATCTGAAATCAGGAGAACTGTCAGTCAGGAAAGCACAGGGTGGGCTGCAACCAGCTGAAATCTTCAGACAATAGAAATAAAGGTGAAATACTCCATGTCCCTCCTGCTGGGACCCATGCCACTCCCATGCCCTCACCACGAAGCCACGTCACCCTGTGCCAGCGGTGGTGCCGAGCTGAAGAAAAAGTGACTCACCTGGCCCAGAGGTGCCCCTGGAGAGCAGCGATGCCCGAGGCGCAGCCGGGAGGAGCAGGAGACAGAGAAAGCAAAACCTGTGTTTACAGCTACGCTGAGTGAGAACTTCACCTCATCTAGGAATGGGAGACCTGGGCAAAGGTAAACTGTTGCCTGGCTTTCCTAGTCTGTTATTTAACCTTGGCATTGCTGGGCATCACAACGTCAATTCAGTGGGACACTTGGATGGTACACATCAGTCTAGGAGACAGAGTAGGAGTAATGGAAATTCACCACTCACACCACTCATACGCCTTTTTCATCGGGTTTCTGTGCCCACAGAGGTCCTTCTCTCAGGTGAGATTTAAGGCAGTTTTAACTCGGTTCACTGAAACAATGAAGCTAAGCAATTTAAATTGGCTCTCGTCATCTCTTAGGTGGCAAAATAAAATATATTTAGTTGAAATAAAAATAGGGAAAAATATTTTTTTTCTATAAAAATACCCATTTTGAAAGACAGATAAAAGCTAAACATCAAGAATGGATTATTCATAGGTTGCTGTAAGTTTTTATTTAATAAAGGGAAGAAGAATTTACCAGATTTACCAGTAACTGAAAGACGAGGAAAGTTTGGAATCAACCCAGTAGCAACACTGTGTGCTTGGAGGGCAGAAAGTAACATAAAAATGCACTGAGACTCAGCAAAATGAAATTACTGACTTCTCAAAGGAATATAGTTCAAATATTGATCACATACAGTGTATTTGGGGACCTTAAGAGACAACCCTTGCACTAAGTGGCTTAGGATCACTGCAAGTTTTCTGGGTAGTGTCATTTTTTAGGCTCCAACTATTGTTAGCAGGAGCAAGAAGGTAGTTTAAAGCTTTGTAGAAACATGACTACACTGCCTTCTTGCTGTAAGCAAAAGGTACAGCTCCAGTAGCAAACTGTCACAGCACCCCAGATTACCACATGGGCTTAGAACCTGCTTAGTTCTTGCACTCTTCAGTATGTCTTTCAAAACTCTTTAAATGAACTCGTGCAGTATCATTTTCTAAAAAATATGAATATCCAGTTATTTAACAGCTTATCCCTTTATTTTGCATCTTTTTTTTTTAGAACCCAGCAAAAACATAACCTAAGACATACTATGTAAAAATGAAATACAGTATTACCCACACACTTTGTGTGAAAAGAAAATCTTGTTTACTGCATACCTACTGCGATTAATCTTTGACTTAACAAATACCTCAAAAGAACCGACAGAAGCACGAAAGCACTAACTTGCCACTCTAACCCCAAACATAAGTTTTAAATACCACCCTCGATTCCTGCAGGCCTCATTTGTTCTCAACTCTAACCATATACTCACTTTTAATATTACTTACACTCATAGTGTTCTTAACAAAAAAGAGCACAAAACACAGTTTCATTCCAAATCTCTGAAGCAGAATAAAATAGCTTGTGCCAAAGATTCGTAGAGATTGGTGTGTAAGATCAATTTAATACTTGATAAAGTGCACTGTGATTTGAAGAATTTCAGATTTTTGGTTTTCCCGATGTTCCAGCTGTGCTTGGCATCCACAGAGCTCTCAACTTTAGAAACTAGTATGCATGTAGCTGTTCTGGGAAATTTTACCATGAAAACAGATTGATAAAAGTCTATAAGCATAAAATAGTGACCCAGATATCCTGAAAGAAGCGTCGCATGGCATTAGACTACAAGTTGTGCAAAACCTATAAAGCCAATTAAAAATGCTGTTCAATAGAAAAAGCAGCACAATAGAAATAAGTAACTATGAATAACCATTTTATTTTTACACCCTGTTGATGCTCTATGTACTAGCACACACTCAGTAATTAAAATATTCCAAGAACACATCTCTACCTGATGATTTCACTTTTGCTTTCACCAGTCTTGCCCTCCAATTTTTCATCCTTTAGGTTTTTTTCATAGCAATGTATTGACCCTGCAAGCTGTAACTTGTCTATATTTAAGATTAAAAAAATCTATTTTACAAGTCTGATTTTGTACTGAAAAGGCATCAAGTAGCAATACATGTTATTAAAATAAGCATAATTGTATAAACAAAATGTTCTGCTTGTTCTTTAAAATGTATTATGAGGCCCCACCTGGAGTACTGTGTCCAGTTTTGTGCCCCTTATCACAAAAAAGACATTGAGGTGCTGGGTCAGGTCCAGAGAAAGACAATGAAGCCGGTGAGGGATCTGGAGAATAAGACTTATGAGGAGAGGCTGAGGGAGCTAGGGTTGTTCAGCCTGGAAAGAAGAAGGCTGAGGAGAGACCNTTGATCACACCAATGGAAAAACTACAGAAAAAGAGAAGAGCACATTCTTAGTGCAACTTTTATATTGTCTAGTTATCGTAGCTTTTTTTTTACGGTTGTAGGAGAGAAGCCCCAAAACTAGCAAGAAGCCTGAATAAATAAATTGCTAAATAGCAATTACTATCACTGACACATTTCACAGGTCTCAGTTGTCAAGTACATGGACCTATTTTGGTACTCCAAATTCAGTATCAGTTTTGATTTCTTTTTAACAAAATAGCTATGGAAACTGATCTATGTAGAAAGCTTACCACTATAATTTTTTAAAAGGGGGAGCCAAAACATCAGAAAGGCTGCTCATATTTGCCTATAATGGAAAATCAGTGAGTTTTGATAAGGGAACTGAGATTTATTAAATCTATATAAATCTAACAGTATATAATATATATGCATAGTAGGTCTGATAACTAAAGAGAGTGTACACACAGACGTGGGTTTTCCATCTCCTGAACCAATTAACACACCTCAAAGGTTTTGTCCTGCTACAAAGATCAAACAGTAAGATACCTAATGAACTCCAAGACGTTTCTAAGAGATAGGACATGTTGCAGTGGGTGGAATACAATCACTACTATTATTTGCCTATCTAATAACATTGGTGGATTTGAATAATGTTATGCAGAATGAGTTAGAAGATGGAAGCATATTGAACAAATCTGCCAGCTATATGCATCTATTCCCAACACATTTGTTGTAATCTGCTGAAGCTAACAAGGTAGAAAAGCAAGAAAAATTCTGCTATGATTTGACTATTACCAATGTCTTTCCTGTAAAACTAATACTACAGTAAAAAAGGAACTGCAGAAAGTATAAAGTAAAAGCAAATAATGCAATGTAAAGTTCTATATGTTTTTTTTACATCAATTGAGTTTTGTAAATAATTTCGGTGAGATTCACTTCACCAAAATGTTGAAAAAGTAAGTTGGAAGGCACTTCAAATATTTACATATGATTCCTGTTGAGTTCCAGAAGTAAAATAAGTTCAGCTCTTTCTGAACTTGATGGAAAGTATGTTCAAAACAAGCCTACATAGTATCACATGAGAAGATTCCGATTGTCAGGAGCTTTATATTCAGAAGATGAGGCAGATATGATCTACTTGACATTTCATCAGCATCTCAGCCTAAGCGCAAAGAAGGAAATTCAGTCCTAGAGTGCTTCACAGTAAAGCTTTGTATTTTATCTTATTTTTATTATTTTTATTTTAAACTAAGGTAAAGCATCTAACTTTGAAAAGACATGGAAAGTTTTAGTACAGCAAACATAAAAGAAATGTCTTTCAGTTTTGTTTCCTTCCTAGGTAAGGGTAGGTAAATGTCAAGAAATCTCTTTAATTTTATATTCTAAAAAAGAATGATTTATGGAGAAGAGAAATCAAATTACTTACCTATAATGGGAGATTTTTGAAGGTGGTTCCCTGTTTCCCTAAAGGTAACACTGAAAGATCTGTGATGATTCACCAGTTTGTACTACAAAGTTAGGAGGCAGAAACTCCATTAATTATTCAGCTCTATTAAGAAAAAGAAAGACAATGAAGAAAATCAAACGTAGGAAACATGGAAATGAAAAGAAAAATATTCACCTTTTCCTCAGCTGTCAAAAATTCCCAGAAGTTTCAAATGAGAAAAACAGGTGAGCTGAGCCTTCTAGAAGAAATAACTGCTAAATTCAGGGAAGGTGAATTTTTAAAAGCATGATGCCATTGCTGTGGATTCCTGGTCTCCTGTATGTCAGGACGTTGGTTCCAAACAGAACCAGGCAGGTAT